>CM035406.1:46860051-47032551 GCA_020310875.1 Ceratopteris richardii | reverse complement strand
CACTCATCCATCTATTTTTGTTCACATAGAGTGGTTGAGAGTTTTGCCCCCAAATTATAAATTGAGCATTTTTATATATGATAGTGTGAGTAAGCAGTGGCTTACGTAACACTTTACACATGTTGTCTAATCTCTCTCTATCTTTGTCTCATCATTTGTATGATTAAGTGTGGTATGTTCATGTTTTGTCAATATTGGAAGATTGTTGGAATCTGTGTTGTAAATGCTGGACCTATGGCACCATGGACCTGTGGTATTAGTTATGGGCCTACTAAATTTCCAACATTTGGTATCAGAGCTCCTATGTTCTCAGATTCCTAGGTTCCTAGACTTCTAGATTTACAACATATGATTTAAGAGCTTCTTCTAACATTTGACATTTGACATACACACTTAATCTAGATGAGTAGAGATTTGAGAATTAGACAATTCAATCACATCTTTATTCATCCGGGTGGAGTATAAAGTTGATGATCTGTTAGCAGTTGAATATTTTTGGAAGAGTATGAAAATACTTTAAAAAAATTATTGTTTGAAGACCAAGACTTGATGAAGAGAAGGCTACTTCAAATTCAAGGAAAAACAGTGGTTTGGAGAAGATGAAGAAACCAGATCAACATCAAATCACAGATGTTAGTTTCTACTATCAGATTATCATTTGCAGGTCATATCTTAGAAGAGCAGTTATGAAGAGATTTGAAGGATCGAAGAAGTGCTTTCAAACACTTTCATTATTTTGAAAGTAAAAGCATTAGCTACATCAAAACAGGTATCTAGAGGTTGTTCTTGACAGTTTTGATAAATCTCTTTCATGGCAAGAAAGCTCATCTAAGAAGACAAATTTGGAGATGAGATGAGTTTTGTTTTCAGCCAGTTTTGTGTAGTAAGCTGGTTGGAAGTTTTTTTATCACATTATGTACCTAGAGAGGTAACTAGAGAGGTAATTTAGCATTCAGCCAAGTCAAGGAAAAGGTTGGTGAATTCAATCATATCAGTCACATTTGAAGCAGACTTTTGATTCAGAGATATGAGGAGATGGTAAAACATGATTCTATGTTCACTTCCATTTGTATACCATGTTTGTTTTGTCTCTTACTCTTAGCACTAGAGGAAGAGAAAAAATTCATTTGAAGAAGTTAAGGGTGCTTGTTACTTCAAGGTGAAGAGAACAAAAGGTATGGAAGAGAAGTTTGAAGATGTTGACATCATTAGGTGAAAGAAAGATGCAGAAAAAGAAGGTCCAACAAAAGGTATGGAAGAGAAGTTTGAAGATGTTGACATCATTAGGTGAAAGAAAGATGCAGAAAAAGAAGGTCCAACAATTCCAAAGGGAAAGTAAGACTTCCTTTTCTCTTATATTTTCCATGTACTTTTCCTACTTTTATCCTCTACATCCAAAGACAAGTCTACGAGAACATCTTATGTGAAGAAGATAGTCTAAAGAAGAAGCAGTTTCTTGTTTTGCATTACACTTGGTCATGTTTTAGTAGGTTTTGACAAAGAATTGCATTGACAGAAAGAAAAGCAGCAGATATATGTTTTGACTCATATGTGTATGAGTTATGTTTTAGTTGAAGATTTTGAGCAGGAAGTTGATATGTTCCCTCAAAGAATTCTTGGAGTGTCAATACAGAGCTATTTGGTATGTGACAAGTTGCAGAGAAGTATTTTTCTTCTTTACCTAACTCTTGAGGTAAAAGAGTATTTGAAGCAGATGTTGGAGACTTGGAGTGAGGTTTTTTGAGTTTGGAAAAGTTACCTCATATTCAGTATATTCAAAAAATTCAGAATTTTTCAGGATAAAAATTCAAAAATTTCAGTATTTTCAGGAAAATTAGAAATTTCATTATTTTCAAAAAATTCAAGAAAAATTCAGTTTTTTGATGTACCAGTCAATTAGAGAATGTACTTTCTATTTTTGTCTTGTTTTTTCGATACATGCTTGTATTCAAAAAGGTGTTCCATTAGATCCTATCACTTGATTGAAAAGTGGAGTTAGCCAAAAGAAAGTCAAGCAAATACTTTCACATTCACCTAGGTAGAATATGAAGATATGAAGTATCAACTTGAACGTTTTGGAATTCTCAAGGTGAGAGTTTGTCCACTTGTGTTTCAGTAGATGTTACAGATTCTTGGAAGGATTTACTTGAAGAAAAGTTTTACAACTTTATGTAAGAAGCATGGACACTTAGAGACATTCAGGTAGCAAATCAAACATTCAGTCATGAAGGTTTGATGAGGGAAAATTCTACACAGGTATTTTGTTGGAAAGATCTTGGATGATCTTGAGTATTTTTGAGTCAGATGTCTATCCTTTGTTTGAAAAGTTCTTAGCAGTGGAAGAAGTAAGTCAAAGGTTCATATTCTATCAGATTTGTGTTACAGAGAAAAAGAAGAAGATACTTGTTATATTACAGAAGATTATGGATCCTAAAATGCTTTCAGTAAGGTTTTTGTTATCATGTAATAGATCAGTTAACCTTATTCTATAATATGGGAAGTTGAGGAAGTAACAATGGAAGCTATCGGCAACTGTAGTGCTAATAAAAAGGGTTCTAAGATTTTGTTTCAGATACATTTATTGATCACTGAAGATAAGATTTATTGAAAGAAGTAAGACGTTCCAGATTTCATAAAGTCTGATATAATTTGAAGAATTCTAGATACTCGTGTTAAATCATTCAGGGGGTGATGAGACATGAAGACTTATTTTTAGCCATATGTAAAAGAATGCAAAGTCATACCTACATGTATTCCTATATTTCCTTTGTCAGTTTCTCTTTATGTTCGAGCTTTGAAAGAAGAAGGAAGAAGGAGAATGTCTGGAGAAATTTCCTGTTAGGTTTTCCTGTTTAGGAGAAGGTTCCAAAGTTTTATTTAAGAGAAATTTGATATTTGAGAGAGGTATGTTACTTATGAGGTGCGCACGTTTATGTTTATACCAGATTCTGAAGGAAAGAGGTATGAAGGACTTACAGATAGAACAAGGATGTAGATAAGATGACATCATAGATATGAGATTTTGATGAGACTCATAGGTTGAGTTGACTTGAGTTGAGTACAGTCAGAGGTGAACCATCTAGTGTCCATAATACACTAAGTTGTGAGTTGTCAGTCACAGGTTCTAGGATTTAGTTCCTAATTTTTGTTTAGAGTATTTACATGACACAACAGAAGTACATTGAGAAACCTTTCGTAAGGTAAATACAAATATGTGGATCCTAGTGTATGTTTACAGGTTTGAGAAGACAAGAGATAGCATGTTCAGAGTCAGTTCATGCTATATATGTTGTCAAGTAGTGACTGCTTGATGAGTACACTATTGGATATCTAGTTTGCATATTTTCTCAGGTATTATGGTTCATATTCAGCAAATTCAGATTTGAAGAAGACTTTTGAAGAAAAGGTTTGGAAGGTCAATTCGGGGAGTACAAGTTCGAAGCTTATGACAGTTTGCAGATGAATGAAGTTTCTTATCCAGTTCAGTTTGTACCATTGTGACATTGAAGGGGGGATTGTTGGAAAACAACGTCTCAAAGTCCCATGGTCAAATGGTCCATATTGCTCAAGTAGTACAGGATGTGTAGAATTTTTCGTAGCTTCAACTACAGCACAAAGGCACTGGGCACCTTGGATAACACAAACGATTCTCATATCATGCATCCGGGTTTGAATCCCGTGAGCAGCGATGGAGCAATGCGATGAACATCAAAATAATGAAGAAATCTATGTTTAGCAACGAGCTATTTTTAGAAGACTATGTGCTATTTTTAGCAAATCATTAAAAGTAAAGCAAACGCATGCGATTGGAAGAGTTTTTTGCTAGAAAGAGATTTATTGGAGGCTTTTCATTTGTGCTTTATTTTATGGAGGCTCTACTATAAAAGAAGAACTTTGGGGACACCTTGAGTCATCACACACCAATTGGCAATGCCAATTTTTGGTCCCTCATTAGAGGTGGTGCTCAAGCACACATGGGGCAACCATGGTGCACTCTAGGAGCATGTTGAGGAGCAGCTATGGAGTTCTTCTTGGAAGAAGATTGTGCTCACACTCTTGCTAATGGAGAAGACTTACCTATCAGCAGCTTGGTGGTGTGGATCAACCCTCTACATGATGTATTTGAAGATTGTCTTCTACATGAAGATTTCGGTGTACTTCAAAGACATTGGATGGAGTTTAACATAAGATTTGCATCTTATGTTAAGAATTCAGGTACATATTCTCTTTATGCACATAGGTACTACTTGGAGCTTATGGAGGAAGTGGCATCCATATCAAGAGGAGTCTTGTTCGGCATATCTAAAGGAGAATCAATACATGCATGCTGCATGCACATTCGAATGAGATGTTAGAGAAGGTGTTTCCATATGAATATGAGGATTTCTGTCGGCAACATGTTAGCATTCTATGCTAAGTCTGTAAGTATGTGATCTTTCACACACACACATCTAATTTAGGGACTTCCATAGCCTAAAATCAGATTAGGGTTTGCTGAACATCAGTTTCACATTGATCTTTCCTCTTTCTATCACTCATATTCACTCTTCTACAACCTATTAGGTCATACATTTCATACATATTCAGATTTCTGTTCCTACATCTGAATATTCTTGTAAATTCTATACATTCACTCACCCATCTATTTTTGTTCACATAGAAAGGTTGAGAGTTTTGCTCCCACATTGTGAGTAAGCAGTGATATATGATAGTGTGAGTAAGCAGTGGCTTACGTAACACTTGCATATGATAGTGTGCATAAGTAGTGGCTTACGTAACACTTTACACATGTTTTCTAATCTCTCTTTATCTTTGTCTCATCATTTGTATGATTAAGTGTGCTATGTTCATGTTTTGTCAATATTGGAAGATTGCTAGAATCTGTGTTGTAAATGCTGGACCTATGGAACCATGGACCTGTGGTATTAGTTATGGGCCTACTAAATTTCCAACATGATTAATATTGCTATAGAATACTTACACATAAAAGAAAATATGGCTATGTATGTTTAGCATGCAACCATGACTAAGGAGTCAATGAAGAAATCATATCCTTAGTTTATGAAGAACTCATATCCATATTCTTCTGTTTGTACAAAACAAAAAGAATAATTTTTTAATCTATAGAGGCTTCAAAACTCAATGTTTTTCTTCTAGAATAAAAGCTATCTATACTAATTTTCCGTTCACATCCCTTTTCACTTTGATCTTATATATGTTTATCTTTTTGGTACATGTTGTGGTGATAGACTCAAAATTCATATTAAAGCTATTAATCATCAATGACTTGGAATAGGTAAAGGTAAAGTACATTCTACATTCATATGTTGTTTGTTTCTTTAGGTTGGTGCTCATTTTATTCATTGAAATATTACACGTTGTATTTTCATATGGAGAACTTTGAGGTATCAATTTTTATCATTCAAGATTCACACATAGTAGTAATGGAAAAAGTCCTACTATAGATCTCCTAGTAATTTCTTAAAAAGTACATGTCATAGTAGTGGTTCTATGCATGTTGAATAGTTGGAATAATACTCACTTTTCTTCAAACAACTTTTGCAAGAGTTTGACAATTAGAGATGTTTTCATGAAATTACAACACAACATTGCAAGTGAAAATTGGAGACTATCAACAAGACCTTTGCGTCATGATCAATGTCATGCAAAATTTTTTTTTGAGGGTTCAACTTGGAAATGAAGTTATATAAAAGGTATCGTTTGATTATTTTATATACTAACAAGTTTTTGTGGTATATCCTATCCATGTTCAAGGTACACAATGATCTTGGATGAAGCCCCATCAGAAAGGATGCAATGTTCTATATGCAACAGAGGTCACCATACAGTCATAGAGTGGTCCAATATGAAAAAGTGAAATCGATTAAAAATATTAAAGTAGCTCATAGCCTTGTTCATAGAATCATTCTTGAGAGCATGATGAAAATCAACTGACAGAGATGTGACCATTCAAATAAATATTCTAAGGACATGCACAAAGGGAAAGAATACATCCACTACTTATTAGTGATGAACCATTTGAACTCAGTATACCTCCAAATAGAACATGATTGATGAAAAATGAAGTATCACTTCCAACTCATCCAAAAAAGAGAGCTTCAAGTAGAGGCTATAAAGTCACTACTAGAAGGTCAAAGCATACTACCCACATATGAGAAAAGAAACATATGCCATAAATTGTGCCAATATTTCAATCAAGGCATACATGTAAAATGAATAAGAATTATCAACCACATCATAGATCATATGTAGCACAACCTAAGGTTTCTCTTAATGCGAACATGACAAAAAAGTGAGGAAACATTACAGATCCTTTGTGCTTCAAATTTTTCTATTTCTCTCATTTTTTGGGATTAAACTTGTTTCAGAGAAAAAAAAAAGCAAACCATCACGTAGAAAAAGATATATGACAAAAAAATGCCAACCTCATTTATAGTTCAATTTTGAAGGAATTTAATTATATTATCCACTCTCTTCACAACCTATGAAGAATCCAAAATAACAGATAAGTATTAAAGAAAGAAATATTATAATATGTATAATTAAAACATTTGTAGATTCCCAACCTTATAACCTTGTCAATATAGCCTTTATTCAAATAGATCATCAAAACTATTTTTTCTCCTAGTAAACCTTGTTAGTCTTGAGTTGGATATCTTCACCCAAAAAATTATTGCAATCTACATAAACGGAAAGAAAACTCCGAATGGTTGTTCTTCCAACTACATAGGGATGTTTGTACTATGGTTTACTTTCAACCAATATTTACTTGATTTTTTCACGTGACTGGAGGACTATTGTGTCCTAATAGGCTTGAAAAATCCTATGTACAATGTAGGAGAAAGTATGCCATTTACTTGTGGTCAACCATACTCTAAACAAACCGAGACAAATTCAAAATGAAAATTTTGTAGCTTAGGATAATTTTCTTAGAAGACTATAGCTAAAAGTTCTTGGGAATTGTTAATTTGGTGAGCAATTCCCAACTTTTCTTTTCTAGAGTGTACTAGAATCTAAAAATTCATTAGAGTTATGCTAGTTAACTTGTAGCAAACTCAAATGAATAACTTGTAGCAAACTCAAATGCTAGTAAACATCTATTTGGGATGTTTAATTTAGTTATCTTGTTCCAACCAGCTAACCCTAGACTTTTGCAGAAAGAATCAGATACCATATTTGAGTCAAATCCAAAAGATTTAGAAAGCAGAAGGAAAGAACTAAAAATCTGTACAACCAATTCAAACTTCAAAGATACATAAACTTTCTAGGAGTCAAATTCTAGATGACGCAAGACTTTAACTACTCAAAGATCTGTTTGAATAAGGTATTGAAGCATTTTTATAATTACTTTTTTTTTATTTAAGAGAAATATACTGGATTCTCAAAATGATACTTGGAGTAAAGCTAAACACCATCCAACCACTAGATACTAGTGTGGTATGCAACATTAGTGTGTCAACCCACTAAGGTTCTATGCATGTGTTTGTACTCAAATAATACTTTGATTGAGACTAGTTTCATGCCTATATTCAATCTTTATAATTGCTTATTGGGAATGCAATTCAGGTGTATTGCTTTAAGTCAAAGGATTGAATCTATCGAGTTACACTAGGAACTTGGTGCTTCACTTAGTCAATCAAATCTTTAGTTGAAGGGATCATTTCAATGTCAAAATCCTTCTTCTTTAGAAATTTAGTTAATATTTCTAAGTTAACAACACTCTATCTTGAAGTGTTCCATAAAATAGGAATAAACATTTTCCCTATTTGAAAAAAAGATCTTGGAAGTTACTTACTTTGTATCTTCTTACTTAATTTATCTTGAATTATCTTGAGATCATGCTTTTATCCTCTTTGAATTTAAACTTCTCCTTTGAAGTTTTAATTAAATGGGGGTTGTAACTTCAAGATTCATTCTAGGGCTAAAAGATAATTATCATCCCACGGTTGAATGTCCCATACCATCTTTCCCACATCAATCTGAGTATAAAATTTGGTGTCCCATACCACCCTATTTTATATTCACATTGACGTGTCAGTGATACTTATCTTGAAGTCTATATATATCTTGATAGAGTACCTTCTCACTTCAATTATTTAAAAGAATTTTGAACTTTCAGGAATTACCTCTAACTTGATATTGTAGGTTTTGATTCCTTCACATGATTGTTTTTCATGATTTTGTGTTTTGCAGTGGAAACTTGAGAACCTTTGGATGGAACATCCATTCTTCCCTTCTAGGGTTTTCAAAAGAAAAACCTTTCATAATTCCAAGTTCTTGAATTTTTAAATTCAATTCCAATTGGTTATACCTCAACAATTTGTAGCGACAAGAGTTGTTTGCTTCTTGTCTTTATATTCATTTTTTACTAAAGCTTTAAGTAGCTACCTCGGGGACTTTATAAGAATCTCTCTACTGCTTAAGTCTAAGCATACCCTCATGCTTTTGGATTTCACCTTTAAGAAATCGGTTTAAGGATAGGTAAACTTTATGTTGTACCTTCCACAGACTTAATTATTGTCATCATGATTGCAGACTACTTACTTAACATTTTACTCTATTCAAACATGGAACAACTTACTCATTTCATACTTTCCATTGGATAAATGGAACTTGAGTGAAAATTTACCAAAAGGAATTTGATTATCAGTATTTGGTCAAACTTTATAGTAGTTCCAATCAACCAAGCTTGATCAAGTCTTGTTGATCATGCAATGAAATAAAGATTTAGTTTTTATCCTTAAGATCTCTCAAACTTGTCTAACGGTTTTTGGCTTACCCACAGGATTTACAGAGATCTTCCCTTCAACTCAATTCTAAGCATATGCTTATGACTTTGAGATTCCAAAGCTAAGAATCTCATGAATATTGATACACGTTTAGGTTGTACCAATTATGGGACTTAGGTACCACTACCAATGGTTTGGGAATTCTTGGAGACTAGTTGTTATCTAACGAGCTTGAAGAATTTTGTGCTCACTACTAGGGAGCAGTTTATTCTTTCAATACTTGAGATTCTATAAAAGGAATCAACAACATGAGTAAATGATTCATCTTGGAATCTTTTTCACTATTGTAATGATTTTTGAAAGAAATTCTTGAATTTTGGACAAGACTCTCAAAGATTTATTGTTGGAATCATGTTCATGTCTCATATATCAAACTAAAGGATCACCTTAGGATATGGTTTCCCATTTCTTGATGAAAGTTGGACTCGAACTTTCATTTAAATGTGTTCCAATTCTTAAGCTCATTGTTCAATTGTGTGATGTTACTAGAGTACTTTAAACTTAATTCTACAATCCGCTTTGATTTCATAGTTTAAAGTACAAACATTTGCATAGTCTAAAGTACAAACATCTTTTAGCGATTGAACCAATGCATAACAATTGTACTGTGAGCACTTCATCGTCATCTTTATCACTTAAGAATCATTGGGATTCTTTCCTAGAAGTGATAGCTTACCAACATCTTGGAAGACCTTAATGATTAAGCTTTACAATAAGCTTGTCCAAAAGATACACTTTTTTTACCTAAATTAGTGCATGCGTACTAGACTGTCAAGAAAGCTAATGCTTTGCTCCTCGTACAAGGTGAAACTTGGGCATGCTACAATTACAAAAACTTTCAGGGTTAGGCATCCCACCCTTTTCTAGACTTTAGCATGCCAAAAAGTTATTTTCTAAACAACTTTCTTGAATAAACATCTTTTTCTTGAAGATGTTTACTTTTCCTAACTTGCATTTAGGTTTAATAATTTATTTGTTTGTAAGCTATTTTCTAGGAATAGATACTTTGAAAGACTCAAAGCTTTCATCATCTGATCAATTCTATTCATAGAACATTGTTTAAAAGAACATCTTCATATATCGATCCTTACTTATTTATGAACTTATTTCTTACTTTGGGAAAAGTTCGTGAGCCAAGGGAGATCCATTGATCCATTCCTGGACCTTTTATTCCCAAACAAACAAAAGTCATCTTGAAGATGATAGGAATATGTGACTAATGAAATAGAAAACTAGACTATCATTACATAGCTTATCTTTAGAATTCTCTAAGTATGTCCTAGACTTAGAGTCATTATAGAGGTTTGCAAGTAAACTGAATGCTTGAATTTTGGCGTGCCTACTTTTACTAAGCAAAACATCAAGCATACTAAATGTAACTCTTCATTAAGTATTGGATACATAAGTATCACCTAGGGAAAGAATAGACTAGTTACTTGAGTTGCAAGGTAGCTAGCATACCCTTGCAACCAACTAGTTTTCCTCTTTTCCTAGTGTCTGTCTTGAGCGTGCAAAAGTAAGCTATTATTAGGAAAGTAATTATTCATCTACTTAGAAAAACTTATGCATTGTCATATGCAAATGCATATACTTGCATGCAAATTCATGTGAATGCATGCATGTGTTGGCATGTTTTTTCCTTTCATGCACCAAAATTAATTCACGCAATTCTTGAGCTTGCTTTGCATGCATCCATGCACAAACATTCTATGTGCTACCTTTCCAAAAGATATAACCATGCATGTGTATAAACGTGAGTGCCAAATATATTTTTTCAAGCAAGTGTATCAAGTATTTTTTTAAAGCAAGAAAGTTTGTATGTTTTTGAAAACAGTCTTTTGGAAAGAGAGATATGCATAAACAATCTTTCATTTATTTCATGAACTCATGTTTCCATGTTATGCATCAAGTGCTTCTAATGCTTATCATGCCTGAAATAATAAGCTACTTTCATCACCTTAGGACTAGATTTAAACTTAATCCATTAAAGTCTTTGCCTCACTTTGACTCTTTCTTAAGATGAAGTGCAAGGTAATGAAAACAAGATCATCAATTGGAAAATACTTATATGCAAATCAAGCTACATCCTTCCATTGTCCAAGACAAGAGCGAATCTTCATCCTTTGGCAAGCGTCTTTCTTTGCTTTGAAGAAAACTTCATATCCTTGCATTGGAAAGTCTAACACAATGCACATGTAGGCATGTCATATAACTCCTTCACCTTCTAAGGTAAGGACATGGGTTCCAATATCCTTCTTGGCTTCTTCGGCTACTGTTTAGATTGTCTCCCATGTTGCACAATGTCCCGTATTCAATGCCCATCACCAAACAAAGAAGAGCCTTTTGTTATTTTTATGAAGTCGAGACATAAAAAAAATCTTTGTAGAGTGAGCTCCATAGTGTGCCATCGTCATCTAATGGATAGCTTGAATCCAACATATTTTAACTTCACGGGTTTGATATCAGTCTAAGGTGAAAAGACATTTTTAATACTCTTGGAGCGTGATAAGGATGTGTCATATGTTGGAGCAAGTCTATGACAAGCCTAAGTATTGGCTTGAGTCCCACAAAGTCATAGAAAAAGCCTTAAAATGAAGACTATGTAAAGTTCACTTGTGAACTACCTCTTGTAATTTTTTGAAGAGTTTACTTAATGTAAAAGTAAGAGAATCTTAAGTGGTTGAGTCCACATGATCAAAAAGGGAAAGAGGAGCCACGAATTCGTGATTTGTGGTAGGTAGAGAATCAAATCAATCATTGATTGATTGGAGAGTGATTGAGGGAAGTTAGCCTCCCAAACTCAACTATAAATAAATGGCAGTTTTAGTCGTGGTTAGAGAGACCTATGTGAAGACCTCCAAGAGCTGAGCTTTATGCCATATCAAGGTGTGATTACAAGGCACACATATGTATCAGTAAGTCATTGTATTGTACAAGCAATATACTTTCATTTTCATGATTATTTGAGTTCATCTTTCCATGTTCTTGTGAAGTGTACTACTCACTGCCATTACTCTCAGTTTTCTCAGTCAGCTTGCAGAGGTGTTTTCTCTGAGCTTGGTGCATCATTTTCAGTGATTTAACTTGTTAAAGTTAGCTCTATAAGTCTACTATATGATCACAAATTTTCATGTCATTTGAATGTTGCAATCTTCAGTTATGTTCATTTGAAGTCAATAGGGTCTGTTCATCTTCACTTCTCTGTCAGGTACCCGACTTTTTCACTCATCTTGTCAGAGCTATTTGTCAGTGGTTACTTATCCAAATTCAGTGATTTAAAGCTTTTTGGATTCAGCTTACAGTCTAATATAACCATACAAATTTTCATAATCAGTGAATTCCTAAATTTTGAGTTATGTTGATTTTTCTGCTCAGTGGTCTCAAACTGTAGCAGCCCGTGAAAATCGGGATGATGTCATCACTTGTTAAAACTCATTCTCAGTGTGTGGTTTATTATTTTTGATGAGATTACTCTTGAAAGTTAGCTCTTTAAGCTACCTAGACTTCCCCAAGAGGAATTAAGCTAATTGCTGCTGTGCTCAGAGAATTATGTAAAACACTGGATAGGTGTATGAACCAAGAATAGCAAGTTTTCACCTTTGAGCTAACTCCAACTTATCTGTTTTGATCTAGCTTTTTGAGAGTGATCTTCCAAGGTACATGGGGTGTCTAATACATCCATTGGCAAGCTAAAAGGGCCCACCATATACTCCTGGAGTTCATTTGGTTGGTGTAGATCAAGGATTTTGCAACACCTCTTCATCTTCAAGCACATACCTATCCATCTCTTCACATCATAGTGGATGTAGCTCGTCTTCTCAGGCAAGGAACCCGAGATTGATGCCCAAATATCAGAGCCAACAAATATTCTGAAGTCGGCACCATTTTCTTAGTAACATTGTTGAAGTAACCATCCACAATAAATCCCCTTTATTGAAACAAACAATAGACGATATGGTTGTCACCGATGCCCTAAATATGCAACTTTAGAGTTTGAATCCTATTCGATGTGATATACTCGGAATGTTTTGCTTCATCATGAGAGGAAGCAATCGGGTACATAATGGACATCACATCTTATATGTGCAGAATCAACAATGGGTTTTATAGAATGGATGTGTCCTCTACCTTGCAAAGTTGAGTTGCTGGTTTGATTCTACTACCTAGATGATCACAATGTTTCTTTTGCCTCACAATATTTATGCTCCGCTTTGAACAGTTAACAACAATTCCAAATTGGCCGACTAGTTGGCATGCATGTCTTTTGCTACAGGGATCTACCTTGAATGTGCATTTCCAGCACGATCACAATAACTTTTTTCCTCTAATCCACCTGTGCTTTGATTATGAGTAGTGCCAAATTCTTATCTAAGATCCAAGAAAGAAAAGTAGGTGATGCGGTTGCGCATGTCCTCTTTACGTGGAAGGTTTTTGGTTAAAATCTTAACTCTACTCAATCAATTGAAGAGGAGAAATTTTTTGTTACTGCTCTAATTTGGAGAGAGAGAGAGAGAGAGAGAGAGAGAGAGAGAGAGAGAGAGAGAGAGAGAGAGAGAGAGAGAGAGAGAGAGAGAGAGAGAGAGAGAGAGAGAGAGAGAGAGAACGAGCTACCAAATTCCATAGATAGGATTTGCTGCCCAAGAATAAAGCAAGAAGCATATGTTCTCCAGGAGGGAAATAATCTTCCTTCAACAATAACTATGAATATGCACACTAGTACATCTTGTGAGTAAGAAGATGTCTACTCAAGGTCTCCATCCAAGTTCTAGCTCTGATACAAATGCAAGATTATGACCATCACCATGTGCTAGAAGGATGACTCTCCTCCCAACCATATGCCTCTATATATAGTTGTCTCCAAGGGACTGTCTTCTTGGGCAAGTGGATTCTAACCATCCATGTGTTGGCCACATAATTGCATGTGTGCCAAGTGTCCCAGTTAATTGGAGTTAACTCAAGTGGATGTTTCTAGAAGGCTCTAGAGCTCTTTGGGAAATATACTCTCCCCATGTACCCCATGGGGGTTGAACCTAGGACCTGCTCATTCACACCCTTGAGAATTAACCACTCGGCTAAGTGGATCACTTGTTTACAAGAGCACATGACCTGATATGTAAGTTTGGTCTCCATATCTTTGTTCATACACATGGGTGACCAAACGGTGTCCAATTTTAGATTTTTGGACTTACCGGAACCTTAGATCATAGACTTACTTCATTACAAAGGCCCTCTTCCTCGAAAGCAGCCCTATATGCTACTACTTGAAGAACATAATGTTATCCATGATTTATCATCACAGGGAGCAGAATTATACAATGAAGGATTAACGATTCTTGGATTACGAAGAACAGTTGATGATCAACAAAAGAGAATTGATGATTTAGAAAATCAAGTGAAAATTTTACAAATATCTCTCCATGAATATGAGAACAAATATGGAAGACTATGAGAGGCATCATCATCTTTTGATCGGTTCACTAGCGATGAACTATTCAATCAACAAAACACTAAATAGACAAGCCGCATTTTGTAATATTTAGAACTATCACTTTATGATGAAAACATCATCTTCGCAATTAAATCTAACCAAAGTATTCAAAGTACATCATTTTCTTCATTTTTAATATCATCATCTATTACAAGTACCATGTCATCTATTTCTTCCATGTTTGAATGATCCTTGTGATCTGCATCTAAATCATGATCACTCCATGAATCCTTTGTTAAACTTTCATGAGTGTGCTGTTGTAGAATATATCTTGGTTGGAGCATGTAACAAATGCATATTACAAAAAATGTATACCAAATCATTGGCATGTGATACACTTAAGTGATTTCTTTGTTTTGAATGAAGAAATTCATATGTAGGCTAATTATGTTCACAACTACTGCTTGAAGTTGTTACTGAAAGCACTCTCATAGCTATATGTTTCAACTCCACTGCTTCACCTCCGTACTCTTTCCACCATATAGGAGGTGGATGATTTTGAATCACTTAAATGTGCCATAGATCTCCCAATCATCCTTCTCTTTGTTTTTTCTCATCATGAAAAATTATTAAAGTCTTTCACTTTTTGAATAGATTCAGACATAATCCAATATACTTTTCCTATCACAAACCTATTAGTATCAAAAATTTGTAAAAGTTCTAGAAACATTTTAGTGATACTGACAATTTCTTCAAGATTATGCCAAAATGTTTGTGATTGAATTAGAGACATACACTTTGAAGCCACAACTTGATAAGAAGGATACTTCTCTAGCCATGCCTCCCATCTTTGATCCACAATCATTTCTACAAGTGCTAGCTTGACTTCCAATAATCCACTAAGCACAATATAGGTTGTTGCAAATTGTGTAGCACAAAAGATATGAAGTGCTTTATTGGGAGATTTTGAACAAAAGAGCAAATATGAAAATTGATGCTCTTGGATAAATTTGACCACATGATTTGCATCTAATAAACATTTTTCAATGAAAGATAATCTACCTATGTCTTTCAATAATAGATTTAGTGTATGAGTTGTGCATGGAACCCAAGTAATGCCTTCATACTTGTTTTGTATTGCAATTCCAGCACTTTGAAAATTAGATGCATTATCACCCACTATCATAGTCACATTCTTTGGACCACCCATGCGAGATATAGCATGTAAGAAAAGCTGAAATTTTCTCTTTAAGAGAAGTATCAACTGCTTCCAAAAACATGCTTCTCTTTGGACATATAACTATGATGTTAATCAATGGCTGTTCTGATAACATTTCCATCCATCTAGTGCTACTATGCATCCACACATGGGTACATAATCAAGCACTATTTGTTTTAAAATAGCTTTGATACTTTCCTTCACTTTATCTACATACTCTAATCGCATTTTTTACTATAATTTGGCATGGTGAATCCTTTCGATGCAATTGACATCAAAGCATCTTTGAAAATAGGATTATGAATAACATTGAAAGAAATCCCACATGCTAAAAATGCTTGAGTCCATTTAAGATCTTGGAGATCTAAAATACTTATTAGGTATAGAAAAAAATCATGGAGAAGTATGTATCTACTTTATTCAAAGGAATTATTTATTGGTTTGATATTAAGAACAAATGGACACATGTAGAGATTGGTATCAATGATGGAAAGAAAATATTGGATTTTACATTATACAGGAGTATCATGGGATCTTTAAACTATGCAATGATCACAAGGCATGATTTATGCCATGTGTTTGGAGTACTTTCATAATTTATGCATGCTCCAATAATTGAACATCTTAATGCAACAAAAAAAGTTATTAAATACATCAAGCACACAATTAATCATGATCTATTTTACCATTACTGTGAAGAATTGTAGGTCAATAAATAAGATAATGTTGGTTGGGTAGCTTGTAAAGAGCGTAGAAGGTCTATATCGAATATTTGTTCATGATAGGCAGCAAATCTATATCTTGAGGTTCAAACAAAACAACCAATAGTTGAATTATCTTCAAAAAATTCTGAGTATAGAGTTCTAGCATTTGCTACTTGTAAAACCATGTGGATTCAAAAAATCGTAGATGATTTCAATGTGTAGGCTAAAATAAATCAAATTCATGGAGATAGCATATTGAGCATAAATTTGGCTAACATTCTTATGTTCCATGATAGGAGTAAGCATATTGAAGTTCACTATCATTATGTTTCAAAGAAGTTGCTCCAAAAAGATGTGGATATAATGTTCATATAGACCAAAGATCACGTTGCCAATATGTTCTTTGGATGCGACAAAGATCAAAGGATTCAAAGCTAGCGTCAACTTGAAGTACATGAATGTAGACAACTCCCACATGAGCTTAAGGGTGGGGATTTCTTGAAGATACACGTGTAAGCTCATGCACCAAGGTACCAAAAATGGTTAAAGGAACAAAGGATTAAGGTCATAAGAAAAAGAAAATAGGACGTCTTATCCAAATGAAGATCGAGACAAGAAAACATTCATTACATAATGGAGTGCATACACATATAATGTCCTGAACTTTGGATTAAATTTCAGAGGTGAGGTTATATAGGTTGTCCAACCATAGCTTACATCCTTCATGAAATTTTTCTTTGATGATTTCAATGTGTGGAGGAAGAAATTAGATCATTTAAAATATTTGGAACTATACTACTAGAAATGTAGGAAATTCAAGCTCCTTAAGAATCCTACAAATGTGCTTTTATGTCAAATATTTTGGGACATATGATCAATCAAGGGGGCATAGCAATTGATCCCACAAAGGTTGAGTAGATCCATAACAATCCCAAAAAGATAGTCAACAATTGATGTAGTTGATCAACCAAGTTAAATTATTCGGCTCATTATGTGCAACAGTGTCTCATCTTACTTAGACAAATATGCCATTCAATTTGGGGTTTTTTTTAGGAAATGCTTGTGATAGCACTAATTTGATCCCTCTGAATTGGGATGCACTTTTTTCCCTCTTTAGGAGGCTTTTTTCCCTCGACTTGTATATATGCCTATTGCCCTAACGGGCTACTTATCTTTGTACATTCTAATGGTAATACATTCAGTATTGTGTGTTATGTTCCAAGCTTCTTCTTCTTCCTTGTGTTGTTCGCGTGCTTTCGCAGACGTCTAACTCCAACAATTGGTATCACAGCAGGTCATCGCTTCATCTAGGGTGCCGTCGACCCCTCTGGTAACAGTCTCAAAATCGCACAAAATTCGGTACGTTTACTTAGGGTGTTTCAGAGATCAAAACAGCTTCTCTTTGTGGTGCCGAAATCGCGATCTGAGCTCGTTTCGGCCTTCGAACACACTATCAAAGTGCTTATGTAGGCTTTTTTCGTCTTTTTGTGCCAAAGGTATTTACCAGTTTTGGTTTGCCAGTATAAGTGTCTCGAAGTCTGCTACAGGTGTAGTAGCATTCCTCTAGGTAGTTTTGTTCAACTTTTTGAGATACACTCAATTTTCTACATCAAGGTATTTTAGTCAGCGGCCATGGCCGAAAGCAGTGATGTATTCCGTATGTTGGCTATTGAGGATAAGTTGGATGGTACCAACTACCTATTATGGGCTTATATGATGCGACATGTATTGGTTACAAAAGGACTGTGGTACATTGTGCAAGGTGTTGAAAAACGCCCTATCACACCTCCAACTGTTATAGTTGTAGGTACTAAAGCTGATGCAGAAGGTGTTGAAGATGATGATATTTTGCATATTCCTGTTTGTGTTGTTGTTTTTGATGCACCTACTATAGAGCAAATTTGTTGGGATGGCATAGATGTCCATGTATATGCATTGATAGCTTTGTCTGTCAAACGTGCCATTATTCCTCACATTTGCTCTTGTAGAATAGCTAAGGATGCTTGGATACACTTACCACATTGTACCAAGCTAGGAATGAGGCTCGTGTTACTTACCTCCGAAAACAATTGGAGAGTGAGCACATGAATGAAGGTGATTCTATGAACAATTTTCTAACAAAGATCAAAGACTTGAAGGAATAGTTGATTTCTACTGATGAGGTTATACCAAATAGCTCACTTGTGCAGACCGTTCTGAATGGTCTTCGTGATTCATATCAGAGTTTTGCTTCTACTCTTCGGTTGATGATGAAAGGCAATCCAAATGCCTTGTCATTTGAGGAGTTAGTCTCTCTTCTATTGCAGGAAGATCAATCCAAGCAAAACAGGTCCATTATGCGTGTTGCAGATCAAGCTTTCCTGGCTAGTGAGAAGGGCAAAGGAAAATGGAGCTCTTCAATTAGTAAGCAAAAATCTGCAAATGCTGCACATTCGAAGAAGGAAGATAAAGATGAGAAGAAATCAGAAAAGCAAAAATTGTTTTGCAAGTACTGTAAAGGGAATGATCATATCATAAAGAATTGTCCAAAACTGGCTGCAAAAGAGGGAAAGAAAAAGGAGGCTGGAATGGTTGTTGCAGAGCCTCTACACCAAAAACAGAGCCTGCTAATCTTGTGCAAGAAGAAGAATAGGCGTTTACTACTATTTGCAGTTTTGACCCATCTTCTCATGAGCAGTGCATGTCTGTAGTGAACTCATATGTTTACTTTGACAGTGGGGCGACCAAACACATTACCTTGCAACACAGTTTCTTCTCTTCACTCGAGCCTACCCCTACAGGGAATACTGTTACATGCGACAACAACTCCTCTTATCCTGTTATGGGAGTTGGTAAGATCATTTTTACTACTACTGATGGTAGTTCTTTCACTTTGTCAGATGCTTTGTTTGTGCCAGGGATCAAGAAAAATTTGTTATCAATTTTTGCATTAGCCAAGATTGGATTCGTTGTGAAATTTGTTGATGACAGGTGTACAGCTCATGATCTGTCAAATGGTGAAATGATTATTGCTTCTGGAATTTTATGTTGTGGATTGTATAAGCTCATAGACTATGAAAGATCTAAGAATGATTCGGCATGTGTAGTACATGATTCTCAGGCTATGTCAGATGCAAATCTTTGGCATGCACGCTTCGGTCATCTGAATTTTGCTAGTTTGCTACACCTACAAAAATCTGAGATGGTGTCCTTTTTGCCCAAAGTTGAGGCACCTGGAAAACATGTTTGTGAAGGCTGTATTTTGGGCAAAATGCAGCGTTCCTGATTTCCAAAATATGGTTCAGTTCGGGCTACTCAGAAATTGTAGCTTGTACATAGTGATGTCTGTGGTCCTATGCAGACTCCTTCTTTTGGAAATTATCTTTACTTCATGACTTTCATTGATGATTTTTCCAGGCATGCATGGGTGTATCCATTGAAAGCAAAGTCCGAAGTATTCATGTGCTTCAAACAGTTTTTGGTTTTGGCTGAAAATCTATCAAAATGTAAAATGGGGCACCCTCCGTTCTGATCCAGGGGGGGAATATATGTCTTCTAATTTTAATGCATTTTCGGCTAAACATGGGATAAAACACCAGTGTACAGTTCCGTATACACCTCAACAGAATGGAGTTGTTGAATGGAAGAACAGGTCACTCATGGAGATGGCGAGGTGTATGGTCAAGAGTCAGGCTTTACCACATAGCTTCGGGCTTGAGGTTGTCATGTGTGCAACATATGTACTTAACAGGTTTCCCACTAAAGCACTGCAGTCTATCACTCCATATGAGGCTTGGCATGATCGCAAGCCATCTGTTGCTCATCTGCGTGTTTTTGGTTGTATGGCATATGCATTAGTGCATGAACAACATTGCAAAAAATTGGATGATAAAGCACTAAAATGTATTTTTGTTAAGTACAGTTATGAAAGTAAAGGCTATCGTCTGTATCATCCACAGAAGAAACACATTCTAGTTAGCCGTGATGTTGTTTGTGTGGAATATGTTATTCAACCATTGCTTTCATGTACCAAGGAGACATCTGTTAGCTCCAAAGACATGTATGATACTTTGCTTCCTCTTTTTATAGGTGGACAGTCTAGTGCTAGTCCTAATGAGGCAACTTCTCAGCCTTTGCAGGTTTCATGTGATGATGCAGATCATTCCATTTTTGATGCAGATTTAGATGATGCACTTGTTGATGAGAGAGCTGATATTGAGGAGGCAAAAACTATGCCAAAATGGCTGGTGTGGACTTTGCGTGATAGAAAATTAGATCCACCTCTGTCATATCATACTCGTTCAGGCTCTCATAGTGCCTCTTTTGCATCAGATTGATATGCTATGGCTGCATCTAGTCTCTATGATGAGAATGAGCCTATTTCGTTTGATGAAGCACAAAATTCAGAAAATTGGATGGCTACTATGCAATCTCAATATGATGCTATAATGAAGAATGGTACTTGGTCTTTATGTGACTTGCCTCCGGGCAAGAAGGCCATTGGGACTAAGTGGGTATACAAGTTGAAGCATAAGCCTGATGGTACAGTTGATAGGTATAAGGCTAGGCTTGTTGCAAAGGGCTATGCACAGGAAAGGGGCATTGATTTTTATGAGACCTTTGCACCTTCTTGCCGAATGACTACTGTTCATAGCGTCTGTGCACTTGCAGCTCATCATGGTTGGAATGTACATCAGTTGGATATCAAAACAGCATTTCTAAATGGTGACTTGCATGAAGAACTGTATGTTTCTCAGCCCTGTGGCTTTGTACAGAAAGGGCAT
This sequence comes from Ceratopteris richardii, assembly GCA_020310875.1. Classification (NCBI taxonomy): domain Eukaryota; kingdom Viridiplantae; phylum Streptophyta; class Polypodiopsida; order Polypodiales; family Pteridaceae; genus Ceratopteris; species Ceratopteris richardii. The sequence continues at coordinate 47,011,627 of CM035406.1, read as the reverse complement.
GAGAACCAGGTGTGCAGGTTAAAGAAGGCATTATATGTCTTAAAGCAAGCACCACCTGCTTGGTATGAAAAGATACATGCCTATCTGATTGCACATGGTTTTGAGAACAGTCCAACTGAAAGCACCTTATATGTTAAGCGTGCTAATGATGTACCTCTCATCATTATGGTTTATGTTGATGACATGCTGCTCACTAGTCCTCATGAGAGGCATATTGCTGATTTTAAGGCTGAATTACATGCCTGATTTGAGATGTCTGATTTGGGGCATTTGCATCACTTTTTGGGCATTCAGTTTATGCAAGTTGATGGTGGAATGGCTTTGTGTCAAACGAAATATATTGACACATTATTGCAGCGTTTTGGCCTTGAAGGCTGTAAGCCTATTGCCCCTGCTATGGAGACAGGTCTACGATTGAGTCTTCCGGATGTTGGAGATACATTTGATGTTGTTCTCTATCAGCAAGCTGTTGGATGCTTGATTTACTTATGCATTACTCGACCAGATATTCAATTTGTTGTCTCACAGATGAGCAGGTTTATGCATTGCCCAGGTGTCAAGCATTGGTAGGCGGTTAAGCGCATCTTTCACTACTTGAGTGGTACCCGACTCTTGGGTTGTTTTATCCCAAGGGCGGATCATTGCCGCCAGATTTGCATGCTTGTTTTGACTCTGACTAGGCTAGTTACTATGACACTCCTGTGTCCACTAGCGGTTTTTGCTTCATGCTTGGTAGCTCATGTATATCTTGGTTGAGCAAGATGCAGCCTATTGTGGCCACTTCTAGTTATGAGGCTAAGTATAGGGCAGCTTTCACAGCGATTGTTGAGTGGGTGTGGCTCAGATGCCTTATGGCTGATTTGGGTGTTGGTTACTCTTCTTCCACCACCATCTTCAGTGATAGTCACAGCGCATTGGCAGTTGCGAGGAACCCTGTGTTCCATGCTCCACTAAGCACATTGAGGTGCATTATCATTATGCTAGGAAGAGGTTCTCTGCTAGGGAGATCAGCTTGGCATATGTGCCCACGCAGGAGAACACTGTAGACATTTTCATGAGGGCATCAAGTAGCTTTGCAATCAGTTTCTTGGCCTTGGTCCTTAAGTTCGACAAGGACACAAATGCTTGAAAGTGTAGATTTTTGAATTGTTCTAGGATCCATCCAATAGAGTGTCTAGGATAGAAAGAATCCAAAGAATTGGTTTGCAAGCCTTTCCATGAATGGAAGTGGCCCTTTTGATACTTTGAATAGCACTCATCTGCTATACCATCCAATGTACTTGTAAAGAAGATAAGGGATAAGCCTTCATGGCATTGTGATCCCCTAGTCCTATGTAATGCCATAAATATATGATGTGTTCATCAATGTCCTCATGACAAAAAACCCCTCTATATTGGGAAATTTATGCCCAAGTGTGGCAAGATACGAGTTATGACCATTTCAAAGTCAAGGGGGAGGTATGGCACGACCATCGTCACCACAACCAACACAAAATCCTCATGTGGGAGTGGCAAATGCGGATGTTCAACATGTGGTTTTAGTTTGTACAAATATGCTATAAAGAAAGAGCACTTTACGGCTACAATATAGGGAAAAGCTATGGCCTAGTTTATTTAGTATGGCATTGCACATCTCTCTACTTGCTGATAGTCATAAGAACAAGTATCTTGTATGCTTCTTTGTTCAGATGACCCTAGAAAATGTTGAATAATTTGAGGAAAATCAAGCAAAGTGAAGTACTAGTAGAAGACTATGCACAACAATCTGCCACTTATTGAATCATCTACATAATGTTCAATGTCTTTCTTGGATACAAGTAGATGATATTGACACCCGTGACATAAGAAGAACATAATTTCACATTGACGTAAGTGAATTATGATCTATGTTTCATGTTTGGCCAAAAAAAGGGTTTTACTTTTTACCTTGAAAATAATGTCAAGTAGTGAAGTGCCATATACGGTTGAATTGCTCTCTTAAATCTCTACAAGAATATGTAACAAAATTTTACTCAAATTTCGACCAATTTCGATGAACTTGATCAGCCTTTCAACCATCACATGGACCTACAAATAAGGTCTCCCCTAATGGAAGGTTGATCCAATTTCTATATTTCGTCTGGTGGCAAATCATCAGGCTCAAACTGAGTTGCGTGGGAGGGCTTCTTGCCTGTTTTCTTTTTAATGGCCAGCTGATATTCTGCCATTAACATAAAATATGGTTTGTATTGTAGCTCATGCCCAGATATATACCTACAAGAGGCCAAGTGAGTGAAATAAGGTGATTGTAATATACGTTCTTCTATCATGTCCATTGCGTTTAACTGAGCTTCCACACGTGCTGAGTGGATTCGACCAAGTTCTTATACAGTCTTCATCCATGCCGGAGTAGGGAGTTCGAATGTGGTCTGGCCCTCGGCCGTGACGCGTTCGCCTGGGATGGGTTGGGGTTCGTACACTTCTTCAAAAGTGTCCTCCACCAGGATAGTCACTGGCTCTTCTTCCCCTGGTAGTTCCGGTGGGAATCTGGCCTAGGGGGTGCTTCATAAGCTGCTACCTGTGTTTGAAGAGTCAACACCTGGGCCCGTAAAGCGTTGAGTTCCTCTATGATCTCAAGAGATGTGGCCACAGGAGCTGGTGGTACTTGTTGTACAGGTGCTCTTAATTGGAGCAGTTTGTGGTCTTCTGTGAGCTTCTAGTATGCCTCGTTCATGTTGTTGTGTTCGTCTACTAGTCTGACATGATCTTCTAATAACATCTTCATAGATTCTGAAGGAACTGCTTTGAAACGATTGGGACTTAAGGGTTGGTCCGGTTGATCTAAGGCAGCTTCCAAGTTCTCTCTATTCTGTTCCTGAAGACGTTGGTTCTCTTCTTTAGCGGCTGCTAAGTGGCATCTGAGCAGTCCCATGTTTCTAGTAAGCGTCGCATTGCGAATAGTTTGAGCCCGCAACAAGTTGTCAATATCAATGATGGCCTCTTTTGTCTTTTGTTCACTTTCAATTCAAGTTTGTGGTAGGCCTCGCGTAGCTCTTGGTAGCGGGTGTTCAGTGAGGCATTCTCGATTGACAGTGAATTGAGCTGTGACTGTAAATCATTCGTTGTCTGTTGCAGTGTCTGAAAAATAGTTCCAAGAGATGCAAACTCATCTCTCACTTGAGTCATGCATGCAAGCATCTAACGAAATGCGATGTCGATAGTGGGTGATAAAATTAATGGTGTAGTGAATGCAGATGTTGTGGGTGTGGGTGTTGATGCAAGGGGAAGGGGAAATGGGGATGGGAATGTGGATGCAGTGGTGACTGTGGAAAAATGTGATGTGCCTAAATATGATGGTGCAATAGATGAGGTGAGTGGTGGTGCAGTGGGTGGTGATATGTCCATGTCACTGGACGTGGTGTCAAGTGCCGTGACTGTGAATAGTGGAGTGACAATGGGTGTGTGAGTGGGTGTAAATACAAGATTTACAAAGGTTGCCGAATAATTTACAGATGGGGTCTCTTGTACTGCTTGGTGGAGAGGGGAGAGGGGAAATACAGTGGGTCGGGGAGGTGAAACGGGGGAAAAGGTCAATGGAGGGGGAAATGGAAATAGGGGTCTTGGAGGGGTGGGGAAGGAAGGGATGGTTGGATGGATAAACGGACTGGATGGAAGGGTGAAAGTCCTAGGAGGTAAGCTAGGTTGTGGAGGTGTGGAAAGGGTGGGAGGAATGGAGGCGACAAAGGCTTTTGCTACTGCACTGTCAAAGGATGTGGATGGTCTGGGAGAGGCAGGGTGTATAGGAGAGACTGGAGGGATGGGAGGTGAAAGAGGAGCGATTGGGGTGGTGGGTATTTCGACAACAGTGGTGGTATGCACAGTAGAGGTGTGAAGCGAGGAGTCGATAATGATCGTTTCTTTTGCCGCAGAGCCTTCAAGAATAAGACGTGCTTCCCTGGCCTGTTGGAATGACTAAGCATATGTCGGTACACGAATATATTGACCTGGTTTGAATAATAATCGAACTCGGCGTGGGTCAAACTGCGGTAGTGCTTTTCTCTGCAAATATCTTAATGCTTCATTTGTGCCCACTGACTTAACAAGTTGTCGGAATCCTTGAATGCAGGCTTCTTCGAAGCCTTTTGTGGCAAGTTCCTGTTCTACTAGAGCTTGGCTTTCTTCCTCCGATAGCTTTTTGCACGCCCAGACGCTTCCATGGTGTGATATAACTTTTTGATTGCCAAGGTATATGCAGCAGCTTCAAATGTTTCATCTTCGTGCGTGCTTGTGTCACCCTGGGTGTCAGTTTGCTGTTTCCGTTCATCAGTCTGTATATTCTCTTGTGAGTCATGACTGGCCTGACTGGCTTCATCGTCTTCGTCGTCATCATCGGTCTCTGTTCTTTCTTCTTTAGAGCTGGAGACTACTTGTCGTTGCTGTTGATCTGGCGGCGTGGTAGGGTAGCTTGGTCATTCATATTCTTGAGAGAAAAACTATCCTTATGAAAATTGAAACTCATTTGAAAAAGCATCCAGCATTTCAAAATCAAACGTGGTATTCATTGGTTTTGCTTCCAGATTGGGTATCAGAAAAGTAAAAGTGTCCGCACCAATGGAGGTGGGAATCTCTACTTCTGTAGTTGTGGATTCCTGAACTGATGTTGCTTGCAAGGTAATTGCATTGGTAGTGCCTTCTGTGATGACAGGTCGTGACAGTCGTATGTGAATGGGTTGTATAGTCGCAGGGGGTTCCGTAGGTGAATGTTCTGGAGATGGTTGAGGAGACGGGGACTCTGGAACTTGTAGGCATGGGACAAATCCTCGCATGCGCTTGCCTACTCTTCCCTTGCTAGAATTTCTGGCCTTCTTGGTGGTTCCTTTGAACGCTTTTAATTCTTCACTGGTCATCGCACACTCTATTGTCAAGTCATATGCCAAACACATATAAACAATTCTCGTGAGGGCGCAACATCCATGGATGATTTTTTTCCTTTCCCATCTGTGTTGCGCTAAATACAAATGGTCAATAATCCAACTTGCAAGATCAACTGTTTGGGGTCCAATACAAGCTAAATATAGTCCAAACCAAATGCGCTTGTGGGGCATGGTGAATCGATCCTGAGCTGGGAATGCAAAATGTTGCATACAGATTCTTAGTGGCTTAGATAACTCAGGTGTGATTGCCGAGATGTCTTCCCATTTAGTAACATCACCACGCTTCATAGGCTCTGGAATTAGCCTTTCTTGCTCTGTCAGAGTGTGCGTTCCATGTATCTTGATTGCAGCTCTAATCAAATCTTTAGAAAGATAAAACTTCTTAAACGATGGGTCATTTACTAAGGACGGAAAAATAAAAGTGCTTGGCAAATCTTTGTTCTCAGAAGTTGTCAATGTGGTTACCAAGTAGTAGCATCTGTAGAAATCTGGTATAGGCAATGGATCACTGAAGTATTCAGTGAAGCCTACTCTCACCCAAACATGCTTTAGGTCTTCTGTATTCTGGAGTGCTTCAAACTCTCTGGAGAAGAACTGATACTTTCCCCACTTACTGCTATCAAAGGTCAAATTGGCATCAAAAATAAAATCTGTGTCTGCCAAAGGTCCAGCTCAACCTTGAAACCAATGTGAATTACGATGAACTTGTTCTGTATATCCCCTAGGAGGGTCATCGATCGGCATAGGTCTTGGGAATCCTTGAAATTCTGGCGGTTGTCCAGTCGGATATGATTCATCCAGTAAGTCAGCAAAATTTACCACAAGTACACTGGGACCAGCTTCAGGTGGTCCTTCTGCCTGCATGATGAGTGATACGAGTGTGGAGAAGATCTGGTACAAAAGATTAGCACATTAGTATGGAAATTAATCATGATCCCATTAAAGTGAGACCGCAATCCCTTTCCATAACTGATGTGTAACCCGTGTAGCCAAGTGTTGTGAGGTGTTTTATGGAATGATTTTTTGCAAAACGAATGCAGTTCGCTAGACACCTACATGCTTCAGATAGTGCATACATGGCTTGATGAGATGTTATTACAAGTGATGTTGGGTATAGTGTGTGAATTTATACAAAGTTCAGTTGTGGATGAGTTATTGCAAGGGTAGTGTCTAGTCGGGGTAGGAGTAATGTTAGACAACAGGTTTTGAGGAGGCATCTGGATACATTTCGGTATCCACTTCATAAGAGTTGTTGAGCGAGTGGTATGTTTCTGCTAGGGGACAAAAGGTGGTATCAGATGTGGTGGTATTGAGGGGTGAAGAGATTTTTGAGGGGTATATATTACATGGCTTGAGGGTTGAGCTATGATACATTGTTTGGGTACCCAAATCTGCATGGGTGTGGGTCGATACTTAAGGTACTTCTTGGCGATCCAAATCTGTCGAATGTTCATACTCGTAGAAGAAGCTTGAGAAGACTTTGGATACTGCCTCTGATTTTGTTATAACTTCATCTTATCCTTGTCTGCACTACTGCAAACTATCGATGGTTTCTGTCCTTTTGGCACCCATACTTGTCTTGTATCACTTGTTCTCTGATGCTGATATTGCTTTCCTCTTTGTGTCATCTGATGTGGTCGTTGGTCTAGGTTCCTCCGTTGTGGTTGACTCCTTTGTGGTTGAGGTTGAGAGGTATGATGGACACTCTGCTTTGGAAAAGAAGGGAGGTCCAACACTTGCGCAACTTGCCCATTAGGAAGTGCTTCGTTTTGTACTATTAATCTAGGCCAATCCGCAGTAAGTGAGGAAGGATGGGCACCTCAGGGCGTTTTGCCCATGTGACTGCTGATGCAGTCCACTTGACCGCTGATGCAGTCCACTTGACCGCTGATGCAACCCACCTGACCCATCTGTTGGGTGGTGACCCCTTCTAGTTTGCAGGAAGCCCAAGGGAAAATCTGTTGACCTTCTTCTTAATCGCAATTGTCCACCGCCAAGCCCGCGTGGGTTGGGGTAGACGTAGCGTGACCTATCTGGCCAAAGATCTTTCGGTCCTCCATCGCACATGTTTCATATGGTCTAGGGTTACATACCTCAAGCGGAGTGTTGTTAGGGAAGTCAACCGGTATCACTCGCTACTGATCTAAGGTTTTAATCTGCAAGGAGTCTTGTCTAAGATTTAGGTCCATTGAGTGATCATATAGCCAATCTTGGCCAAGGATTAGGGGTTCTATCAGGTCATCGTCATGGCACACTAGTAGCTTCGCTGTCATGTTCACATCGTGTATGAGGATAGGAAGGTCCACCTCACCCATGCAAGGGGTTTCCATGCCTCCTAGCCCTATGAGGTATGCCTCAATTGGCCGCATTTCTATTCCTGAGTCCTTATAGTGGGACCGTCTAATCGCACTAGTCACAGCACCTGAATCAATTAAAGCCTTGAGCTCATGGCAAGGGTTGCCGTGCTCTAGCCTGACTGTAATGAATGGTCTCCCTCCACTATGCTAGGATGAGTGGTTGACTTTTCTTGACACATGGCCATGGGGTATCTGGGTGTTGTTTCCAGATGGTTATAACGTTCTCTCCCTAGTCCTTGTCTTCTTAACTTCATGCGCTTAATGAGTTCTATAGCTTCTGACTGAGCTTCAGCTCGTATTCTATTTTCTTCCTCCTTACGCTTCTTTGCCAGCGTGAGTCATCTAAGCATATCCTCAATAAGAGGTTCCTGATATAACTTGACTCTACAGCCACTAATGTAATTAGGCATTATGTCTCCTTCTAAGGTGGCTAATTGTACTGCTCCACTTGTCGAGAGTCTGTTAATGATCATAGGTCCATAACCTCTCTTTTCTAACTTCCGTGCATGTTGTTTCAGCGTATACACTAGGACTAAATCTCCTTCTTTTAAGCCTTTATCTTTCACATGTACATCGAAATAGGCTTTCTGTCGTTTCTTTGCTGCATATATACCTACTGCTGCTTTTAGCCTGGTTTCTCCTAATCGTTCCAAGTCCATTATTCTTGATGATAATTCATGGCTGGTCCACTGATGTTCTTGTGCAACCTTAAGGGTCGGTATCAAGAAGTCCAAAGGCAGCACAGCATTCTGACCAAAAACCATCTGAAAGGGAGTTGCATTGATTACGGTCTTGTAGGCCACTCGATATGCCCAAACAGCGTGATGTAACTGTTTGTCCCAATCTGAACGTTTGTTGTTCACGATTTTCGTCAGTACGTTACAAAGGATCTTGTTAGTGCTTTCGGCTTGACCATTGGCCTGAGGATGATATGGTGCGGATTTCTTGTGAATCACCATAAAATCCTGTAACAAATATTCAATGACTTGGTTTAGAAAGTGAGTTCCTCGATCGCTCACGAACTCTATAGGCAGTCCATAGCTTGTAAAGACATTTTCAAATAAGAATTTTGCAGTCGTATGTGCATCATTCTTTTTTGTGGCCTCGGCCTCTACCCATTTGGTAAGATAATCTATTGCAACAATAATGTATTCAGCATGAGTACCTTTTGCAGGGGGGTTAATGGGTCCTACAAAGTCTATACCCCACTTAGAAAATGCAAGTCTTCCCATCATGGGTTTCAATGGCATTTCATCTCTGCGAGTAGGAAATTGAGTTATTTGGCACACATCACATCTCTTAACATAGGTATGTGCATCCATGTGAAAAGTGGGCCACCATAATCCTACAAACAGTATGGCTTTGATTATCCTATTGGGGCCAAAATGACCTCCTGCAACACCTTGGTGTGCAATCTCTAGCACACTCAAATAATCGCTTTCATGAACACATTGTCTTAGGTATCCATCTCGTCCTCGTTTGTATAGAGTGTTGCCAATAAGTGAGTAGTCTTGAGCTTCCTGCTCTAGACTTCGTTGTCATGCTAAGGTCATTCCTTGAGGGAATGTTTTCGTCCTCAAGTACATCACTAAAGGTTCACTCCATTCTGGTGTGAGAGACACATGATATAATGTAGCATGTCCTACTGGTGATCTTACACAACAAACAGAGCATTCTCTACACAACTTGTAGACGTCTGCTTCCATCGAAGGCCAATATACTCCTAGTCTTTGCAGAGTTTGCAATGTACGATGTTTTGAATGATGTTGCTTTAATGCACCTACATGTGCTAATTGCAACCAATTTGCATGTTCTGATTCATCTACACAACAAGCAAGAATCTTTTGATTATCCTGTTTATACATACTTCCTGCTATGATTTGATATCTTTGTGACTTGGTGATTTCTCCTTCTCTGATCCTTATCCTAGGATTCTTGGGTCCATATGTGAGAATAGGGACGATAGGCTTAGCCCATTCTGGTACTATCTCAACGTTAAACAAATATGCATCTGGTAATTCATCCGCTATTCCTTGAGGAGCTTCTCCTGTGGTTAATCTTGAAAGGTGATCAGCTATAAGATGGGTTTTTCCCTTCCTGACTACTTCTTCAAAGTCATACTCCATGAGCAATAGAAACCAACGTATCAGTCGTCCTGTGTTACAAGGCTTATTGACTAAGTACAATAACGCTTGATGATCTGTAAAGAATTTGAACTTGTTTTCCAACATATAATGCTAGAATTTCTTTACCATGTAGATCATTCCTAATCCTTCTCATTTTGTAGTGGTGTAATTTCTTTCTGCTCTGTTCAGCTGTCTGCTAGCATAGGCTATGGGGAGATCTATATTACCTTCATTCGTGGGTTATGCTAACACACATCCTATGGCATAATTGGATGCATCCACATGTACATGGAATGGCTTACTCCAATCTGGGGTTGTCAATATAGGTGCCTAGCACAAGCGTCGTTTGAGTTCATTGAATGAGTTTTCACACTCACCTGTCCATTCAAACTTGGCCAAAAGAGAGCACAGAGGCTTGGCTATGATTGCATACATGTGTATGAATCATCTGTAATAACCACAATGACTCATAAATGCCTGTACCTCTTTTACGTTATTTGGTCTAGGTAGATCGGCAATTACTTTAACATTTTCTTCATCAGTGGAGATCCATTCTTTGACACAATGTGTCCTAGAATTTTTCCTTGTCTGACCATGAAAACACACTTTTCTGGGATCAGACAAACCTGATATTCTCGACATTTATCAAATACTTGCCTTAATTTTGGGATATGTGCCTGCCTCAGATTCGAATGTGCATATATGTCACCGACATAAACTTCCAAATTATTACATAAGAATTCCTTAAAAACATGACACATGAGCCGCTGAAAGTGGCAAGTGCATTTGTTAGCCCAAATGGCATCACACGAAATGCAAATATGCCCCATTCTGTGGCAAAAGCCGTCTTGTGTTGATCTTTTGGAGCAATGGCTACTTGATTATAGCCTGAGAAACCATCAAGAAAGCTGTAAACTTCCTTGCCCGCAACTCTTTCCAATAGGTGTTCTGTGATAGGAAGAGGATAACTGTCTCTAATCGTGGCGGCATTAACCTTTTTAAGGTTAATACACACATGCAATTTTCCATTCTTCTTGGGCACAACCACAATGCGGGATACCCATTCCGCATGCTCAATTTTGTAAATGAATCCTGCTTCTATCAAACGATCTATTTCTTCTTTAATCTTTGCAGCATAGTTGTCATTGTACGTGTATGGTTTCTATTTCGTAGGTTTTGCGTCTGGAGTCATAGGGATTCTATGGGACATATTTCCGGGTCTACTCCTTTCAAGTCTTTGTAACTCCAAGCAAACACATCTCTATATTCACGTAGCAGGACAATTACCTCTTCTTCTTCTTCATTCGTCAAATCATGCCCTATGTATGTACATTTTTCTTCTTCTCCTTCTATGGTGACTATGATTTTCTTGGTTTTCTCTCGGTTATCATATACTTCTCCAATGTCAGCTTTTCTCTTAGGCATTCGTACCATTATTCTTCCATCTTCCATTTCATACTTCTTGAAGTTCTCTGGTACCTCAAAGAAAGATTCTTCTTCCTCTGACATGGTTCCTTTCTTCTTTCTTTTTTTTCCGTCACTTTTGGCAATCACTTGTGTGGTTAACCTCACATCATTCATAATTTCTTCGTGTCTCGGAGCAGCTTCTACTTCGTAGAAATATTCCTCATCTGATGCAAAAAGAGGGTCCATTATAATTGACTCTAGATCGAAGTCACTTGCATCCTCGAATGCATCAGTGCTAGGTTCACATTCTTCTATAATCGAATCACACATGATTGGCTCTTTTATGAAGACTGAAATGTCATAGCCATCCTCGTCACAGTGGGGTGTCCATTGTTCTTCACTGATGGCTACATCCATTGTTGCTAAAATTTCTGCCCAACCATGAGGCTCGAATTCCTTGTCTGGAAATACTATAGGTGCATAAGCTGGGCCTTGAACAGCTTGTGGATGTTGTTCTGAACCTAAAGTCCTGGCTTCTAATCGTTCTTTCTCTTGTTTTGCTACCTTACACATCCATAGATGAGTATCCTCGTGCAACCATGAGGGTTCTGATTCCAATGAGTGTACAAATTATGTTTCTTCTTGTGTCTTATGGATGGTATTCCATTGTATTGGGGGTACATCCCGATGGGAATAGTCTTTAAGATTGACTTTAGTAGTCACTCCTAAATGTTGCAAGTACAAAGAATTAGTTCCCCAATCTTGTACAATTTGCAATTGATGCATGAATGATCATCCTAAAATCATCTCGTAAGCATGATTTTTTTTTCCCAAAATCAAAAATATCGAAAGTATGCTCAAACTCCACACCACAAGTGGTGAGAGATATGCCTTCTACTAAGCCTAATGGCTTCTCTATGTGTCCGTCGGCCATTTGTAGCTTCATCCTGGTGGGTCTTAATGCTGGCTTACCCCAACGTTTCCATAAAGCGGTGGTAGTGATCGCTACTCCGGCTCCTGAATCTAGGATGGCTTTCGTGGTGTAGCCTTGATGGGTTATTGGAAGATAAGTGTTATCTTCCTCTCCTTCGCTTACATCTCCTATTTATTCTACGGGTATCTTTGGTACCTTCTTATGTGATCCTATCTGTGAGGGAGTAGTGGCAACCTCAGGGAATTGATTTGCTACGTGCTTCCACAATTCTGGTTTAACCTTCAACAACTCTAGAGTGAGGTGACATTGAACTTTGGTGTTCCTTATCGCTTCCGTGTTTCTAGGGATTACTGATTCTTCATTCCTCACTATTATCGTGGGTGCTCTCATGCTGATAGACTTGGCTTCCCAAGGTCTTGTGAACTGAGGTAATTCTTGCAAAGAATTAGATTCAAAACCTGTGTGTTCACTCAGTTGCTCTTCCTCTACATCATCATAGATAGAGGGAATGTCTTAGGGAAATTGCTCTTGCAAGTCGTCTATTTCTTGAATAGGAGGATGGGAGTTTTGTTCTTTTCTCCACTTCTCTTCTTGGATTTCTCTTAGAAATTCATGTGAGTACTTATGTATGGAAGACAGGTTGTCTTCAACATCTGTATTTGGTACTTGAGACAGGGATGGTGCATTCTTTTCTTGGGTCTCAGATGCAATAGGGTTTCTTTGCAGATTCTTTTTCTCCTTGCTATCAATCAAGTATTCTAGCCTCTCCAGTAATCCTTGAAAAAATAACTCAGGTTTTGCCATGTTATTCCAATTAAGATATCGAGAGGCTTCGAACATAGTTTGTGCTAGTTCTACCATCTTCATACAAAGTTTAGTTCTCTCAATTTCCAAATCTGCTCTCGGATAGTTCTTACTCATTTCAGCTATCTGGGGTCCTTCTTTTAATCTAGCCTGATATGCACGAAACATCATGTCTAGGTTTTCTAGTATGGGTTCCGCTAGAACTGATCCTGATCTCTGAGCTAGATTCTCCTTGTTAGATTCTTGAGAAGTCAATTCTAGGATTTTGGCTCTAGATTCCTTCAAACTTCCTTCCAACTCAGTTATCTTTTTACTCTCTTTTCTTTTAATTCTTTCTCTCGAGTCTTTCCAAGATTTCGTCTTTTTACTTCTGGATTCTCCAACTTCATGGTTCCGGCTATTTTCTCAGGATTAAGATGTTGATTTTGTAAGAGCACCTTGGCTCTTGTTATAGCTTGGATAGGCACATATGTAGGGTTGGATCCATCTACATTATGTACAATACCTATCACATTGATCGGTGTCACTTTTGAAGCATTAATAGGGTTCTTGGGACAATCTTTGATAACAAGCTCTTTACCACAATCGGCACAAAATCCTTGTATGTTATAGTATTGTGATTGTCTTGCTATTGGAGGATGTGGACAATCCTTTATGAAATGATCTCCTTGGCACCTAAAGCATGGTCCTCTAGGGCCATGTGGTCTTTTTTGTCTTAATTGGGGCCGTGGATTAGGGTTGGTATACATCACATTAGCATAATCGGGCTCCCAACTAGGTTCCAATGGTGGACTATCATAATGATATGTTTCCACATGTTCCGGTGATTGTGTAATATGCAGGTGGACTATCTACATGAGTCGAGTCAAAATTGTTTGAGTTCGGGTCACTTTCTGTGATCAGGGGTAACGAAGGCATTAAAGCCCTACTGAGGTTCTCTTCTGTAGCAGCGTATTTGACTGAGATGACATTAGCTGGTGGGGGTGGTTGCTGAGCTAAAACAGGTTGAGGTCTCTGTTGAGCCTGATAAGGGTAGTTCTGAGGAGGCCTATAGTAATGAGCTGAGTATTATATTGACCTTGATACATACCTGGATGTCGGTATGCTTGCAGGTAGTTCTGTCTTACTGCTTATTTTTTGTATGGGCAATCTTGAGCAGTGTGATTCATGTATCGTCTCTCAATCGTACAGTATTGGCGGACTAGGGTTGGCTTGCGATTGTGTTGCATTGGGACACACATTCACCATATGATCTCCACCACAGGTGTAACAACGCTTGTTTGCTGTTAATCTTGGCATCTATTTACTAGAAACTCCTAGTTTTTGGGCCACTTTTTCTGCTAGGTCTTCTATCGAGCTAGAAAGTTTTGAGGATGCTGGAGATGAACAATTTGAGTCCTTATAGACTTTTGAGAGTTCCAACTCGTCTCCTTCGTTGTCCTCAATGTCTATACAAATTCTTACACATTGCTCTAGCGTTCTGGGTTCCTTCACATACACATAGGAGCATAGTTTAGAGCTCAAGAGGCCATCTAAAAATAATGACACTTGCTTGGCCTCTGAGGATAACTCTTGCATTGGACATTTCTCCACATATTGTCTAAACCTACTACGTCCTGCAAGTCTGACTCTTTCCTGAGGGGTCTATTTGAAACTATGAATCAATGAAGATGTATCATGCCTGATTCCACTTTTAGAGAATTCAGTGATGAATGACTCTAACAAGTGATGGACATCTCTAAATTGCCTTTGTTGCAATGGTTGGAACCAAGTTAAAGTCGTGTTCTTTAACGTTAATCCAAATGCATTGTATTGCATAAACATGTCTTCTACTTGCTCTGCTCGTAGCACTTGCTTAAATTCCGCAACATGGTCATAGGGATCTCCTGTCCCATCAAAGTAGTTTTCCATGGACTTTACTAATTGAGTGGGCCTTAATACCCTTGGGTGTTCACGTGGTCTGGGTAGAGGAAAATCGTCTCTACCATCTGGTATTCTTGGTCCCCTTTGTCTTTCCACTCTATCGGTGTCCATGGTGGTTCTATCTCTCCCTATGGGATGAGTGAAACTTACTTCCGGTCTTTCTTTGTTCTTATCTCTTTGCGCACCATGGGCTGATGATGTTCCAGCACTTTGATGGCTCATGTTTACATTTGCTCGAGATGCGAGGGAATACTAAATCACCTCTCCATGTTTAGTATTTCTTGCATGGTCTGGTACCACTCCCAAATATGCTATGTTTAACCCTCCCTCAAGTCTTTCTGTGCTAAAAGCCATTTCCGATTCACTAGTATCTGAGCTCAACTCGTAAGGATAACTATTCAATTGTTGTGCCCACGAACGTGCAGTGGTTCCTACACTTGCTTCTGATGATCTAAGGCTTCATCGGTCTGACTTACCTATATGCTTGCCCGATCTAAGGTTCATGAATTTACTTCCTCTGACCGTTAATGTTCCTTGTTTTTAATTGCTTGTTTCTTTTTGTATTCCTTTAGATTCTTGTTTTGTCTCAATGTGTACGTCAGGAATCGACTTTTCGTGGTACTTTTGAGTTCTCGTTCCATCAGACTTTAGTTCTTTCCTTTCAGTTTTCGTATTGCACACCTTTATCTTAGTCTTGGACTTGAGAAATTAAGTCTCTTGAACTTGAGGCGTTCCTATCGTCTTTAATACACAATGCTAACGTTTAGCCTAAGCTAATAATTGACTGAGGGGGTTGAGTATTCTTCCAACCTCAACTCAGCGGCTTTGAGTGCTCTGATGCCCAAGAAGTCGCACTTCCCAAGCTTTGCGTTCTTCACTGCCTTGCTTTGTTCGCCCTTAATTGCCCTTGCTAGACTTGTAAAAATCCAAAGTTTAGACCAATTCTCAAATGGAAGATCAAGTACTTTGATATATACACTTTTAAGATCCTTTCTTCTTTGCCCAAAATTTTTAATGCCCCTTGGTTTTTCTAGTCCCACAAATGGTCAACCTCAAATTATCCTCTCTAAAAATTAACGTCTTCTTTTTCAAAAAATAGTTGAGATCACGTAGTAATCATAAAGAGCTTTCTAACAAGCTATAAAGCTCAAAAAACGGACTTCGGATGAAAAAGATATGAGCATTCAGGCCCTCGGGGATAAAAACTAACAAACAAGTTTTTCTTCAAATATGAGCTAAGGGGTCTCCTATGAGCTTAATGATCCAAAATTTGCTTAAAATAGCCCCAAAATAGCCCAAAAAATGAAACCCTAATTTTTGTGTGTGGGATGGACGATCGCGATAGTATGGGACAATCACGATGATCAAGGACCGTCGCGATGGCTCAGGTGAACCGTCACGATGGCGTGGAACAATCGCAATGGTCCGATGGGGCGAGGTGTCGCAATGGTCTTAGTGAAGCATCACGATGGTCTGTCTAGCGAGCCATCGCGATGGTCTGATCGGCGAACAATCGCGATGGCATTACGGTCAATGCAACCAACGCGATGGCGTGAGCCCATCGCGATGGTTACGAGGCGCGATGGCTTGAGCCAATCTCGATGGTCCACGTTCGAGGCGTCACGATGGCTTACCTGGTGTCATCACGATAGTCTGGCTTGACACGTGGCAAATGATCGTCGCGATGGTGTGAGCCAATCGCGATGGCGTGGGGTCAACGGGATCGTCACGATGGTCAGTGAACGTCGTGATGGTTCAAGTGAACCGTCGCGACGGCGTGAGACCATCACGATGGTCCGGTCGAGCCGTCGCGATGGCGTGAGCCAATCGCGATGGTCCACCAAAATGAGAATTTTTGAAATGCAACAATGGATTCGTGTGCGCTACTTTCGCCTATACGGTGGTGAACTTGCTTACCATAAATGCCAAACTTGGCAGACCATCGCGATGGTCTGACACACACGACAGATTCTGACAGAAAATGGATTTTTTACCTTTTGGAAGCTTTCCTACTGCTCTGGAGCACTGTACCTGCAAGAAAACTCAAAAACACACATGCACATGCAAGCACAAAAGCTCTCTCTCTCTCTCTCCCGCATGCACAAATGAGGGGAAATGAGGAGAATGGGTGGATATGGTGAATTTTTTTATTTTTTTGGAGTGGAAGAAGATGATGTGGTGGTAAAGGAGTGTAGAGGAGATGAAAAACACCAAAAACTAATTAAAAACAACAACAAAAACAGAAATTTTTACCTTCGAACGCCACTTCTTGCTATACTCTTACCATCACACATTCGTCCTCGACTCGATCCCCGACAACGGCGCCAAATTTAGTGTTGCTCTAACACAATGGTGAGAACCACGTTAAGAAGCTCCACCTCCTTAATGTCAATCCGTAGAAGAGATAGGAGTGATATGAAGATCGTGAATGTGAGATGAAGTGAGAGTGAGGGTGAGAAGCATAGAGATGCACGCACACATACACACACATGGAGACAAGCAAGATACAATGGAAGGTAGGAAAAGTGACTCTATTACTCAAGATCTCAATTACAAGCTCAAACTAACTCTAAGCTCTTCTCTACTCATACAAGCTAACCTCAAAAATGAGCTCTCTAGCTCTATTTATAGTTTCTAGATTAGTTCTGATCGGTTTCACATCTAGTGACCGCATACTTAAAAAATAAGTTCTAGGTGCTATTTGAAAGGGTAAACGGAATCCAAAAATAACCAAACTTGGTAGGCTCGTTCTACCTAAGTTCCTCAAGCTCGAGGACTCCTCGGCTTGCACAAAATGGAGCTACTAATCACAAAAGGGGTTTTTCTATGTTACATATGGTACAAGAGTGATGAAAATCACTGTTGAGAGTTTTTGGAAAAGTATTTATAAAACATATTTGTTTGAAAAATGATCTATCTGGCTCCCATTACTTTGTTGTGCTCTGACTTCACATGCTTCCTCGACGTCTATGCCTCTGGCTACTGCCAACAAGGGGTGATTGGCATTCTGAGGTCTAGAGTAAGTATAAATGTTAATAAAGAAAAAGGAAACCAAGCTCGACTAGGATAAGGCAAGTATAGCTTGTTAAAGTGGTTCAACCAAATATCATATCTTTCAAATACCATTCTATTTAAAGATGCAAAATTGTCAAAGACTCACATTCAAACACATCATCGATTCTACAATCATTATAAATTGTCGATTATCATGAGTACCGACAAAATGGTGTATTTCATTTCAACTTGAAATCATAAGAATTTTACCCCCCCAAAAAAAAGTCAAAAAGAATGAAACACTTGCACTATCGTACAAAAAGTATTTAAGTTTAGAAGAAGCAACATATTTATTGACTAAACAATCTATAAATAGTTGTAAGCCGAAGGACTACTATTCAAAGATTTTGGTAAGCTCATAGATCATAGCATAAAAAGGAGAATTACTTTCATTGAGACAACTAGGATGTTAGCTTATATTTCGTTCAGAGTTTTTAGTAACCTTATAGATTATATTTCGCCACATGCAACAAGACTACACAAAAAACCTACTACAACAAAACATTTCCTAAAAAATTCATTTGCCAACAAATACCATTTTCACTTGTTTTATGCTTAGAAACATCATAAAAGCCACAATCTAAGAAGCAAGTATTTAAATATTCCATTGGATTAACATGATTCATCCTATCGAAAAGTTCTTTATTCAAGTGTAACCCGGTTGTAACAATACTAGGTAACTTCCAATCCATCAATCGTGCAAAAAAAAAAGAAAAGTCTTTTCGATTGAGTGATTGTGAATTGTTATCCTATTTTCATCAATTACATGTGCCATAGCACTTTTTTGTATTTAATGGGGTGTGTGAGTGACGAAATCTAATCCTACCTAGGTGGTTGTTGAGGCTCCTCCAGCTACAACAAAGAAAAGAGCCATGCAAGTAAGAAGATATACCTATATTTAAGAGCACCATTAGTATCAAGTACATTGTGTCAGTTCATAGAGGAATGTATTCACCATGTGCAATGAGGAAGAAAAAAGTAGTATTCAAGAGGCTTAACTCGTAAGAACGAGGTGTAGTGTGTAAGCGTGTGCCATAAATTAGGAACACTAAAGGATTTGAAAGTTATTTATGATAAAGAATTAAAGTGTGGGATACATTACATGTCAACGTTGAAAGGTGTGGGGAGTAAAAGCACGTTTTTAAGGGTTCATAAGATATTCTCTTACATAAAGACATCTAGAGTCTAAATTCATAAAAGACATTTCATAAATAATATTAAGGCAACTCCAAAATATTCTAAAGAAAAACACAATAGATCTATTCATATTTGTTGCTACAAACCTAAAAATCCACCACATTTAATCATTTTCATTAGCTAAGACGAGAGAGAGAGAGATAGAGAGAGAAACTAAATTCAGGAGTGTTTTTAATGGGCAAGAGATTATAGTATGAATTTAAAGCTGGCAAGACAAATCACATTACAAAGCACGGATGGTATTCATTTTTAGATCATGAGGGGCAAACTACCTAATAGGTGATTGTTTGTCGTACTAGAGTTGTGTAAAGATTTATGGTTGTTAAGTATTTAGACTATGTATGTATGTATGCATGTATGTATGCATGTATCTATTCATGTATGATGTATGCATGCATGAATGTATGCATGAATTCATTAGTATATTGGCAAATTCTGTGTGTGTACATCTATACATGTGTGCATGTGTAATCCATCGATTTCTATGTGTGGAACCCATTCAACTTCACATCACTTTTACTTCACACATACATGTTTTTCATTAAAGAAAAGATTATACCCCAACACATATCCATTTCATGTTTGTTTACCTCCATAGATTCATGTAAACAATAAGGCTTTGCTTCCTTCTAGAAATTGAATGAATTCCTAAAATTTCTTGTTCTTGATCAAGCTCAAGTTTTTTCTTACATCTGCTTATAGGTTGAGATAAAACTACATTTTCTACTATGACCCTGACCCATAAAATGGAAAAGAAAAAAAGGCCAAGCGAAAAGCTTTGGACTCGTTTATCTCATGAACTACATAAAGTCTCCAACTCATCCAACCCATTACATTATTCCAAGACATCAATCTCTTAATTGTTAGTCACTAGTCACTCCAAAAGAAGTTATACGCTTTTAAGAAATTAAAATTGTTATCTAGACTAAGTTAATCCCTCAATCCTCCATCCTTTTGACTTGTAAAAGGGACAAATGCTTGTTGACGCCTTTGGTTGGCTCATCATTCTATCATACTTTAAACAAGATTATGTTTGCTTTCCTTTATATGTGTTCAAGTATCAAGCAAATAATGAAGACAACATCAAAACATAAGATAATAATTGATAATTAAGATAAGACGACTTTGTTTTCCTTATTTGACATGTTTAATTATTACATTACATATAATCTCTCCATAGAACCAAGTTCTTTACTCTATTTCATCTATGAAAATCTTTGATTTTATGCACATGCAGCCTTTTTTGTGTCACAAAACTTGCATCCTCTTGTTTAAGGGTTCTAATCACATGATTCAACCCATCTTGAGTACTAGTTAGAACACAATGTGATATTCTACATACTACAATCAATGTGGGATTGGAACTAGAACTAAACTACCGCAAATAAAACATCATTATCAAATAACTATCCATGCAAAACAAACCTAATACTAGGAACTAAGAAACACACTTGAGCACACAATAATTAACAACTCATATTAAAAATGCTCAATCTGAATATGGTAATGTAATCAATATCATGATTCACAAAGTGATGGTATAATCAATCAGGGTTGGAACAAGAAATAAACTAGGGATGTATAGTTACATGTATGTGGACCTATGTGATGTGTGTATGCATGTGCAAGTTCACATACAAATATATGGTCTGGACTACCATATTGTGTTATTGATACAATGTCACCATGGATGCAACTAGGGACACGACCCAATCCATAGTTGTTCGAGTATAAATACTTCCAAACATTTTGAAAATTGACAGTTCTTGTAGATTAGTATGACATATGATCATGTATACATAACAACATACACAAATACATGTGTACATGCGTACATACATACATGGCATCCATAAATCCAATTATTGGAAAAAGAACATCCTTCTCATTTCTGTGAGTATAAAGATAACAATGATTTGGAAAGTCCATGTATAATGGACATAAATAGTTAGGCTAGGAAGCTGAAGCATATGCTTGTGTGTGTGTGTATGGATGGATATATGGGTGGGTGGGGAGAAAAAAAAAAAAGGAAAAGGGGAAGGGGAAGGGGGGGAGGGATGGATGGTTGGGTGGGTGGGGGGTCTACATGTGCATACATACATGCATGCATTTTACGAGCGAGCTCACTACATACATTTTATACAACATCATGGTGAATCCATGAAATTATATATCGTACTGAGTGCACGGGATCACTTAAATGGGATGTGAGAACAATTCGAATGTGAATGTCAAATAGAGTGAGAATGTTCTTTGCTTCCTTTTTTTGGTGGCAGTTAACCAACTGCACCCTAAAGCATGAAGAACATGCCGATTCCCCTTAAAACATGTGCCACATGAGCTGTAACTCTTGGGCTCTAGTCCTACTACTAACACACCAAAGGACAATCATAATCATTTAATTGATTATGTTGCATCGATTAGTCTTCACACTCCCATCATAAATGACTATTTTCAATATACCAAATATGGAACTCTGAAATAGGTTAGCTGTACCATCAAATATTGCTTAAGGAGCTCTTTATATAAGCAATGAAGAGCTTTACAACATAGCAGATAATTTCATAAACATATTACACTTTCAAGGTTAATGCTTTGGAAACTACTGCTCAGGATAGCTATCCCACTCTAATCTCGCAAATGGGACAGCTATGCATAGGTTGTGGTCATGCTGCTGGACTTATTTGCTCAATCACTCTGAATATTATACTTGCTGTCGAATCGGATATCCACAAAAAAGCGGGGATATGTCAATATGCACATGTGTACATGCATGAATAGATACACATGTTTAGGATGTATATATGCCCACACATGTAGATATGTAAGAAGACGAAAATCTCGAACGCATTTAGATAAGCATCATTTGATTCTTTAACAAGCTGCTCAAAAACTAGCAAGGCATGAATTGCAGACAAGAACAGTGAAACTGAACAAAAACCTTTAGCAAGTTTGTGCAGCAGCCCACTTACTATACATCTGAATCAAAAGCATTGGCGAGAAAGCAACCAAGTGTGCTTTGCCAGCTAAACAAACAATTAATGTTTCTGCAGCAAGCATTCTGGCAGAAAGATGAGCACATAATCTTTCACATCCCATCTTCACAATGAGCACTCTGCAGAGAACCAAATTCTACCCTGGGAAAAGGGAAAAAGAAAAAAATTACAGAAGCTTTCCAAACTTCCAATAATTTGACCTACACTCTCAGAAGAGTAAAAGCAAGCACACGTGTATGGATCTGTATGCATCCACGCTTGTGCATGTACATGTGTACATGTCTGCCTGTGTGCACGTGCATGTGTGTGTGTGTGTGTGTGTGTGTGTGTGTGTGTGTGTGTGTGTGTGCACATGGGTGCACATGCCATGCATGCACACAAGATTTCATGTGTGTGTGTGTGTGTGTGTGTGTGTGTGTGTGTGTGTGTGTGTGTGTGTGTGTGTGTGTGTGTGTGTGTGTGTGTGTGTGTGTGTGTGCACATGTATGTGTGCATGCACATGCACACCTAGGAGTGTTAAAACTTAAATGTTTGTGCATGCATTCATACATACCATATTTTTGTGGGCGAAAAGGAGGGGATACAGTATATCTCCACATCCATGCAGGTCACCTCAAGGTCCCCCCCTGAAGCAGAGCTGAAATAACTTTCCTGCCTCTAGTCCCCCTTCTTCATCATCCCCACTTCACAACCTAACTTTTACTTCCACCCTCTCTACACCTCCGCTCCCCCCATGTACCTCTGCTTCCCTACTCCCCTTAATGCCTCTCCCCCATTCTCACTTAATTGCCTTCCCCCTCGGACTAGTATGTTGCCACATGTGTCATGTACAAAAATATGGCATTCATGTCTCTCTTAATCACAAAAGAGAGGCTTCATTTTAGTAGAAAATCTCTAAAAGCACCACTAACTTGGTGGAAATTTTCACATTTACTGTAATATTTTTTGTTGTCATACAAAAATAAATCTTTGTGCACAATATATAATGCAAATCTTTAAAATTTCAAGAAAAAAGAGATATTTGAAGATACAAAATATTTTTTTTAGAGTTCACAAAAGTCTATCTTTTTTGTCCCTTTCAATACATCAATATCAAACGACTTGGAAGATTCATGTTCTTTGACTATAAATACTTGCAAATTTGTTTGGCTGTTTGCCACCTTCAAATTTTTTTATTTTTGTATACATTTTTTCAATGTTTGAATGGCTTCTTCTTCTGCACGTCGTCCTTCCAACTGCATCACTTCTTATTAAGTTTACAATAGAAGAGAGGATTCTCTATGGAAACCTCTTTTGGTGCAATTAAATGATTGGGTGAATACGTTACTGAGTTGAAGAAGTGTGTTGGAAATGGGGTGGGCCTCAATAACAGTATTCACAAGTCTACAGGATCTTCCAACACATGAACCTTAGCATACACAACTTAAGACTCAAAAAAAGATGAGTGAGTGAGAGAGAGAGAGAATAGGAAAGAATTTCCAAGTGTACCAGTAAGCTAGAATACTTACCTACACTATTTGATGTCAAATTACATGTGTGGATGATACAAAACTGAATGTATGTGGAATTTGGATACAAAATCTGAATCTAGGCAAAAATTCGAGAACTAGATACAAGAGTTTGTGTGTGAAGTGCCTAAGAGGTATGTAGAAAGTGTGTGTTTGAGAATGGAGTGAATATGAACAGTTTAGAACTGTTTTACAGCAAACCCTAATTCTGAATGAGGGTTTGTGAAACCCTAAATCAGAAATTGATGATGTAGTAAGGGGAAAACAGAAATTAGACTTACTACTCACAATACTCAGCAAGAAGCTGATGATGGTTGGCGGCCAAAATCTCCGCCAAAGCTGCACCAAAGGTAGAGCAGACCTCCACCAGAAGTTAGTCATGTATAGGACTGAACGATCCTTGAGCTTAGGCCTCAAGTGAGGCTAGAAGTGACCCCTAAGGATTCTTTATATAGGCCTCAAGGCTGAATCACGAAATTAATTACAAAAAGCTGCAAAAGCACCTCAAAAAGCATGTGTAAAAATCTGCGATTAACTTTTACTTGCGCTAAATTCTGCTTTTCAAGGTAAATTTGCAATAGTTTGATATTTGAATCATCATCTGAACTTATGATTATGCTTTCCTTGATGTAGAAACTGAGAGGAACGTAATAAAGTAAAAAAACCGATTTGGACAGAAATTAGGGTTAAGGTTTTCTACCAATATGAACCCCTGATGAATGAATGTTATATACCAAATAAAAGCTCCCTTCAAGCTCTATCTAATGAGTCAATAATAATTTTTTATCTTCTGCGACAAAAATTTGGCTAAATACCCAAAAATTAAGGTTGCTGGAATTTAGGGTTTTGTGGCGGACCGATTGAGGTAGTTGGGGTTGGAAGACTTCTCCAAACAAGAAGTTTGGATCTTGCCCAAGACCTATCTGTCCTCAAACCAGTACTCACTAAAACTAGTATATCTCACAATTCCCGAATCCAATCAACAAACCCTTTTAGCCACAGAAGCTAGACAGTAAGGGCTTTCCAATGAGCTATCTATCATTGGATTTGGACCTGTAGACCTGTCAAGTCAGTCACACAAGACAACCCCGTTTTTCTAGCAGGTTTCGGGACAGAACAGCAGATAAAGAAATAGCTATATCTCACAGTATAAGAGGGGCTTTGCCAAAATTCTTTTTGGAATAGAATCCTTGCTTTATACGCTTTCGAGCAACTACAAGAACTCTCTGAATGGACCTTCCTACAAAGAGAAAATGAAGTACTAACAGGCTGCTACAGAAATTCAGCACCCTTTGAAAAAGATAGAAGAGATATACAAGAGGATATGAGCATCTATGAGAGACTATGGCTCAATGGCACATATATAAGCAACACCCCGACTTCCTAGAATCGACACATGCCTAGAATGAGCATGGATGGTCTTTATATAGCCATGAGAGCCTTCTATGACTCTTCATATGTCCTCCATGTCTCTTCACATGCGCTCCTTGTCTCTTCACTTGCCTTGTGACTTTGTCTCTTCATTGGAGTGGCTTTTGGTGGTCCAATGCCTCCTTTTGGATAAGGTTGTGCCTTCAAACTTGTTCTTTGACTTTCCTAAGGTTCAAATGCCTTCAAATGAAGTTATTTAGGGAAAAACAAATGCTTCAGCTTACCCTAGAAATGCATATCTTTTAACACTCCCCCTCAAGCTCAAGTTCCTTTTGCTTTTGAAGTTGGTTCCTTCAGTTGTATGGCTTGCTTCAACTTAGCAAGCTTTCCAGCATCTAAGAACTTTGTTAGGAGATGAGCTATCTGGTCCTTTGTACTTACATGATGAATATCCACTTCCTTTTCAAGCACCTTCTCCCTTATGAAGTGATAGTGAACTTCGATGTGTTTGCTCTTTGCATGAAAAATAGGATTGTTTACGACATAGATGCTTGATATATTATCTCCAAACAAAGGAACTGATCCAACTTGCACATTCAAGTCTTTCATTAGCTTTTTCATCCACATTATCTTACAAGTAGCTTCGGCCAAGGCTCTATATTCACCTTCGGTTGAAGATAAAGCAACCGTGGGTTGCTTCTTTGCACTCCAAGATGCACAATTGTTTCCTAGCATGATCACCACATAACCTCAATGCCCAAGAAGTATTTGAGGATTCCAAGATATGATATCTTGAATTCCTTCCCAAGCTTTGCCTTCATTTCTTTGATACCTGCATCATTATCGCCTGTTATGATAAGATCATCAACATATATGCATATGTATATAGATTTTCCATCAATCCTTTTGATGTAGAGTGAAGGATTCGAATCACTTGCAACATAACCACACTTCATTAGGTACTCAACCAATCTCTCATTCCATGCTCTAGTTGCTTGCTTGAGTCCATCCAAAGCCTTCTTTGGTCTACATACAAAATCATTCATAACCTATGGGTTGATACATATAAGCCACTTCTTCCAAATTTCCATTAAGAAAAGCATTTTTAATGTCTAATTTATACATTGTCAAGCTGCCACTGAAATCAAAGTCCTAATTGTACTCTTATTTGCAACAGGACTAAAAGTTTCTTCATAATCAAGCCCATATGTTTGTGTGTAGTCCTTAGCTACTAACCTTGCTTTGTACCTAGCTGAGGATCCATCTGAATTCCTTTTGACCTTGTACACCCATTTGTTTGTGACCACCTTCATGCCTTCTTCTCAAGGTACCAATTCCCAAGTTTGGTTTTCTTTAAGAGCTTGAATCTCCTCATCCATAGCATCTCACCATTCCTTGTGCTGGCTAGCTTCCTCATAGCTTGATGGTTCCTTATCTTTGATAACATGTGTCATATAAGCATAATGCTTGTTGAAGTAAAGCCTTAAATGACCCCTTTATAGTGTATACATGTGTATAGGCATATTTATAAAGACTAAGTCACTTATTCTTTATTTTTTGGCCCAAGTTCAATGTGAACTTGGCCAGCCCTAAAAAGGGTTCTATATAACATAGCTTAATAACACTTTTGGCTCTCTCACTTTTAGAGCAGCCACCTTGTTGACAGTATACGGGAAGAAGCAAGTACGGACACACATGCAGATCTAGCACTAAGGCAACCCTTCATTGTTTTTCAAAACCCTTACATCATTTTTAAGTGATTCTCATCACTAAAAACCCTTGTAAATATCATTTCACCTTTTTGTAGCTCCATTTTGTACAAGCCGAGGAGTCCTCGAGCTTGGGGAGCCTTAGAAGTAGTTGCCTGCCAATTTTCATAATTTTTAAATCTCGTTTGAGCCCTCAAATAAGCCCTGGAACCTAATTTTTAACTAGGCCGAACACTAGGTCTGGACAGGGCCAAAGCTAGTCAAAAACTATAAATAGAGCTAGAGAGCTCATTTTTGAGCTAGCTTCTTGTAGTTTGAGCTTGTATGAGAACTTGGTTGCAATAGAAGTGATTCCATTGTCTTACTCTCTTTGTTCTTGCCGTGTGTGCGCGTGTGCGTGTATGTGTGTGCATGCTTGTGTGCTTCTCACTCACGCACTTGTGCTTCCACTTGCTCGTGGTCTTCATACCATCCTCACGTCTTCCCGGATTGACATTAAAGGAGGTGCTACTCATCACTGAGCTACACCAAATTTTGGCGCCGTTGTCGGGGAACGAGCTTTGAGGACGAGCGTGTGATGGTAAGACGTAGAGAGGACGCGTTGGAATGGTAAGTAGTTGGTAAAATTTCTGATTTTTCTCCATCTCCATCTCCATCTTCACCTCCTTCTCCTTCCCCACTACATATTCCCTCTTCCTTGTCATTTCCCTCATTTGTTGTGTGCGAGTTTGAGAGAGAGAGAGTGTGTGTGCTTGTTTTGGTGTGTTTTTGCATGTTTCTTGCAGGTTGCAGCTCCATCATCATCTCCAGCAAGCTCAGCAGGTACAGAATCTGTCTGCACAGTCCTCGAGGCGTTGACCTCGAGCTATCGCAACACTCCGAAAATTTCACCTAATCACGATTCTGAGTGCACCACGGCACTGCGAAGGCCTAGAGCTCCCAGGATCACTAGACAGAACAGAAAAATTCTCCATATCCCGAGCTATCGCGACACCTCACGAGCTATCGCGACACCTCACGAGCTATCGCGACACTCACGAGCTATCGCGACACTCACGAGCTATCGCGACACCTCACGAGCTATCGCGACACCTCACGAGCTATCGCGACACTTCACGACCTATCGCGACACCTCACGAGCTATCGCGACACTTTCGACCTATCGCGACACTTCACGAGCTATCGCGACACTTCACGACCTATCGCGACACTTCACGAGCTATCGCGACACTTTCGACCTATCGCGACACCTCACGGGCTATCGCGACACTTCGACCTATCGCGACACCTCGACCCGACCTATCGCGATACACGGCCTTTAACGCATGAAAATTTAGGGTTATTTTTTGAGTGATTGTAAGGGTAGTTGAGCTTAATTTTAGACACCTTGGTATAATTTTAGAACCTTGGAAGTGGGCAAAAGGCCTAGAAACCAGAGAGGGATCTCCTGAACCCTGAGAGCCTGTTTTGACCCCTTAGTGCCTGAATGGTCATAACTTGACCATACGAACTCCGATTGATGAGATTTTGGTCTCGTTGGAAAGCTCGTTGAGAATCCTACGTGGACCTCGACTGGTTTTTGTAAGAATCATACGCGGAGTTTTAGAACATGCATTTTTAAGTTGACCTTTAGGTGGAACTAAGTGGTCCTCAGATTCAGGGGGTACAATGAGCTACTCAAGGGGGACTAAAATTATTGATGTGTGTCTTTCAATTACTTGTGGCAATAGAGCTATACTAACTGGTGAGCTTTTGCAGGAACTTTGTGTGCACTCAAGGCAATCCAAAGCAAGCTAGCAAGGGTGAGTACCAAGCTTGGGAGAAGGCTTTCTGGGCTTGTGTAGCAATCTGGTCAACCAGCTAATTGAGGTTGGAAGATCTCTCAACCCTCCTTTGTCAATTCCTAGCCTAGGCTAAGCACGACTTAGGTGTGGTAATTAATTAGGGCAACGTTAGGCACGAATCAAGTCCAAGAGTATTAATCAACCAAGTGCAAGAAGTAAATAGGTCTTAAGTGCGAAAATCCTAAGGGACAAAAGGTAAACGGGAATCGATCACTTATAAAGTGTGGAAATTCACTTAAGTACTCCTGACGACGCGATTTCAGACAAGACCATAAACATAATATTCAACTCAAAAGAACAAAGTGATTGGTGCAAATTAACTTGCAACGAGAGTGTGCTTGGGTCCAAGGGGGCAAATAAATCAGGCATATGAACCTTAGATCAGGCAGACACTTAGGCCGAGACAGACAAAGCCTCAGATCTTCTGAAGCTAGTGTCAATCACACTGCCAGGTCTTGGGCCCAACAGTTGAGTGATTACCCATACACTCCCAGATCAGAAACAAGTGATTCTAAGATGTCCTATCACATGGAGAGACCAGTAGGTAGTTCAGGGTTGGCTTATCTAGAAAAGCCAGAAGGACCATACAAGACACAGCTGGAATACATCGGGACGAATCGTCTAGGTGCTCGCATCTACGAAGACGGACTGAGGAGATCGGTGGTCCAGATTAAGAACCCCGATCAACCCCATGGATTAGACCACCCGGTAGTCAAGTTTGAGAATGGAGCATACCTAGATAAAGAGGGGACTATATATGTAGTCACCACTCTTCCTGATAGAACTGATGAGTTTGGAAATGTGATTGCGGAGACCGACATGGGTGATATAGAGCAAGGGAACTTAGAGAGAGAGCCAAGAACTCCCCGTGGTAAATCTGTCTTGACCAGAATCATGACTCCAGAGTGGATTCCACAGGATAATAAAAGCATAGATCTGCTTTTAAACCGAGAAACCGATGAGGCTTTTTGGAGATATAAATCTTCTCAACCTCAGGAAGTGAGTGCCCTCACAATCTATGAGTTTAAGGACCCTGATAGCCCAAGCCAAGTAACCTACCTAGACAATGCGTCAGAGAGAATCTTCGTGATCACTGAGCATGGCAGACATGCCTACACATGGAAGGGTGAATTTGTTTTTCCCCAACCAAGGTCTAATGTGTCCTTTGGTCACCAAGGAGCTGGGACCTCCCAAGCTCATGGGGCTCAAAGAGATAGAAGTAGAGACAAACCTGAGGTAAGTTTTGCCAACTCCCTGGGAAGAGAAAGAACGGGAACAGAAAGGAATAGAGTGGAACCTGAGAGACATAGAACCCCATGGAATCAAAGGAATATTGATGAATTTCCTTTGCCAAGGCCGAGAGAACACACTAGGACCCTGTGACCAACTCAACTGGTGAAGTCCATGAAGAATTACTTCGATGGCACGGGAGACCCTTATGACCATGTGGCAGAATTTCGGCAAGTATTGAAAGCTGAACAGGTAGAGGACCTATTCACACAATATAATGCTTTCGGTCTAACTCTTAGGAACATTGCCCTTACGTGGTTTCAACCACTAAATGAGAGGCATTTCAGAAACATAGACCAGCTCTTAGAGGCATTTATTGTTGAGTTTTCTAAGAGCGGAATCAGGCATAACACCTCCTCACTAATTCATAGCTTCAAACAAACACCTCAAGAGACTGTCAGACTAGCTGGAAGAAGATTTAGACAGTACCTGGAGAGATGCCCGATGCCGGAGTTACCCACACCAGCCAAACAAGTGGCCTTGTTCCTAGATGGATTGTTGAGCACTAAGCTCATGTCATATGTGTACCTGAAGGACCCCAGAACGATAGAAGAGTGCGTGCGCATGTGCATAGACATTGAGGACAATCTAGGTGAGGAATTAGAACTATCAAAAATCTATAAGGATTCTGATAGCTCTAGTAACCTGACATCTGGTCAATCCACATCCATCGAGGAACTTGCAGAGAAGGTAGCCCAAAAACTAGGTGTCTCTAACAAGCAAATTCCGAGATTTGCCCCAGTTAAGCGGTGTTACAATTATGGCGGTGAACATATGGCAAGTGTATGTCCCATTATGGCCCAACCCCAGGCGAATCCTAGTAGCCAGTACTGCACCATAGAGCGCAGGTACACCAACCACACTGCACAAGATTGCCCATATAACAAACAAACTGTTAGGCAAAATTATCCTCAGCCATATCCACAACATGGTAGATACCAGAATCAGTACCCACCACAACAATACAACAGACCACAGCAAACTTATCAGCCACCTTACCAAGGGCAGCAGAGACCTCAACCAGTCCTAGTACAGCAACCCCCTGCTCTCACCAATGTGATCCAAGTGAAATATGCATCTACTGAAGAAAATCCGAATAGAGCCATAGTCCCAGTCACCCCATTGCTATCAGACAGTGATCCAAGTGACCATAGTTTTGACTCCACACATATGGATAGCCCACAGGCTTTACTACATGCAGTCACCCGAGCATAACGAGTCATACTATTATGAGGACCCAAGTGAAAATAGTGGGGAACCTGAGTATGCTAATGTCATGTACACAAACCCCAACTCTAGACCTCAACCTAAGCAGGTACGACCCCCATTTCCTAGAGGACCATGCTTCAGATGTCAGAGAGATCACCTTATACGTGATTGTCCACTGCCTGTCCCTACACAACCTCAACCAGTAACCATTCAGGGTTTCTGTCAAGACTGCGGGAAAGAACATCTCCTACGAGATTGCCCAAAGAACCCTAATAACATGCCTAAAATCACTCCTATCAATGTTGTTGGGTTAGTTGTAGACTCCACAGGGAGTGTGACTTCCACTGCACCTGTGCAGGTGATCACAAGAGCCCAGGCACTTCAACAACACCAAGGTGTTGGTCCGGAAAAGAGCCCCGAGGTGAGTGAAACAGAGAGCGTAACCAAAAAGAGGACTAGAGCCTGGAAGGATAGTCGTGAAAGAATGAAGAGGCAATGGGCAAAAAAGATAAACGAACTTGAAGAAAGCCTGAGAGAAACCAAGGCAAAAATCACAGAGATCACATCTCAACCGCACTCCCACACACTTCCACCACTACCATCCCCATCACCCTCCATTCCTCCACCCTCTAATACACCCCACGTAACCCACCCACCACCCCGAGTAGGATCAGTATTAGCTGACCCCACTCCTGAAGGCTTGGACATGATGTTCAAGGCCTACCAGGCTCGACTTCAAGAAGGGCCAACAGCTGCAAACCTAGACAAGAGTTACCCTAGAGCAGATTTAGAGATTGAACGGATGAAAATGTGCATGAAAATGGTAGAACAAGCTCAAGCTACACTTGAGACTAGTCAAAAGTTCAATCAGACAAACTCTGTCAAGCTGGATTTGCATTTCCAAGGCTTACTAGAAAGATTAGAGCAGTTGGTAAACAAATCACAAGTTTCTTTACCTCCACAGGCTCAACCAGTTGTTGAAAGAGGAAGTTCACCACCAAGGGGAGCTTATGTTCCTAATTCCACGGATGCTGGAATACCTCCTTCAATTCAACAGTACTCTCAAGAGTTCTTGCGGGAAATACAAGAAGAGAAATGGGCCAAGGAGAAGGGTGATTCTCCTCCTATTCCTGAGACTGATGATCTTCGTGATCAATTTCCCCAAGACATTCCGTCTATCTATGGAGATCAAAAAGAGCAACAAGAGAATGAGAGATTAGATTTTGAATCTAATTCTTTACAAGAGTTGCCTCATTTCACAGGCCCATGGGAATCTGAATCTCTCCAGATCAGAGCCCCCACAATATTGGTAAGAAATGAAGACTCAGTGATTCCAAGAAACACTGATGTTGTGAAGAACACTAAGGTTCATTGTCATCTCACTGTAGAGGAGCTCCTCAAGGCAAAACCTGAGCTCTGGAATCATGTGAAGGATCAGGTTCCAGAACTTGAATCCAATATACCGAAAGTAGGCTCTAAGCAAAAAGTTCCAGAGATACCTCTCGACAAGATAGGGGACATGAGCGAAGGTGAAGAAGGTAACACTTATCTTCCGATCACCTATCAAGGTTACACAACCAAAGCAATTGTGGATTCGGGTGCTGGTGTTGCTATTGCGACCACCTCCTTGTGGAAGCGATGGGGCAAACCCACCTTAAGACCAACGAGAATGAAACTTCAAAGATGGTCATTTTGAAAGACCTCTCGGATTGCTTGAAGGGATAACTCTAACCACTTGTGGTGTAGAGTTTGAACATACATTTGCTATATGTGACTTTGAGAAGAATAATGTTTACGAGATGATCCTAGGAAGACCCTTCCTACGACAATTGCAAATAGTACAGGATTGGGGAACCAACTCCTTGTACTTACAGCACTTAGGGGTCACCACCAAGGTCAATCTGAAGGATTACACCTTCAGAGATGTACCACCCCTACAGTGGAATCCTATCCACAAAGCGAAAGAAGATTCTATCTCCGTGCATTCTGGAAGTTCACCTGAACCATCCTGGCTGCATGAAGGTACTCACTTGTGGATGTGCAAGGTCGCGGAGGAAGAGGAAAAGCGCCTAAAAGCGAGAGAAGAAGGAACTCCCCCAGGAGATAGACCAATAAAAGACCCAGCCTATACACCAATGATATTTCCAGATGAGGAATTTGAGCCTCATGGTGGGGCAGAAATCTTAGCTACCATGGACATTGCAGTCAATGAGGAACAATGGACACCCCATTGTGATGAGGAGGGTTATGACATTTCAGTGTTCATGTGTCAGCCCTTGTTGGAAGAGTGTGATCCTAGTGAGTTCATAGAAGAAGAAGAGAATGACGATGGTCTAGAATCCATTGTGATGGATACTTACTTTGACTCAGAGGAACACTACTTAGAAGACATAGGAGTGTTAACCCAAAAAGAAGAAGAACCCCTTGCGAGTATTAAAACGATAAATTCAAAGAAAGGAAGTGAAGGAGGTCAAAAGAAAAAGAAAAGGAAAGCAGTGAAACAAGAAGAGGAAGAATCATTGTTTGAAGTACCAGAAAATTTCAAGAAATATGAAGTGGAAGACCGAAAAATTTTGGTACGAATGCCTATAAGAGAGAGGCCACTATAGGAGAAGCATATGACAATAAAGAAAAGACCAAAAAAATTGTAGTGACCATTGAAGGGAACGAAGAGCGATGTACGTACATAGGAGACGACCTAAGTGCAAAAGAAGAATTAGAGCTGGTAGCTCTATTAAGGGAATATAGGGATGTGTTCGCATGGCACTATAGAGACTTGAAAGGAGTAGATCCAGAGATTTGCTCTCATACGATTCCGATGACCGCTGATGCCAAGCCCACCAAACAAAAGCCCTACACATATAATGACAATTATGCAGCCAAAATAAAGGAGGAAATTGACAGGCTGATTGAAGCGGGATTCATCTATGAGATTGAGCACACTGAATGGGTGTCCCCCATTGTAGTGGTGCCCAAGAAGAATGGGAAATTGCGAGTGTGCATTAACCTTAAAAAAGTTAATGCCGCTACGATCAGAGATAGTTATCCACTTCCAATCACCGAACATCTTTTGGAGCGTGTGGCAGGCAAGGAAGTTTATAGCTTCCTTGATGGATTTTCAGGTTACAACCAAGTAGCCATTGCCCCCGAAGATCAACACAAAACGGCCTTTGCCACAGAATGGGGAATCTTTGCATTTCGTGTGATGCCATTTGGGCTCACCAATGCACCTGCAACATTCCAAAGACTCATGTGTCATGTCTTCAAGGAGTTCTTGCGGAAGAGCTTAGAAGTATATGTGGATGATTTATGCGCTCATTCCCAAGAAAGAAGTTACCACATCCCTGAGCTCAGACAAATCTTCAACAAGTGTAGAGATTATCGAGTGTGTCTGAATCCAGAGAAGTGTGTGTTCATGGTACGACAAGGTAAGATCTTAGGTCACATTGTTTCTAAGAATGGAATTTCAACAGATGAAGACAAAGTAAGAGCAATAGCAGAGTTTCCCAGACCAAGGAATGTTAAAGAGGTACAAGCCCTTATGGGCCATTGTGGATATTACCGTAGGTTTATCCACATGTATGCCATCATAGCTAAACCTCTTTATGGGTTGTTAACAAATTTTGAGTGGAGCGAGGAATGCGAGACTTCCTTCAACGAGTTGAAGAGACGTTTGTGCACAGCACCAATATTGACTACTCCGGATTGGAGCAAACCCTTTCATGTCCATGTAGATGCCTCCAATCATGCAATAGGATGTGTGCTAGCACAACCCACAGGTGAAGGAAACCTAGATTTGCCGATAGCATATGCTAGTAGGCAATTAAATGAAGCTGAACGAAATTACACCACAACGGAGAGAGAAGGCTTAGGCATGGTATATGCTGTGAAGAAGTTTAGACACTATCTATTAGCCAATAAGTTCAAGTTTTTCACTGATCATCAAGCTTTACTATATTTGGTCAATAAACCTTGCAATACAGGCCGCTTAGTAAGATGGTTCCTCTTACTAATGGAATACGACTTTGAAGTTGTTGTCAGGAAAGGTAGAACCCATCTTAGGGCAAACCATCTTTCTCGCATCACTTCAGGAGAGCCACCGCAAGGAGTGCCTGATGAATTGCCCGATGCTTATCTGTTCAATTTAGAAGTTGTTCCTAAATGGGCAAATAAGTTGGTACAAGTCCTAACCTTCGGGCCTGCAAATAAGAATGTGAAAACAAGCAAAGAGGAAATTATAAAATCACTAAAGTATCAAATATTGGCCGGAAGTATGTACAAGCAAGATACCGAGGGCGTATTAGCTTGTTGTGTCGAGGACGATGAACATACTAGTTGGTTGCAACAAGCCCATGAGGGATGGCTAGGAAATCACTACTCTAAACAACGAACATTGCAGAATCTAAGACGCTTAGGAGTGTATTGGCCTAGCATGGACAAAGAAATACAAGAGTGGATCCAGAGTTGTCCAGGGTGCCAGGAGAGACCCCCAGTGGAGCATGCCACTCTTTATCATGTGTCATTAATCCCAGATTGGAGTGCTCCGTTGGTCGAGTTCATGAGATCGGGAACATTACCCAATCAGGCTAGTCTTGCAAGAAAACGGAGCATGGAGCAAGAGGCTCAAGACTATGCCTTAGTAGGAGACAACCTATATCGAAGAGGCAGGGATGGTTACCTAAGACTGTGCATTCATGAATCAGACTATTTGAAAGTCTTAGAAGCGGCACACAGCGGTACTGCAGGTGGACACTTTGGGCCTGACAGAGTAATTAAGACCATTCTATTTTCAGGACTTTGGTGGCCCACTCTTCATATGGATGCACATACTTATGTGAAGAGTTGTGACACATGCCAACGTGCCCAATATCCGATAAGAAAAGATGAAATGCCTTTAAGGCCAATGATGGGAGGACGTGCATTTTCAAAGTGGGGTATAGATTTTGTAGGTCCCATCAATCCCCCAGCTAGAAACTCCCATGCAGAATATATTATTGTAGCTACAGCTTACCTTACAAAGTGGGTGGAAGTAAAAGCCACGACAAAGAATGATGCTCAAACGACGGCTAAGTTCTTATTCGAAAATGTGTTCACTAGATATGGGTTACCAACAGAGTTGGTTAGTGATAGAGGTACGCACTTCTTGAATGAGGTCATTGAAAATCTCCTTCAAGAATTCATGGTGATACATAAGAAGTCTGCACCCTATCACCCACAAGCTAACGGACAAGCCGAGAGCACGAATAAGATCCTATGTAACGTATTGACGAAACTTGTAAATAATAAACGCTCGGATTGGGACAAACAACTTCATCATGTTGTGTGGGCATACCGAGTTGCTTACAAAACGGTACTCAATGCCACCCCATTTCAGATGGTCTTCGGACAAAATGCGGTGCTACCATTAGATTTCCTAATTCCAGCTTTAAGAGTAGCACAAGAGCATGAGTGGAATGGACACGAGTTGTCCTCTAGGATCTTTGATCTAGAGCGTTTAGGTGAGACGAGGCTACGAGCAGCAGCAGGCATCTATGCTGCAAAGAAACGGCAAAAGGCATACTTTGATGCCCATGTGAAGGATAAGGGCTTGAAAGCAGGAGATCTAGTTTTAGTCTACACATTGAAACAACACGCAAGAAAGCTAGAAAAGAGAGGCTACGGACCTATGATCATCAATAGGATCTCCACGAGTGGAGCAATACAACTAGCCACTCTAGAGGGGGATGTTCTCCCAAACTATATTAGCGGGTGCAAAGTCAAGCTGTATCAGGAACCCCTCACGGAGGAAATGCTAAGTCGACTCAATACTGCTAAGCAACGTAAAGAGGAGGAAAAACGAATTCGAGAAGAAGCATAGGCAGAGGCCTTAGAGCGTATCAGACAAATGAAGTTGAGGAGACAAGGGAGGGATCAGCCTGTGACTGACACTCAAGAGTCTCCAGGCTATCACATGGCCATGTGTGAGGCTTCAGGTGAACGTACCCATAAGATAGTGGACCGACGACCTTTTGTGACCCTAGAAATAGGACAAAGAGACAGCACAACAAGCGTGAGGGCTTTAATTGATTCAGGAGCAGCCACAAGTGCAGTTCGGCTTTCTTATTGCCAGCGGCTGCAATTGGAAGTAAATCCCCTAGAAGCATATCTCATAGGATTAGGAGGTGTTGAAACCCCTTGTATGGGAGAGGTGGATCTTCCCCTCTACATACAAGAGGTCCTCATGCCAGCAAAAGTGCTAGTGTGTGAAGACGAGGATCTGACCGAACCTCTTGTCTTAGGCCAAGACTGGATCTATGATCACGCAGTCAACCTCAACCTAAGAAGTGGACTTCTTTAGGCTTGGGTAGGCCAAAGCCGTCTCACGATTGAATTAGAAAATCAAACACTCAAACCAATAGAACAGGCACCAACTCCTGGTCCCTCCAGGAACCCACATGAAGATAACAATGTTGTTCTTGAACAAACTTCTATGGTGCAGAGGATGGTCAATCTTACTGAAGGTACAGGAGCCAATAAGGAGTTCCTAACTGACCCAAAGAAGATTCTAAACGAGCAGACCGAACATCACTCGACACGAAGGAGGCTGCTGATCAAGAGGCAGGAGCGCAAACCCGTGCAACATGGAGAATCTCGTGGCGTGAAGCAGATCTGGATACGCAAGGATGGAAAACCCACAGCTCTAATAACAGACTCTCAAGGAGACAAGAAACGTGCCTCACCATCAAGGAACAAAGTAAAGAAGCCCCCTAGGATAACCCCTAGGCATACCATTTCTATTTGGGTTCCTAAGCGGTCAATGAAGGCCACCCCTAATGCTAGACAGATATGGGTGCCCAAGGCTTGCTTACAAGCCCAAATTACTTCACCTTCAGGCACTAGGATGAAGCAACTTTCACAAGCACTCGTGGCCAAGAACTCAGAAAATGAAAAGATATCTACACCTCTCACGGCCTCCACTCCCATCAACCCTAGGAATGTCTGGAAATGGGTACCCAAAAGGTCCCAAATACATCACACTCTCATCCAGAAACCTTCACCTATCTTTAGCTCTAAGAGCTACTACTCTATCCAAGCGTGGAGAATTAAACTGTGTACTAAACCCCCTGACCCAATTCTGTAAATCCGCCCACACTAACACAGGAGCATTCCGAGCCCATTGCATAACCAAAGCATGCATCTAGGATGACACTGACCTCTAATCACCACTCACACCTATCACAAACACTTCACCACTAACCACTGACCCCCGGGATTGTCATGTTAGTATTGTGAAGGGAACACCATTACATCTTGTTTCCTATGCAACACTAATGTGCCTTTCTTCTTCCAGCAGATAAGCAACCTACTCTCATGGCAACAGCGGAAGGCACAAGCTCTCAGGCAGGATCTGGTGTTCCAATCAACTGGGATGCCATGCCGGTGGAGGCCCCACCAACAGCTCGACCTGAGGAGTTCGTGAATGTGCGGAGGATTCCTATTCCAGATCCACCAAACGGCCTAACCGAAAGAGTAAAGGGGCATTCTCACTGGTTCAATGAGATGCCAGGAGATTTGGGAGACGCGGATCATATCTGGGAATCCAAGATGGAATGTGGAGGAGTGTGGTGGACCTTCCAATTCTTCTCACGAGAATTCGAAGCATTGCAAAATGAAGCTCCACTTCAAGATATCTGGCAAAAAGCAGGATTACAAACTTATTTCAGTGCAGCTCTGCCTAAACCAGATTTCCTCAGGTGCTACTACCTAATTGCCA
This sequence comes from Ceratopteris richardii, assembly GCA_020310875.1. NCBI lineage: Eukaryota > Viridiplantae > Streptophyta > Polypodiopsida > Polypodiales > Pteridaceae > Ceratopteris > Ceratopteris richardii. The sequence goes on along the minus strand of CM035406.1, from coordinate 46,973,232 downwards.
CGCTGAAGCCGACAGGGGATAAGGATCATTCAGGCACATTCTGGGTGCCCTCCTTGTCAAATCTGGAGGAAATGAGGAAGTTCGAATTGAATGTGACTTTAATCACGGAAGCACTTCAGATGTATGGCACGCATGTACCTTCTGACCGCGACCCCTTGATACCGGAGTCGATGAAAAGCAATAGAATCAAGAAACTAAAAGAAATGTGCGCCCTCACCCCCAACATCGCCATACCTTTGCGGATGTGCCTCCAACACTTCGCATTTCCCGCTCAGGACCGTTTCACTCAACCTCACAAGAAAATATGGTATGGGCTATATCTAGCAGAGACAGGAAGCTTGCCCATTAAGATGCCGGTATGGATCTTAGATCAAGTGTATGAGGCAGGCAAGCGGGGTGTGAGGAAGCCTACTCTACATGGCTGTTGTGCGCTTACAAGAATCATCTACAGATGTCTTGCATATGATGTGCAAGTTGCCCGAGCCCTAAAGTATGCACAACTGGAGCTGTTCAAAGGGCGGAAGTCAGGGAGCCAGCCTGCAAAACGAATGCGTGGATCGCTCTCCCAGGTAACGATCCCTCAAGAAGCCATGACCGAAGCTTCTCCCCGACCAGAAGCTCAAGTCACACCTTTCACGATCCATCTTCAAGGAGTTCAAGCTAGGGAGGTGGTACAACCCGTTCCATCCGCCCCTCCACTACCTACCGATGGAGAGTTTGCATCTATGGCCACCTTCACGGAAGATCCAAACTTCGATTTTGAAAGATTCCTGCAGACGGTCCCCCTATCCGACAGTGAAGATTCCCCTGACAATGTTGATCCGGGTGCATCAGTCCAAAGAGAACAGCCACAGGGCGAGACCAGCAGAGTACATGGGGAAGAAGTGGCACAACATTCTCAAGACCCAAATACACAAGTTCAGGAAGGTGCACAAAGAAATGAACCAGAAGACAGTGGAGAAGAGGCCCCTGCCTACACGGCACAACTCAGACGGCTATACAAGACCATCAAGCTGGTACAGAGAAGACATAAGATGACAGAAGAGGCGAATAGAGCTCTAGTGAACCAGATGCTCCAAACCGAGAATGTCGACTCACATTTTGTGGAATCATTGAATCTATTGGCAGAGACATGTGGGATCGGGGAAGCATTGAGGACAATGGTCTATCAGGAAAACCCTATCTATGATCAGCGAAGGATTGATACACGGCCACGACGCGAGAAAATGATTCAAATGGACGCCTCTACCGCCTTGCCTACTATAATTTCAGAGGATGTTCACATGACGAGCCCAAGTCCCACTGACGAACAAGAGGTAATTACTCACGTACCATCTCCACCGCCACCTTCGATCCACCCTTCAGAACCCTTCTCCACAATCCCTTCGGAACAACCGATATCCACCCATCATGAAACCATTGTACACACCTCCATTCTTACATCCTACCCTTTACCCACATCCAGCACTTCCACCCAAATTTTTGAACCCCACACCGGTCATCCGACCACCGATCAAACCATAATAGGTCACCCTTCCTATCTCCCCGCCCTTGGACAACCACTTGCCAATAGCCAGACCTCATCCCATCCTTTTCCATTCACCCACACCCAAACCCTATCCACCACTCCCCTAGCAACTGCCTCACACTCAACCAAAGTCACACAACCCTCATTCTGGACAAACCTTGTAAATATACTCCAACAGGTGGATAATTATAATAAAAAGCCCCTTTCCCAACCCCACTCCCCCACATTCACTGCCACCACTATCACACCACCCACCATTCCTGTATTCACAGTGCACGAATCACACACTCTCACGTCCGATCCCATGGACATCTCACCATCCACAGGATCACCCACCACCACTGTTATTCCAACATCACCACGTATCATTTCACTCACGTCGCCATTTCCAAGCACTGTAGGCACAACATCCACTTTTCCCTTTCCCATCTCCCGACCCCTTGCATCTTCCACCTTTACCCCTGCACCCACTTCATTAAGTCATGCACTCAACACCATGCTCGAAGCTTCGGCCCAACTTAAACAGGAATACAGGTTACTAGAAGAAAACAATAAAGAACTTTGTACTTTGTTAGCCCATCTCCAGGCACGTGTCACTGCCCTGGAGTTATCTAATACGGAATTACAGCAGGAGGTGACTACCCTCCAACAATATCAGGTGGAGCTCGAGTCCACACATGCAGAGAAGAGTAGGGTATCTGAAGAACAACTTAGAGATCAGCTAGCCCGTAACGCTAGACTACAACGAAACATAGCTCTACTCCGACGCCATTTAGCGGCTGCTCAAGAAGAAAACAAAAGACTACAACAACAAAATCAAGACAACCTCGAAGCAGCTATGGAAAATACTCCAGGGGCACCCATTGACCCGGCTAAATTCCAAGCCATCCCCTCAGAGAATATACAACAAATATTAGAATCCTATGCCACTCTCCTAGAAGCTCATGATCAGCTTGCTGACCAAGTCAAAGACCTACAGAAAGCCCAAGTGCCTGCACCACACCAACAAGAACCTAAAGAGATGACCAACGCTGCAACCTCACCAGAGCCGGAATTATCAGTAGCCAGTGAAGTACTAGAGCTACGTCAGCAGGTGGCCGAGTTAAAGATTAAGTTGCTACAATATGAACGACCCCCTTCCCCACCTGAGCAACCCATAGAAGAAGAAGCGGTTATCATTCCAGTGGAGGAAGCATTTGAAGAGAACTATGAGCCTCAACCTTTTCCCGGAGGCACAATCACAGAGGAGGGACAGGACACTTATGAGGAACCCCCATCGGCATGGATGAAACAGGTAGAAGAAATGGGGCAGACTCATGAACAACATATCTCCTACCAGATGTTGGCCATGAAGACCATTGAAGAAACCATACTTCAATCAGACTACTTCAGACATCTGGCCCCTAGAAGACTAATAACCAGCTCAGAATTACAATATAAGCCATACTTTGTACTGTTGGCAGACTACAACGCTGAGATCAAACGTAAGACCAACAAGTACCCAACTTTCGCAACACAATTTGAACCTGAGGACATTCAAGAGGAGGCGTGCAAAGGGAAAATACACCAACCCATCTGGAGGCAAAAGCTATTGGAAACCTATCCCGAGATGCTACGGACATGGGACCACGCACCCATGCATTTGAAGTATAACAATTGCTATGGACCAGTGCAACGGAGAAGAACATGGAAGTCATTCGCCATCAAAGTCAAGAACAACGCCAATTGCAAAGAATGGCTCAATTACCCTGCCATTGCACCCCCAAACGGCACGCCTACTGTAGCTTACATGATGGCTACCATCAGACATTGGCTTCCACGCCTCCACCCTATGCCAGATGTGGCTGCCCAGATGATGCTCAAGATCTTCGATATGATGCAGGTTGTGCTCAAAACTTTCCGAAATGTCTGTCATATTCAACCTCCGATTCCCGGGTTTGTGAATGGTAATTATGACCTGCTATATGATATGAGCACCACCCCGAGCATACGAGTTGCTTATGCATGGCACGCACGCATCAGATATCTCCCTGCCTGCTACAAGCAAACTTTCGATGAAATGTTCACCACGGGGTTCTGGGAAGCACACTCAGAGGTGTTCGCGCCACGGCCAACCCATTTGTTACACCTCTTTGCATGCGAACAAACGATGCACTCAGAACTCTACACAACGCCACAGCCGGACATACCGGGCCCAGTCAATTGGGAGACCCTCCAGAGAGACTTGGTTCGGGGACTACGCATTAAGGAACAAGAAGTGGCAACCGACCTCTTGCAAGAGTACATTGATCAAACGGTGGAGCAGAGGTCTGTCAGAGGCGACAGACGCTAAGGGGGGGAGAGTGTTGACAGTATACGGGAAGAAGCAAGTACGGACACACATGCAGATCTAGCACTAAGGAAACCCTTCATTGTTTTTCAAAACCCTTACATCATTTTTAAGTGATTCTCATCACTAAAAACCCTTGTAAATATCATTTCACCTTTTTGTAGCTCCATTTTGTACAAGCCGAGTCGTCCTCGAGCTTGGGGAGCCTTAGAAGTAGTTGCCTGCCAATTTTCATAATTTTTAGATCTCGTTTGAGCCCTCAAATAAGCCCTGGAACCTAATTTTTAACTAGGCCGGACACTAGGTCTGGACAGGGCCAAAGCTAGTCAAAAACTATAAATAGAGCTAGAGAGCTCATTTTTGAGCTAGCTTCTTGTAGTTTGAGCTTGTATGAGAACTTGGTTGCAATAGAAGTGATTCCATTGTCTTACTCTCTTTGTTCTTGCCGTGTGTGCGCGTGTGCGTGTATGTGTGTGCATGCTTGTGTGCTTCTCACTCACGCACTTGTGCTTCCACTTGCTCGTGGTCTTCATACCATCCTCACGTCTTCCCGGATTGACATTAAAGGAGGTGCTACTCATCACTGAGCTACACACCTCCAAAGCTCTCTCTCTCTCTCTCTCTCTCTCTCTCTCTCTCTCTCTCTCTCTCTCTCTCTCTCTCTCTCTCTCTCTCTCTCTCTCTCTCTCTCTCTCTCTCTCTCTCTCTCTCTCACATCATATTTAGACAGGAGATGCAGAGCCGGATCCACATCATAGGTAGAGACGAGGAGGCACGATACATGTGGGTTCGCATGGAGATAGCACCGGAGAGTTGGGTGACTGGGTCTACATTGCCATATGTTACTTCCCACCAGGGGGATCTAGATATGCAAGATATGACCATGGAGGACTGACTCAGGACAGAGATTCACCATACACAGCACTTTCGGATGAGATACTACATTAGAGCACCCTAGGTGAAGTCTTCCTCATGGGGGACTTCAACGGCCGCACCCAGCCACATCAGTGCGAGTCATATGCTATGGAGCATCCACAGATTATGAGGAGCAAAGATCCAGACGAGACGAGGGCAAGCGGAGTATCAGCAGATATGGGTCAGGACACCACCGGGTATGGTTACTTGAGCTAGGCAGCCGACATAGTCTCGTTATATATAATGGGATGCACCGTTGGCCAGGCTCGGCTGGACTTACTTGCTTCCCTCACGGGGGAGGCGAGAGCACGGTCGACTACATTTTGGGTACCATTTCTGGAGCTTCACTTATTCCCTCACTTAGTATTGGACGACGTCCACTCGATGCTGACCATACATTTATCACATTCACACTTTCATCTCATATTGCATTAGACCCTCCCACACTCATTGAGCCACACACCACAATACACTTCACACACGAGCTCTCACATGTTTATGCACACCACTTACACACCCGCCTACTCTCCCTCGGCCCACTATCACCACTAGACACACTCGCATCACAGATCACCATCCTACATGACTCAGCCCTACACAGCTTTCCACACCACACACATACACACCCTCCACGCACAGCATCCATGCCCCAAAATCGCTGGTACGATACAGATTGTCGAGAGCTCAGGAAGCATCTACGAATTTTAGAGCATAGGGGGGATATTACACATAGGCAGGCATAGCGACGCATGCAGAGCCTTACTCGTCGCAAGCGGCGAGAATGGGAGGAGAGACAGTATTGGGATATCTATCACTTGCTCACGAGTCGGGATAGTGAAGTGGCATGGCGACACCTAAGAGAGAGGAGACAGCAGACACCCATTCGAGACCCAAGCACTTGGCATAGCTATACCCAGAACCCCGGCCCGTAGGGTCGAGACGGTAGGACTTCTGGTCGTGGAGATATTGTCGGATCATATATTTTACCGACTATTTTGTATCTCCCGACTACGTTTATCTATACGGAACCCCCTTGTAAAAGCTATATAAGCACGAGCCATGTTGAGCTTTACATAGCATTGGGCACTAGTAAGCCCTTCATCTAGAGTCTGTCTAGATCGACATCTAAGCTCCACAGTGGGAGCGCAGGGGTGGACAGCACCATCATTGTAACTGCATTACGCTCGGCAATTTGAGAATTTAAGTTATCTATCTCTCAGTGTGCGTCTATCTTTATCTTCGTATTTTCTCTCAACTCTGTCTACACGTCTATTTCGCTGTGCTGTTATTTTTTTACATGGTATTAGAGCTCAGGAGGCTCTGAGTGGTGCAGAAGCAGAAACGCAAAGGTTGCAGAGGTATGAAAAACAAAAGAGAGAAGATGTCAAGCGGTGTGTCATCATCTACGACTGGGGCCAAGGTGGTTCATCAACAGGAGTAGGTGGTGCACAAGCAATGATGCCGGCCATCCCAACGTTGCGGATACGGCCACCAGCCTTCACAGAAGGTAAACTTGATGGTACAAACTACACCCTGTGGAAGTTCAAAATCACTTCTATTCTTGATCCGTATGAGCTTTTGGAGACTATTCTTGGGACTAATCATGAGCCCCAAGAAAGACCTAATCCAAATAATCCTGGTCGAATGATTCCTCCTGATGTTGATCTTCTATGTGCTTGGAAACGTAGAAATGCAGATGCACTTTGTGCTCTAGTTACAAGTACTTCTTATAGTGTTCTGACTCTCATTCAGCATACTACGAAGGCATGTGAAGCATGGAACATATTGAGAAATCAATATGAAACTCGTAATCAGACACGGATTCAGAACTTAGAGAATCAGCTTGCAGGAGAACGGTTTGCTGATGGGGAGACTGCAGAGGTGTTTATCACTCGCATAAAGAATCTACGAGATCAAATGGAAGGAGCAGGTGTTCAAAAGTCAAGTGAGGAGCTAGCTCGTCGTTGTCTTTGAATCTGTCCACCTAAGTTTGATGGTTTGGTAACTGCTCTTAACACTCAAATCAGACCTCAACCACTAACTTTTGAAGAATTTAGTGCCTTACTCATGGAGGAGGAGTTGCGGCTTAAGGCAAGGAGTGGTGGTAGCAAAGGAGATGCTCCATTCACAGCAAATGCCAAAGGAGGCAAAGCATGACTCTCCAAAAGATGGAGACAAAAAGAACGACAAAAAGAAGTTCAAGGGAGAGTGTTTCCATTGCAAGAAGAAAGGACACATAATCGAAGACTGTCGCATCAAGAAGGGAGAAGAGAAGAGTGGCTCTTCAAAAGGTGGCAAGGGCAAGGAGTCTGCCAACACAGCAGAAACAGAGCTTGAGTTATTTGTTACGATAGAGGAGGTGTGCTCCTCGGCTGAAGATTCAGAAACAGATGACTCATGGGTGTTGGACAGTGGTGCATCTCGTCACATGACGAGTAGAAAAGACCTTTACAGTTCCTTACAGCCTCTAAAGGAACCCATCACAGTAAAGGTAGGGAACAATGCAAGATGTCCTACAGAGGGCGAAGGTACAGTTTCTTTCATTAACTCTAATGGTGATATCAGAAAGCTTTCAAATGTGTTGTATGTTCCACAAATAAAACGAAATCTACTTTCAATAGCTTCTATAACTGATCAAGGTCATCAAGTATCTTTCAGTAAGACAAGAGCTAAGATTATGGATGGTAACAACAACATTGTTGGGACTTGCATAAGGAGGAACAACCTGTATGAGTTTTGTGCTCTTACAGCCACTACAAACGTGGGCACAAGTAAGCTATGGCATGAGAGATTCGGCCACATTGGATACCCTGTACTGAAGGAGATGCATCGCAGAGGTATGGTTGCAAACCTCCCATCGATTGCAAAAATGAAGGAACCATGTGAAGCTTGCATGATGGGCAAGCAACAGAGGAAGGCATTTCCACAAGAAAGCAAGAACACGGCAAGCTATCCTCTAGAGTTGGTGCATGCTGACTTGTGCGGAAAAATGCCTACACAAGCCTTGGGCGGATCTTCCTACTTCATGTTACTTGTCGACGGCTATAGCAGGAAGATGTGGGTATACTTCCTTCGCGATAAGGCTCAAGTTTTTGGTAAGTTTAAAGAATGGCTTCAGCTTGTTGAAACTGAAACAGGGAAGAAGATGAAGAAATTCAGGAGAGACGGTGGTGGTGAGTTCACATCAGCAGAGTTTGAAGATTTCTGCAAGAGTAAGGGAATTAAGCATCAAGTCACAGTGGCACATAGTCCTCAGCAGAACGGTGTTGCAGAACGTCGGAATCGAACCATCATGGAGATGGCAAGGTGCATGTTGAAAGGAAAGGGTTTGCCTAATCAATTCTGGGCAGAGACTATCAACACTGTTGTCTACATCTTGAATCGAAGCTACACCAAGGCACTTGATGGAAAGACTCCACAAGAAGCCTACACTGGTAAAAAGCCTTCTGTTTCCCATTTCAAAGTATTTGGAAGTGAATGTTATGTACATGTTCCAGATAGGGAGAGAAACAAGCTTCAACCAAAAAGCATCAAATGTATCTTCCTAGGATACAGTGAAGATAAGAAGGCTTATAAGCTTTATGACCCTGAGGCTCAGAAGATCATGGCGTGTTGTGATGTGGTGTTTAAGGAGGAGAAGCCACATGCACTGGAGGAGGAAAAGAGAGCTTCCACTTTATCATCAGGCAAAGGGGCAATCCACTATGAACCTGGCCCAAGAGCTATCCTTTCTGCACAAGAGAAGGAAGCATCATCTTCAGATGATGACTCTGAAAGTCACCAACCTGCCGACACCCAAGTGGAAAAGCCATTGCCACGTTCGGTGAGGAAGCTCTATGATTCTGCAAACCCCATCCCACAGTCACTAGAACACGTTGCAGATGGACCGAGGCGATCACAGAGAATAGAGGAACAGAGACGGGCAAGCGCCCATATTGTAAACACACCCTTGATGGTTGATCTCATTCAAGAAGAAGCGAAGGAACCAACCAATGTGGAAGAGGCACTCCATGATCCGAATTGGAGGGCTGCCATGCAAACACAATACAACAACATCATGAAGAATGGAACTTGGGAGCTAGTGGATCGACCCCCTAAGCGTAAAGTCATTGGCACCAAGTGGGTTTGGAAGCTAAAGTACAAGGCTGATGATACTCTAGAAAAATATAAAGCAAGACTTGTTGCACAGGGCTACTCACAAGTTGAAGGCATTGAATTTTGTGAATCATTTGCCCCGACTGCAAGAATGACTACTATCCGAGCAATACTAGTTGTGGCTGCACATAAGCGTTAGCCAGTCTATCACATGGATATTAAATCAGCATTCCTGAATGGAGACCTCAAGGAGGAGGTATATGTGTCTCAGCCACCAGGGTTTGAGGCTCCCCATTCAGAGAACAAGGTATGTAAGCTAAAGAAGGCATTATATGCGCTAAAACAAGCCCCTAGAGCATGGTACCAACGGATAGATAAGTATCTCTTGGATCTAGGGTTCAAAAGATGTGCTTCTGATGCTAACTTGTATGTTCTAAAGAAAGGAGGGAAGACAATTGTGCTTGTACTCTATGTAGATGACCTTGTGATTACAGGAAATGATAATGCTCTTCTTCAACAAACAAAAGATGCCCTGAGTTCAGAATTTGAAATGACAGACTTGGGCTTAATGCATTATTGCTTAGGTCTTGAAGTTTGGCAGGAACCAGGGAAGATTTTCATCTCTCAACAAAAGTATGCAAGGCAGATATTGAAGGCATTCGACATGGAGGATTGCAAGGAAATTTCTACACCCATGGAGGTCAACGCAAAATTATCTATTGAAGATACTTCACCTCCAGTGGATACTGGAAGATACAGGAAATTGGTTGGAAGTCTCATCTACTTGTGCAATAGCAGACAAGACATCTCTTATATTGTTGAAGTAGTAAGCAGGTTCTCTAATAAGCCTTTCCAAACTCATTGGAAGGCAAGCATGCGGATACTCAGGTATGTGAAAGGAACCACTGATTATGGTATTCTTTATGAAGAAGGATCATCTCGAGTCGGATACTGTGACTCAGATTGGGCAAGAGATATTGATACCAGAAAATCAGTTTCTGGATACTACTTTTCTTTAGGATCAGAAATTTTCTCTTGGATCAATAAGAAGCAACCGACTGTAGCATTATCTTCTACTGAAGTTGAGTACAAAGCTGCATGCGTTGCAGCATGTGAAGCAGTATGGTTGAGGAGGATCCTATGGCACATAGGAATACAAGGACAGGAGGCTACAGAGTTGAAGTGTGACAACCAAAGTTGCATGGCCATCGCCAAAAATCCTGTTTTCCATGCATGTACCAAGCACATAGAAATCCAGTATCACTATGTGCATGAGTTGATTGAGGACGAGGTCTTCGATATAACCTATTGCCCTACTGAAGAAAATGGAGCAAACATCTTCACCAAGGCTCTTGGGAGAGAGCAACTTCTTCGACACTTTCCAAAGCTTGGGATTGGACCAAGGAGGTAGTTCACCATCGGGTGGACATTGAGGAGGGGTGTTAGATATGCTCAATACTCCACCCTCATGTGACCACAAATGATCCATGGTGCTCTAAGTTGTAAGGCCCCCATTATGAGGAGAAGCCATTATGAGAGCCCGGACATTTGTGGAACCCTAACTTCCAAGTTAAATGAGGTCTATGTGTGACTGTTGATGGTTGTAGATGATCTTTGTGAGCCTAGCCGTTAGGTTAGGTAGGGCATAAACTTCCAGGCCATTGGCTTGCCATTTAAGGTGAAAATAAAGGCCATGTGGCGTCGCGCGGTTTCCCCATAGAACCTTAATGGGAGGAGTGCAGAGGGGGGATATTGTCGGATCATATATTTTACCAACTATTTTGTATCTCCCGACTACGTTTATCTATACGGAACCGCCTTGTAAAAGCTATATAAGGACGGCCCAAGTTGAGCTTTACATAGCATTGCGCACTAGTAAGCTCTTCATCTAGAGTCTGTCTAGGTCGCCATCTAAGCTCCACAGTGGGAGCGCACGGGTGGACAGCACCATCATTGTAACTGCATTACGCTCGACAATATGAGAATTTGAGTTCTCTATCTCTCAGTGTGCGTCTATCTTTGTTTGCGTTTTTTCTCTCAACTCTGTCTACAGCTCTATTCTCTTGTGTTGTTATTTTCTTACACCCACTACCTCTGACTTCTTCACATCGACTATGGTGAGCCATGCCATTGCTCATCTACAGCATGGAAGGGTCCATGACCAGTTCGGTTTACAGGCAGAGCATCTCATCTACGGATGCACGACTCTAGCACCGCTCGTTGCCCACCTCTTCAACCGAGCACTGGTTGAAGGGTTTCTTGACTCATGGACCGAGCACACCATTGTGCCCATTCATAAGTAAGGTGATGTTATGGATCCATCCACATACCGGACGATTATGATTGGCCCCATACTGGCCAAGTTATATGGGGCAGTGCTAGAGACAGAGTTGAGCACGCTTGCAGAGAGGAAGGGTATCAGGGCCCCAGGATAGGCAAGATTCAGATGAAATTACTCTACCATTGACCACATCTTCACTTTGAGATGCTTGATTGACCAGGCAAGAGTGAGGAAGAGGAGATTGTATTGTTGCTTTGTGGACTTCCGCAAAGCTTTCGACACAGTTCCCAGGGAGCGGCTCTTCAGACGTCTACACGATATCGGGGCTCCAGAGAAGATGATATGGGGGATCTACGCCTTATATGAGAGAGTATCAGGTAGAGTCAGATGCCCGGGCAGTCTATCCGATTCACTAGCTAGCACCATCGGGGTGAAGCAAGGATGCCCCCTCTCACCCACCCTTTTTGGTTTATACATTGACGAGATAGTGGACTTCATATGGCAGCAAGGAGGAGAGGGCATTGAGGTACAAGGGACCACTATCCACATTCTTTTATATGCTGATGATATTGTGCTCGTTTCAAAGTTTGCAGAGGGTCTAGAGCGTCACCTACACGGCCTAGATGATTTTTGTACACATAGAGGGTTATCAGTGAACCTTGGTAAAACGAAGGTTTTGATCTTCCATACATCAGCACAGGTGAGGAGACACAGTTCTTTCACAGCGGAAGGCGGACCCATTGAGGTAGTTGGTTCATATGTCTACTTGGGAGTGACATTCAAAGAAGCCTCTAGGGTTTTCTCCATGTCTCAGGCAGCCCGTGATCGGATCACACGTGGATATGCAGCACTAGCTTTGATGGAGGGACAGTGTCACGAGGCATATTTTCAGGAGCCCCGCACAAAGGGGTGGCTCTTCAACACTTTAGTTACCCCAGCACTCATGTATGGTGCAGCTATATGGGGACCGGGATTAGCCACATCATCATGGACAGCACTGGAGAGACAGCAAATTCTCATGATTGCTAGACTCATCCGCTGCAAATCTTCGGTACCCCATGATATCATTAGGGAAGAGCTTGCTGCACCACCGATGCTAGTGGAGGCACTCTTCAGAACAGTATGCCTATTACACAAGATCCAGAGCATGGACACAGAGCGCATCACTTACAGAGCTTTCAAGGCATCACGTGACATGGCACTAGCCGGAGACACCTCATCATGGTATGCACAGACACGGGATTGGCTTGCCCTCCATGGTTTTGACATAGACAGACTACCACCAGTACAGTACGACTCTCAGTCTCCCACCTATTCGCTCTCCCACCAAGAGAGAAATAGGATCATCCGTCAAGAGATATGGCATACATACATACAGAGGACATGGATCAGCCCGAGGATGACATTGACACCGAAAATGCTTCACTACCGTGAGCATTTTTTATGGATTTCAGACAAGGGCTTCATTGAGACTCCACGCTACATGCAGACATACCTACCACACCACCTTCAAGTCATCATTGGGTAGCTGCGAGCTTCATCACATCAGCTCAAGATCGAGAGGGGTTGGGCTAGAGGAGTCCCTCGAGAGGAGAGGTGGTGCCCAGTATGCCATACAGAGATAGAGAGTGAGGAGCACCTCGTTATCAGATGCCCGGCATACTCCGACCTACGAGCACAGTTCCAGATAGAGGAGTCACTCCAGTTGTGCATGACCACTGCAGACCACTGCAGACCAGCGGAGGATGGGGCGTTTCCTCATGGCTACATATGAGAGACGAGATCAGATGCTAGAGCCCACACACCAAACACGGATGAGTACCCAGCAGACTATTACTCAGTATTTTGAGCGTGTTGGTCCACATCGGACGGACCCGCCTCCCAGAGGCATAGGGCTCACACTCCAGCAGGCAGCGGCACAGAGAGTGCGATGCCGACCACATCTGGTTGGGTACTGACAACCACGACTACACCAAGAGGATATCTCACGCATCAGGATAGCCCATGACTACATAATGGAGCACAAGCGCATCGCCACCACTTGGACAGGCTTCCTCCAGAAGGCACTCCTACCGCCGCCGATGTACCACATACTCCACCCACCTCCACCCATCATCAGTAGTTAGGGTATACACATTCACTCCCTCATGGTTCCCCCTTATATCAGGTGGTCATTATCTGCCGAGCCAGAGCCACTCTCCCCCCAGGCACCATTATTTTATTCCCACTACCTCCTCATTACCAGGTACCACCATCCTTTGCTATTTTCCGCCTACACAGTTTTGTGTAGTGAGTATTCTTTTACTTTCCATTGCTACACAGAGATTACCACAGTTGTATATGATTTTGTCTCATAGGCCAAGTTTGGCCTTTGGAAGACGTTAATATACCTCTCTCTCTCTCTCTCTCTCTCTCTCTCTCTCTCTCTCTCTCTCTCTCTCTCTCTCTCTCTCTCTCTCTCTCTCTCTCTCTCTCTCTCTCTCTCTCTCTCTCTCTCTCTCTGTGCACAGACTTACCGATGGTTAGCAGACCATGGCATGAGCATTACGGATCTCCCCCCTTTTCAGTATGACCTCTCTTCCCCCCACATTACCCTCTCTCGTTCGGAGAGGAATAGGATCATCCGTCAGGACCTACTACAGATACACGTCAGGGAGACATGGATAGCACCACGGGAGCCTCTTCCCACAAAGAGGCAACACTACAGAGAGCACTTCCTGACTGTGACAGCGGATGGTTTCATTCAGAGACCACGATACATGGATACATATATGGCACCAGCTGAGAGAGTGGCCATTGGGCAGCTCAGAGTATCATCACACCAGCTCGAGATTGAGATTGGGCGAGCCACACATACCCCCATGGATGAGCGATTATGCAGGATATGTAGAGAGGAGGTGGAGGACGAGGAGCACTACACAAGTAGATGCCAGGCATATGAGGACATCAGAGACCGCTACCCACAGCTCTTCAGGGGGCCTACAGAGATCAGGGCTTTATTGGGGACAGAGGACAAGCGCCCTCTAGGTCGTTTCCTAGTAGAGCTCCAGCACCACCGCGCATCACTCCTCCAGCAGCAGATGGAGATACACTTGGCCCCCCCCCCTCAGACTTATATTACAGATTTTTTCAGAACCACATACACTCGAGGGCCCACCTCGATGCGGGGTGTCACATTACACAGAGCAGAGGAGCTTAGACGACAGCGTCGACGACCAAGACCCCTTGTCCGGAGAGCTCGTCCACATCAGAGAGAGATTCAGGCGATTCACGCACGCCATGACATGGAGATACAGAGACATCAGCAGCGCACCCCTATCGATTTGGACGCCCATAGCATTTTGAGGATCGCCATGATGCCTTACCCACCGATGCATTATATCCTACACCCACTCCAGGCATTTAGGGGGTTGTGATACCATCGAGCCTCCCCTCCCTATGCATATCATATTTGTATCTCACCCATTGAGCATATAGAGTGCATACCCATAGCACCCCACACCCTTGATGCCAGCTACTATCCCTCCTTTTATATCCGTTTGCAATACTCACACTTTATTTTCGTTTTGGATCACAGTGGATTGGATCATACTGATGTATATGTTTTGTCTCATAGGCCGATTTTGGCCTCTAATAGACGTTAAAAAGTCTTTCTTTCTTTCTCTCTCTCTCTCTCTCTCTCTCTCTCTCTCTCTCTCTCTCTCTCTCTCTCTCTCTCTCTCTCTCTCTCTCTCTCTCTCTCTCTCTCTCTCTCTCTCTCTCTCTCTCTCTCTCTCTCTTTCTCATAGAGAGTGCATACCCATAGCACCCCACACCCTTGATACCAGCTACTATCCCTCCTTTTATACCCGTTTGCAGTACTCACACTTTATTTCCGTTTTGGATCACAGTGGATTGGATCATACTGATGTATATGTTTTGTCTCATAGGCCGATTTTGGCCTCTAATAGACGTTAAAAAGTCTTTCTTTCTTTCTTTCTCTCTCTCTCTCTCTTATGTTGTCCAGCGCCCTCCATTTTTGAGGCACATACACGCGCTCTCTACCCCTTAGCACCACATCTCAACCCTAACAATTGGTATCAGAGCTGATTTAGGGGTTCAGAGCTGTTGTGCAGATGCTGTACAGCAAAGAAAACCCCACTTTTCGCAAAAATCTTCGATTTCATCGCAAAGAACGTTGCTCTAGGCCAAGAGGATCACTTTGGGCGTCTCAACAGCCCATAACAGGCTGTTTTCAGGTATTTTACAAGTCTAAACACGTATTTCACATGTCATAATAGCAATACACAGGTCTAGCACCTTATGTATTGGATTGTCGCAAAAGAAATTGCTTATGTACAGCAATTTGTGGCATTTTTTTAATTAGAGGCTTTTGCTCCTATTTGGTTCTAAAGGCTTCGTTATAGCTTATGTATGCACATTGAGGTCAAAAGAAGTCAAATTTGTTGATTTCAAGCACAAATTAGCTTGCTGGAATTTTCTGCAAAAATTTTTGAGAAAATTTCAGATTCTGATTTTGGGCTCCAATTGGCTCGGTTTTGCTCCATTTTGCTCCTACAGGTGTTTGAAGCTGTTGTACACTACTTTTAGAGGTGGTAAATTGATTTTGGTGCATTTTGCCCAAAATTTCAGCACATTAACCTCTTATTTGTGCAACCATGGCATCGTCGTCCTCAGATATGAAGAATCTCTTTGAGATTCGCCGATTTGAGGGCATAGGATTTGATCTTTGGAAGGAGCGGATTCAGGGAATTCTCTTCTTCAAAGATTGTGACATGGCATTGGAAGCAAGAAAGTCAAAAGACATGTCAGATGATGCATGGCATAATCTGCATAGGAAGGCAATCACTTACGTAAAAATGGCCATATCTGATGACATTCTTGTAGACCTCAAGGGCATTACTATAGCTTCAGAGTTGTGGGCCAAGCTTAAGGCCACCTATGAGAACACCACACCCATTAACCAGGTACATCTGATGAGGAAATTAGTTGGCATGCGGTTGGATGAGTCCAAGAGTGCTGCAGAACACTTGTCTCACTTAACAAGTACTCTCTCACAGTTGCAAGACTCAGGGATGCCTCCCTTTGATGATAAGTTGAAAGCTATCTTTTTGCTTATGACACGTCATGATTCTTGGGAGACCACCAAGAGTTCACAAGTGCTGAATTCAAAATTTTTTTGAAAATTTGGGCATAAAGAGAGAGCTTATTGTTCCATACAACCCCTCTTCTAATGGTGTGGCTGAAAGGTATAATCGGACTCTTTGTGAGCAGGTGAGTTGCATGCTGTCCAAAGCTAATCTCCCTCATGGTTTTTGGGGAGAGGCTCTTAAAACTGCAGTACATATATGCAATCGATCCCCTCATACGTCGAACGGTGACATCCCTGAAGAGGTTTGGTTTGGCAAACCTGCTTCATATGATCACTTACGCGTCTTTGGCTGTGAAGCTTTTGTACACATAAGACCTGAGTTGAGGAGTAAGCTTGATGCTAAATCCATTAACGGCCTCTTCATGAGTTATGGTGAAGAAGGTGAAATGGATTTAGCATCAAGAGGGTCATACGCAGCCGGGATGTTGTTTTTAAAGAGGCAAGGCTGCTACAAAATAATGTTGCCTCGAAACATGACCATAAAAAGGTCACATTTCAACAAGACCAGCCACATGTTAGGCCCATTTGAGACCCTTAGGAATCATGATGCACCACATATGGCTGAAAATATAGATCATCCAGTAGTTTTTGAGCCAGATGATGTTGGACAACAAGAAGAGGCTCGTGAAGGGCATATGCAGCCACCTATTCATGCTCAAAACAGGGCTGGAAATGATGTACAACAGCCCATTAACAATGAAGAAGTTGATGTACCTCCTGATGTAGATCCATTGCCTGATAATGGAGACCATTGGGTAAGAAGATCTACACGTCCTAGGAGGCCAGTGAATAGATATGATCCCTCCATGCATTACATTATGTTATCAGATGAGGGTGAGCCTCTTACTTATAAAGAGGCAAAGCTATGTGAGCACAAGAAGAAGTGGGAGTTAGCCATGCAGGAAGAGATAAAGGCCTTGCATGCAAATGATACTTGGGATTTGGTTGAGTTGCCCAAAGGAAGGAAGGCCATTCCCAACAAGTGGGTGTACAAAATCAAAACTGTTGATGGCAAACCCAAGTATAAGGCAAGGCTGGTTGCTAAGGGATATGCCCAAAAAGAGGGCATTGATTTCCAAGAAGTGTTCTCTCCAGTGGTTAAAATGACCACATTACGTGTGTTATTTGCTCTCACAACTGCCATGGATTTGGAACTATTCCAAATGGATGTTAAAACAGCCTTTTTGCATGGTGATTTAGACGAAGAGTTGTACATGAAACAGCCAGAATGATATGCCATTCCTGGAAAAGAGCATCTGGTATGCAAACTGAAAAGGAGCTTATATGGGCTGAAACAGGCCCCCAGACAATGGTATAAGAAGTTTGATGCATTTATGCTCAAACATGGGTTTAAAAGAAGTCATACAAACCACTGTTTGTACCACAAAAAGGATGAAGATGGAAGCCCAATTATTCTTGTACTGTATGTAGATGGTATGCTGCTGGCTGGGAAGAAAAAGAGCACACTGAATGCGGGGAAGCTGAGCATATTCTTGGTATGTGTCTAAAAAGGGATAGACAGCAGCATACTTTGCATGTATCCCAAGGAAAGTACATTGAAAAAGTGCTGGACAGATTTAATGTGGCTGATGCTAAGCCTCTTGGAGTGCCATTGCAGCCACATGTTAAGCTTTCCAAGGATGACTGTCCCAAAGATGATGATGCAGCCAATTACATGAACATGAAGAGTGTTCCATATGCATGCTTGTGGTTCACTTAAGTATGCTATGGTTGCTCCTCGGCCAGACATTGCTCATGCAGTGGGAGTTGTGAGCAGATTCATGGTTAATCCTCGTAGAGCTCATTGGGAGGCAGTCAAATTTATCTTGAGATATTTGAAAGGAGCTAAAAACAAATGCCTCAGTTATGGAAAGCACCCATTAGAGCTGAAGGGGTTCTGTGATTCCGACATGGAAGGTGATGTGGATACACAGAAATCCACAAGTGGCTATGTTTTCACTCTTGCAGGTGGTGATGTATCATGGTGCAGCAGACTGCAAAAGATTGTTGCTTTGTCTACTACTGAGGCTGAATATATTTCAGCCACTGAGGCTTCCAAGGAAGTAATATGGTTAGCACGTCTTTGCAACCTGACAGAGCACCTATGCTTGGTTGTGATAGCCAGAGTGCCACATGTTTGGCAAAGAATGCCATGTTCCATGCATGCACAAAACATATTGATGTGCGATATCACTTCATTCGAGAGGCGCTTGAAGATGGCCTTATCACATTGGTTAAGGTCCATACATCACAGAACCCTGCATATGTTCTCACTAAGTGCTTACCCAAAGCACAACTTCAGTTATGTATACAGATGGTTGGGAGTCACTTAGCTTAAAGGCATCATTTACGCCTTTAAGTGGCAGGTTGTTGGGGTAAAGCCCTAAATGACCCCTTTATAGTGTATACATGTGTATAGGCCTATTTATAAAGGCTAAGTCACTGATTCTTTATTTTTTGGCCCAAGTTCAATGTAAATTTGCCCAACCCTAAAAAGGGTTCTATATAACATAACTTAATAACACTTTTGGCACTCTCACTTTTAGTGCAGCCACCTCCAAAGCTGGTCGACCCTCTCTCTCTCTCACAGTTGTGCCTTCATTTCTTCCCAGCGCCTCCATTTTTGAGGCACATACACGCGCTCTCTACCCCTCATTACCACATCTCAACCCTAACAATGCTTTGCAATAAAGCTATCATAAGTGAGCTTTTGAATAGGATGTTTTACCCTTTCTAATCTCCTTTCACTACCTATGATTGGATATTTCTTCCATGTCCGTTTCTTTTGCACTTCAAGGGTTACAACTTCTTCAAATTCATCTTCATCTTCACTTAAGTGAAAATCTCTTACCAAGTTACCTCCATTACCTCTATTGTGGCTACATTCTGATGTATGCTCTAACTCCTTTTGCTTTCCCTTCCATGATGATGAGCTTTGCGAAGGACTTGGCATACTTGGTCCACTCAGTGTAGTGCTAACTTGCACTTGCTCTTCATGTACCTGATCTGCATGTACAAAATCTTCTTCCTGCAAATCATTCACACCTCCATACCAAGGTTTTAACTCATCAAACACAACATCCCTTGACACTCTAAGATTTTTAGTGACTGGACTATAACAACTATACCCCTTTTGCTCGTTCAAGTAGCCAACAAAAATGCAATTTTCAGCCCTAGCATCAAGTTTACCTTTTCTAAGTTCCTGTGGGACATGAACATAGCATATGCATCCAAAAATCCTTAAATGAGACAAATCTAGTTTCCTTTGATAGTATACCTCATCGGGAGTAAGATCATGAACTCCTGAAGTTGGTATTCTATTCATAATATATGCTACTCAGGTTGCTCCATCAGCCCAATATGAGAAAAGTACATTCATCTCATTCAACATGCATCTAGCTACCTTTGCAATTTGTCTATTCTTTCTTTCTGAAATACCATTTTGTTGAGGGGTATACCTGCATGTGTATTGCCTCCTTATGCCTTCATCTTCTAAGAATCTTGTGAACTCATTGGAGAAATATTCTCCCCCTCCATCTGACCTTAGGGTTTTAATCCTGTGACCTGTTTCATTCTTAACAAGTGCTTTGTCATTTTTGAATACTTCAAACACATCTGATTTTTGCTTGATTATATATAACCAAATTTTCCTTGAAAAATCATCAATAAAGGTAACAAAGTACCTATTACTTACATGTGAAGGTTCTCTTGAAGGTCCCCATACATCTTTATGCACTAAATCCAAAATGCTTGGAGAAACATACTTGCTTGACTTGAAAGGCAACCTAGTTTGCTTCCCAAATTGACAAGCTTCACATACCTCATGAAGATGTGATGTTGAGAAGTTTGGAAGCCCTTTTACCAATGCACTTTTCTCCATGTTCTTTAGCTATTCAATGTTCACATGTCCTATCCTTTTATGCCACAAATCCAAATTTGCAATTCTTCTATTTCCTGAAGTGATGGACATTACCTTGTTGGGGTTTTGCTTGATATTGAGAGTGAACATCCTCCCATGCTTCTCTCCTTTTTCCACAAGCTGAAAACCATTCTTTGGGTCCTCTATGAAACACCCTTTGCTATTGAACTTCACTTGGTATCCTTTATCTACCATTTGACCAACAAAAATGAGATCCTTTGTAATAGTAGGGACATATAATACCTCATATAGTGTCTTGCTCTTCTTGCCATCCTGAAATTCGACATCACCAATGTGTTTGATCTCATGCTCGGTGTTGTCACCTGTCTCTACACATCCTTTTTGCTTTGGAGCCTATAAATTGCAAAACATGTCCTCCCTACAAGACATATGATTACTACAACCACTATCTATGTACCAAGTATCATCCTTCTCATGTTTACCATCTCCATATGCATGACTCATGGCAAGAACTTGATCACTAGACTCATTTGAAGCATAGTTACCTTGAGCATTGTTCCTCCTTTCGTAGCATTCATTTGCTGAATGTCCTAGCTTCCCACAAATGAAGCATTTGTTGCCTTTGGATCCTCTACCTCTTTCTCTATTGTTCCTGCCTCTACCTCTTCCATTTGAAGATAGCCTTCATTTGAGCCTTCTTGGTTGTCACTTTGCTTGCTTTGGCTTCGCCTTCCTCTTCCTCTACCTCTTGATGCTTTGCCTGTTCCTCTACCTGCATATAACATATCAAAATCAGGCATGTTTTCCCTAGCATACAATGAGCATATGAAGTTCCTCCACTTGTCTTGTCATCAGCTTTAAGACAATTAAATACAAATACAACCATGTCATCATCATCAATTGAATGTCCTATGGCTGCCAATGAGTCTCTAATACCTTTGGCTTTAATTATGTAGTCATGTATGGATTGGTTATCTGCTTTTTTCAAGTTGTTGAGCTCATTTTTTAGTTGTACCTTCTTTGCCTTTGTGTTTGTGGTGAACATCTTCTCCAAATATTCCCACATCTCCTTGGTCGTTTCCATGCATTGAATGTGACCTATCATTGTGTTGCTTACATGCTAACATTAAAATAACCCTTCTATTTATTACCTCCCATTCTCTAATTGCTCTCCTTTCTTGGTCGGTAGGGTTAGTTGGATCCGCAACAATTGGCTTGACATCTCCTCCATTGATTATGCCTCCTAGGTCCTTGCTCATAATGATGTTTGTCATCCTAAACTTCCAAGGTTGGAAGTTGTCTTTATCCAACTTCTCAATCTGGTTGGATACTTCTCCCATCTTCTTGAACCAACTAAAACTGAAATATGGCGTGGGATTACCTCCTTTGTTGAAAGTGAAGTCCCTTTGTGTCATGAAGCACTTTCTCGATGAAGCTCCCCCTTGGTACCAAGTTTGCAACCTCCTCCAAGCTTTGCAAAGGCTTCAATGGTTGATTCCTTAGCTTTGCCTCCTTCTATGTACCCTCCTTGATGTCCACAAGGAGCTCTGATACCACTGTTGGAGGATTTCTCCTCCAAATGCACAACAAGCTTGGACCGTGCCCAAGACCTATCTCTCCTCAAACCAGTACTCACTAAAACTGGTATATCTTACAATTCCCGAATCCAATCAACAAACCCTTTTAGGCACAGAAACTAGACAATCAGGGCTTTCCAATGAGCTATCAATCACTAGATTTAGACACATGTAGACCTGTCAACTCAGTCACACAAGACAGCCCAGTTTTCCTAGCAAGTTTCAGGACAGAACAACAGATAAAGAAATAGCTATATCGCACAGTACAAGAGGAGTTTTGCCAAAATTCTTTTTGGAATAGAATCCTTGCTTTATACGCTTTCCACGAAGTATAATAACTCTCAAAATGGAGCTTCGTACAAAGAGAAAATGAAGTCCTAACAGGCTGCTACAAAAATTAAGCACCCTTTGGAAAGGGTAGGAGAGATATACAAGAGAATAGGAGCATTTATGAGAGACTATGGCTCAATGGCACATATATAAGCAGCCCCCCAACTTCTTAGCATCCAGACACGCCTAGAATGAGCTTGGATGGTCTTTAATATAACCATGAGAGCCTTCTATGGCTCTTCATATGTCCTCCATGTCTCTTCGCATGCCCTCCTTGTCTCTTCACTTTCCTTGTGACTTTGTCTCTTCATTGGAGTGGCTTTTGGTGGTACAATGCCTCCTTTTGGATAAGGTTGCGCCTTCAAACTTGTTCTTTGACTTTCCTAAGGTTCAAAAGCCTTCAAATGAAGTTATTTA
This sequence comes from Ceratopteris richardii, assembly GCA_020310875.1. NCBI lineage: Eukaryota > Viridiplantae > Streptophyta > Polypodiopsida > Polypodiales > Pteridaceae > Ceratopteris > Ceratopteris richardii. The sequence goes on along the minus strand of CM035406.1, from coordinate 46,950,728 downwards.
GGGAAAAACAAATGCTTGAGCTTGCCCTAGAAATGCATATCTTTTAAGAGTCGGATCATACGTCTATTTCGGAGTGACATTCACAGCCGCCTCTGGGGTTTTCTCTATGTCTAATGCATAGCCCGGGATCGCATCACACGTGGATATGCAGCACTAGCCTTGATGGAGAGACAGTGCCACCCGGCACACTTTTAGGAGCCCCGCACAAAGGGGTGGCTCTTCAACACTTTGGTTACACCAACACTCATGTATGGAGCAGCCATATGGGGGCCGGGATTAGCTACATCAGCACGGACAGCATTGGAGAGGCCACAGATCCTCATGATAGCCAGACTCATCCAAAGCAAGCCTTCGGTACCACATGATATCATCATAGTAGTGCTCGTTGCACTACCGATGCTAGTAGAGGCACTGTTCCAGACAGTATTCCTATTACACATGATCCGGAGCATGGACACAAAGTGCATCACTTATCGAGCTCTCCAAGCGTCACACGACATGGCATTGGCAGGAGACACCTCCTCATGGTACGCACAGACACGAGACTGGTTGGCCCATCATGGGTTTGACATTGAGAGAATGCCACCACTGCAGTACGACTTACAGGCCCCCACATATTCGCTCTCCCACTAGGAGAGGAATAGGGTCATTCAACAAGAGATATGGCATACATACATACAAGGGACATGGATTAGCCCGAGGGATACATTGTCATCGAAAACGCTCCACTATCGCGAGCATTTTCTACATATCTCAGATCAAGCTCCACGATACATGGAGACATACCTACCACACCACCTCCGAGTCGTCATTGGGAAGCTTCGAGTTTCATCACATCAGCTCGAGATCGAGAGTGGTCGGACCAAGGGAGTCCCTAGAGAGGAGAGGTGGTGCCTAATATGCCATACAGAGATAGAGAGTGAGGAGCACTTTGTTACGAGATGCCGAGCATACTCAGATCTACAAGCATAGTTCCACATAGAGGAGTCACTACAGTTGTGCATCACCACTCGAGACCAACGGAGGTTGGTACATTTCCTCACGACAGCATATGCGAGACAAGATCAGTCGCTACAGCCCACGCATCAGACACGGGTGAGTACCCAGCAGACCATTACTCAGTTCTTTCAGCAAGATGGGCTACATCAGAGGGGCCGGCCTTCCAAAGGCATAGGGCTCACTCTCCAGAGAGTGCAACATCAACCACATAAGGCTGGATACGGACGACCACGACTATACCCAGAGGATATCTCACACATCGTGACAGCCCATGACCACATGATGGAGCACAGGCACACCACCACCACCTGAGTAGCCTTCCTTCAGGAGGCACTCAGACCTCCGCCCATGTACCACATACTCCACCCACCTCCACCCATTATCTGTAGTTAGGATATACATATTCACTCCCGTCACGGGGTCCCCATGTATTAGGTTGCCATTATCTCCAGAGTGAGAACCACATCTCCCCGTGCACCACTACATTATCCCCACTACCTCTCCATCACCCGATACACTATCATGTGGTTGTTTCCAGCCTTTTTCAGCCTACACAGTTTTGTGTAGCGAGTACTATTCTGTTTTATTTCTACACACGGGTTACTACAGCTGTACATGGTTTTGTCTCATAGGCCAATTGACCTTTGGAAGACGTTAATATCACTTTCTCCCTCTCTCTCTCTCTCTCTCTCTCTCTCTCTCTCTCTCTCTCTCTCTCTCTCTCTCTCTCTCTCTCTCTCTCTCTCTCTCTCTCTCTCTCTCTCTCTCTCTCTCTCTCTCTCTCTCTCTCTCTCTCTCTCTCTCTCTCTCTCTCTCTCTCTCTCTCAAAGAGGAGATAAAGAAGGAAATCAAATCGGAGGTAGAATCTACTCGAGAGTCGTGGGTGGAAGTAGTTCACAAAAGGGTTAAGAAGGAAGTTAGGGAAGACGTGCAGAAAGAAGAGCTCACACGAGTTGAGGATACACTTGAGGAGGAGAGGCTTCGACACACTCGAAGACTTCACATTCGGATTACAGGCCTACCCGAAGGGGCATCACCGGAGGCGGACGCCACTGACATTTGCCGTCGACTTGGATACGAGAGCATGCCCTTCACAGGCACATGGTGTCATGGACGAAGGAAACCATCCTGAACCTAAGATTCCATGTGAACCCTGTATCTCATGATTGGTTCAGAATTAGGAGAAACCAATGCTTCCATTGCGTCCGGAATGTGCCAAAACCCCAAGATCAACTGTCTATTCGCTGAATTCTGACATTGGGAGGTCTTGTTACAAATCGATGACATCATGATGACATCATCAGTTCGCAACCGCCTTGGGAACCGCCCTTGAAAACCTATATAAGGAGGGGTTGGCCACATTCATAATCAGTCTTGCCAATGCCAGTCTTGGGAGCTCAAGGAGTCGTGACCTCCAAGTAAGTACATTCAAGTTCCAGTTCAAGTTCTAGTCTTGTTTCTAGCTCTAGTCTTGTCTAGTCTTGTATTGTGGACATCCTTTCTTGTCCTATTGTAATCTCGTAGTACGAGATCCTTTCTAGTTATTTCTTGTATCCAGTTCATATCCCTGAGGGGATTTCTTGTAATCGAGATATCTTGTTTCCTACCTACGATCCCGGGTTGTGGGATCTCCTGTATCATCTCTAGTCGAGTTTTCCATACCTATTGGTCCCGGGTTGTGGGACATCTTGTATCGATCGTATATTCTTGTAGCATTTTCCCTTCGTGGGTATTCTTGTAATCAGAACTGTGTTTCCGAAATCTTGTCTTGTGTAGTCAGAGAGCACAATCTAGTGCTCCCCTGACATTTTGGCAAGACTATCTTCTATCCAAGACCAGACATCATGGAGAACGCTTATGAACAGATCGTAGCATCACTTCAGAGTCTCCAACAACAAGTCGAAGACCTAAGTCGTCGACAGACACAAGTCGAGATGGGACATCCAGTGCATGTAGGTACACTCCTTCAAGAATTACAAGAACGAATCGGGAGTCTTCAAGCGAATCAAGGGAGTATTCAAGTGAACCAACGGCCCAGTACATCATTTGTGAAGGAACCCAAGATTTGCATGCCAGAAAAGTTCAATGGTGATCGTACAAAGTTTCGAGGATTCTTGCAACAAGTCAAATTGTACATTCGCATGCAGCCTGATAGATACCCTGATGATGCATCCAAGGTCGGTTTTATTGGAACCTTGCTCTATGGTCAAGCTTTATCATGGTTCGCCCCAATCTTGGAGAAGGATATGGCCGTACTTCATAATTATGAGGCATTTCTTGGAGAGCTTGTCGCCACATTTGGAGATGCAGACACGAGTCGAGTGGCAGAAACAAAACTTCGAAAGCTACGTCAAGGTAACCGCCCTGCCTCTACCTATGCATCAGAATTTAGGCAATTGATATGTGACCTCACTTGGCATGAAGATTATTTCATTAGCCAATTTAGATGGGGCTTAAGGGATGACGTGAAGGACCTTCTACTCACGATGCCAGAGGTGAAGACATTGAATGAATACATCAACCAAGCCATTCAATGTGATAACCGTCTTTTTGAAAGGAAACAAGAAAAACAAGTAGAAGGAAGACCTCGCCAATGGAAACCTTTCCAGCCTACTCCTAGAGATGACACTATGCCCGAACCTATGCAGATAGATGTAACTAGGTTCCAGCCTCTAACACCACAAGAGAAACAAAGAAGGAGGGATAACAAATTATGTCTATATTGTGGAAACCCTGGCCACATTGCAGTTAATTGTCCCAACAAGAGAACAAACTCCAAAGTCGCAGCCACCCTTGTAGAGCAGGGAAACGAGGAAGTCCAGTTGTAAAAGAGACCATACAGCCGGACCATGATATACGAAAGGGTCTCATAATTCCATCCACACCCGTAGAAACATGTCTTGCCCCTGTCAAGTTAATCCTGTCTAAGAAGACCCTTTCCCTCATAGCTCTAGTAGATTCAGGAGCGTCCTCATGTTTCATTGATGAAGGACTCGTTAAGAAACATGGAATTCCAGTACTTCGAAAGAACAGACCAGTAGTAGCCGAAGTAGTAGATGGACGGCCTCTAGCATCGGGGAATATAACCATGGAAACCATACCACTAAGAGTACACCTTGGTGACCATGATTCACACATATGTTTCAATGTAATATCGAGTCCAGCAAATATGGTTATCATCGGAATGCCGTGGTTAAAGAAACATAATCCAGAAATTAATTGGGAAAAGAATAAAATCACCCGTCGAGATATCCAGAAGAACCCAACATATGTTGGAGCTAAAGCCTTCATACATGCAGTAAGGAAGGAACCTACATATATGATCTATGCCATACCAGCTCAAGAATCCAAGAAAGATGATCCAGTACAGCTACCCAATCAGTACAACGGCTTTGAAGATGTTTTTGAAAAGAAGAATGCAGATATCCTTCCAGAGCATAGACCTTATGATTGTCCCATAGATCTTCAAGAGGGAACACAACCACCCTTTGGACCAATCTACAGACTATCTCCAGAGGAACTTACAGAACTACGCAAGAACATTGATGAGAATCTAGCAAAGGGGTTTATCAAACACTCGAAGTCTCCAGCAGGAGCTCCTATTCTATTTGTAAAGAAGAAGGATGGGACTCTCCGGATGTGTGTAGATTATCGTGGATTGAACAAAGTCACTATAAAAAACAGATACCCTCTACCACTCATATCAGAGCTCTTGGAACGCCTTGGAAAAGCAAAATTCTTCACGAAAATTGATCTTCGAGGAGCTTACAACCTTGTCAGGATCAGAGAAGGAGACGAATGGAAGACAGCATTTCGAACAAGGTATGGGCATTTTGAATATGTAGTTATGCCCTTCGGTCTTACAAATGCTCCAGCTGTCTTCCAACATATGATGAATGATATTTTTCGAGAATATTTAGATGATTTTGTTGTAATATACCTTGATGATATCTTGATATTTTCAAAAAATCTAGAGGATCATGAAGATCATGTAAAGATAGTCCTAGAGAAACTAAGAGAAAAAGGATTGTATGCGAAATTGGAGAAGTGTTCTTTTCATAAGACAGAAGTGGAATTTTTAGGGTACATAGTATCAGATAAAGGAATTTTTATGGACCCTAAGAAGATTGAGACAATCCTTGATTGGCAACCACCTTCATGTGTTCGAGATGTACAATGTTTTTTGGGGTTTGCCAATTTCTATAGGATATTCATCAGAGATTACTCCAAGATAGTGACACCTCTTACCAAGCTTACAGGGAACTCCAAATTCTCATGGACCGAAGAAGCAGAGAAGGCCTTTCAGACCTTGAAATCAGCATTCACTACTGCTCCAATCCTAGTTCATCCTGATTCTAGTAAGCCCTTCTTCCTTGAGACAGATGCATCGGACTTTGCTCTAGGGGCCATTCTTTCCCAATATGGAGATGATGGACAACTACATCCAGTTGCATATCATTCAAGGAAGTTTTCCCCTCCAGAAATTAATTATGAAATTCATGATAAAGAACTCCTTGCCATAGTAGACGCGTTTGATACCTGGCGTCACCATCTAGAAGGAGCAGCTCATAAAGTCATTGTATATTCAGATCACAAGAACCTAGAGTATTTTATGACCACCCGGATCCTCAATAGAAGGCAATCTCGATGGAGTAACTTTTTATCCAGATTCGACTTTGTCATCACATACCGTCCAGGACGTCATCAATGTCAGTCAGATGCCCTATCCAGAAGATCTTACCTTGCACCAAAGAAGGGTGAAGAGGCCTTTGATCAACAAGAGAGTGTATTACTCAAGCCCGAGCATCTCCAGTTAGCAGCTATCTCTTCAAGCCATCATGAAGATTCAGCCTTGAATCAGTTGATCCGTGAGAATCTACCACAGGATGAATTGTTTTGTAACGTTAAGCAGAAAGCTCAAGAAGGAAAATTCCAAGAAGTAAACGAATTTCAGGAAAAGGATGGTTTACTACTCTATAAGAACCTATTGTATGTCCCTCCAGGAAAGCCCAGGATCCAAGTACTTCAACAACGCCATGACAACCTTGCAGCAGGACATTTTGGAGTAAATAAAACAATAGAACTCATATCAAGGGACTTTTGGTGGCCTCAGATGTGGAAGGAAGTCAAAGAATACATTCGAACCTGTGATACTTGCAATAGATCTAAGGTACCCCGACATAAACCTCATGGCCTCTTGCAACCTCTACCTATTCCAGAAAGGCCATGGGCTTCATTGTCGATGGATTTCATCACAGATCTACCAAAGTCAGATAAGTATGATGCCATTCTTGTTATTGTGGATAGATTTACAAAGATGGCACACTTCATTCCAACTACCAAGGCAATCACAGGTGCAGCCACTGCCAGACTTTTTCTTAGGTACATATTTAGGCTTCATGGATTGCCTGATGACATTGTCAGTGATCGAGGTCCACAGTTCATATCCAGCTTTTGGAACAGTCTTTGCAAGCTCCTTGGTGTTCAAGTTAAACTATCTACAGCAAATCATCCACAGACTGATGGACAAACAGAACGAGTGAATCAAGTCCTGGAGCAATATCTCCGTTGCACTAGCAACTATCACCAAAATGACTGGTTTGAGTTGTTACCCTTTGCAGAGTTTGCCTATAACAATAGTGTTCATGCATCTACTAAGCAAACTCCCTTCTTTGCAAACTATGGACAACATCCAAGGATGGATATACAACTCTCAAATCATGTCAAGAACCCAGCTGCCAGAGACAAGGCCCAGTACCTGATGGACATTCACAAAGAACTGAAGGAAGAGATCCATAAAGCTCAACAACAATATAAGTACTATGCAGATCAACATCGTGTCCAGAATCCATCGTATCAAATTGGGGATAAAGTATGGTTACTCCGAAACAATTTACAAACTTCAAGGCCTTGTGCAAAGTTAGATCATCAAAAGTTTGGACCATTTACCATCTTGGCCAAGATTAATCCAGTCACCTTCAAACTCCAGTTACCGAGTACCATGAGAATACATCCAGTTTTCCATGTATCCATGTTGGAACCATATCAGATTTCACCATTGAGGGGGGAGAGACCTAGTCCTTCACCACCTATTGAGATTGATGATCATGAAGAATTTGAAGTCGAGCATGTCCTAGATTCCAGAATATCCCGGGGAAGATTGGAATACCTTATTCATTGGAAAGGGTATGACATCAGTGATCGTACTTGGGAACCTGCAGAAAACCTTCAGAGAGCACCAATCAAGGTTCGAGAATTCCATAAGAAAAATCCAACGAAGCCGAGACCAGATAACATGACCGCTCCTCGTGGAACTCGTCGCTTGAGGGGGAGGTGATGTCATGGACGAAGGAAACCATCCTGAACCTAAGATTCCATGTGAACCCTGTATCTCATGATTGGTTCAGAATTAGGAGAAACCAATGCTTCCATTGCGTCCGGAATGTGCCAAAACCCCAAGATCAACTGTCTATTCGCTGAATTCTGACATTGGGAGGTCTTGTTACAAATCGATGACATCATGATGACATCATCAGTTCGCAACCGCCTTGGGAACCGCCCTTGAAAACCTATATAAGGAGGGGTTGGCCACATTCATAATCAGTCTTGCCAATGCCAGTCTTGGGAGCTCAAGGAGTCGTGACCTCCAAGTAAGTACATTCAAGTTCCAGTTCAAGTTCTAGTCTTGTTTCTAGCTCTAGTCTTGTCTAGTCTTGTATTGTGGACATCCTTTCTTGTCCTATTGTAATCTCGTAGTACGAGATCCTTTCTAGTTATTTCTTGTATCCAGTTCATATCCCTGAGGGGATTTCTTGTAATCGAGATATCTTGTTTCCTACCTACGATCCCGGGTTGTGGGATCTCCTGTATCATCTCTAGTCGAGTTTTCCATACCTATTGGTCCCGGGTTGTGGGACATCTTGTATCGATCGTATATTCTTGTAGCATTTTCCCTTCGTGGGTATTCTTGTAATCAGAACTGTGTTTCCGAAATCTTGTCTTGTGTAGTCAGAGAGCACAATCTAGTGCTCCCCTGACACATGGAGGGTTGGGAAAGATACATCGCGTTTGCGAGCACTCATCCTTAAGATGAGCTCCGAGGAGGCACGGACCGCCTTTTTTAGACGTCGATCAGTACTACGTGGACTACCAGGCGGCACCCTCTACATGGACGAGGACCTCACGCGGATGCAGGTGGCACACCGACGCGCTTGCATGCCACAGATACTCCAGGCACGCCGAGAGGGGAGGAAGGCCTTTTACCGTGATGGTAAGGTCTTCATAGATGGACGCCCTATCAAATAGGGCCACGCGGCCTATGAGACATCACCACACCAGGAGACACCACTCAGAGGAGTGGTGTGGAACTTGCAACGGGGCACTCTGGACGCGACCAGACAGACTCGAGGAGATCCTGGGATCACATGACTTTGCGTGCATCACAGAGACACACGAGAGCCCAGAGAGAGGTCTACCACGCATTGCAGGTTTTCATTGGGAATCTGCATTCAGGACCACGACCAGACAGAGTACAGCGCGAGGGTCGGGAGGTGTGGCCATCATATTTAGACAGGAGATACAGAGCCGGATCCATATTATAGGAAGAGATGAGGAGGCACGATACATGTGGGTTCGCATGGAGATAGCACAGGGGAGTTGGGTCTACATTGCTATATGCTACTTCCCTCCAGGCGGATCTCGATACGCAGGACAGGATCTTGGGGGACCGATCCGAGATAGAGACTCACCATACACAGCACTTTCAGATGAGATACTACATTACAGCACGCTAGGTGAAGTCTTCCTTATGGGGGACTTCAATGGCCGCACTCAATCACATCAATGCGAGGCATACGACATGGATCAGCCACATCTTATGAGGACCAGAGACCCAAATGAGATGAGCACCAGTAGAGTATCGGCGGATATGGGTCAGGACACCACCAGATATGGAAGACATCTACTTGAGCTAGGCAGCCGACACCACCTCGTTATATATAACGGGATGAATCGTTGGCCAGGTTCGGGCGGACTTACTTGCTTCCCTCACGGGGGAGGTGAGAGCACAGTCGACTACATTTTAGGTACCACCTCTGGAGCTTCACTCATCCCCTCACTTAGTATTGGACGACGCCCACTTGGTGCTGACCATACATTTATCACATTCACACTCTCATCCCCTATTCCATTAGACCCTCCCTCACCCAGTCAGACACACACCACGATACACTTCACACACGAGCTCTCACACGTTTATGCACACCATTTACACACCCGCCTACTCTCCCTCGATCCACTATCACCCTTGGACACACTTACATCACAGTTCACCACCATCCTACAGCACGCAGCTCTCTATAGCTTTCCACACCGCACCCATATACACCCTCCACGCACAGGTACCATGCCCCAGAACCGCTGGTATGATGCAGATTGTCGTGAGCTACGGAAGCACCTACGGATTTTAGAGCATAGAGGAGATATTACACACACACAGGCACAGCGTCGCATGCAGAGCCTTACTCGCAGCAAACGGCGGCATTGGGAGGAGAGACAGTATTGGGATATTTATCATTTGCTCATGAGTCGAGACAGTGTAGTGGCATGGCGACATTTGAGAGAGAGGAGACAAGAGACACCCATCCGAGACCCGAGCACTTGGCATAGCTATACACGGAGCCTATACGAGATCCCAGACAAGCCCCCCATTCCCAGTCCACAGAGCTCACGTCCTACTACCTCTGACTTCTTCACACCCACTATGGTGGGACGCGCTATTGCCCGTCTACAGCATGGCAGAGCACATGACCCCTTCGGTTTACAGGCAGAGCACCTCATCTACGGAGGCACGACCCTGGCACCGCTCATTGCCCACCTCTTCAACCGTGCATTGGTTGAAGGGTTCCCTGACTCATGGACTGAGCACACCATAGTGCCCATTCATAAGTCAGGTGATACTATGGATCCAGCTACATACCGGACGATCATGATTGGCCCTATATTGGCCAAGTTATATGGGGCGGTACTAGAGACAGAGTTGAGTACTCTCGCTGAGAGGAAGGGCATCAGGGCTCCAGGACAGGCAGGTTTCAAATGAGATTACTCTACCATTGACCACATCTTCACTCTGAGATGCCTGATCGACCAGGCCAGGGTGAGGAAGAGGAGATTATATTGTTGCTTTGTGGACTTCCGCAAAGCATTTGACACTGTTCCCAGGGATCGACTCTTCAGACGACTACTTGACATCGGAGCTCCGGAGGAGATATTATGGGGGATCTACGCCTTATACGAGAGAGTATCTGGTAGAGTCAGATGTCCAGGGGGCTTATCTGATCCACTTGCTAGCACTATCGGGGTGAAGCAAGGATGCCCTCTCTCACCCACCCTCTTTGGTCTCTACATTGATGAGATAGTGGACTTCATACAGCAGCAGGGGGGAGATGGCATTGAGGTACATGGATCCACTGTCCATATTCTTTTATACGCTGATGATATTGTATTGGTTTCAGAGTCTGCAGAAGGTCTACAGCATCATCTACACGGCCTAGATGACTTTTGCAGACACAGAGGGTTATCGGTGAACCTTGGTAAAACCAAGGTCTTGATCTTTCATACATAAGCACAGGTACGCAGACATAGTGTGTTCACAGCAGCAGGTGGACCGATCGAGGTGGTCGGATCATATGTTTACTTGGGGGTGACATTTACAGCCGCATCAGGGATCTTCTCTATGGCTCAGGCAGCCCGTGACCGCATCACACGTGGGTACTCAGCACTAGCTTTGATGGAGAGACAGTGCCACCAGGCATATTTTCAGGAGCCCCGCACAAAGGGGTGGCTCTTTGACACTTTGGTTACGCAAGCGCTCATGTATGGGGCAGCCATATGGGGACCAGGATTAGCTACATCAGTATGGACAGCATTAGAGAGGCCACAGATCCTCATGATTGCCAGACTTATCCGCAGCAAGCCTTCAGTACCACATGATATCATTAGAGCAGAGCTCGCTGCACCACCGATGCTAGTTGAGGCACTATTCCAGACAGTATGCCTATTACACAGACTTCGGAGCATGGATACAGAGCGCATTGCTTATCGAGCTTTCGAGGCATCACGTGATATGGCATTAGCAGGCGACACCTCCTCATGGTATGCACAGACACGAGACTGGCTTGCCCACCATGGCTTTGACATAGACAGGCTACCACCGCTACAGTACGACTCTCATGCACCCACCTACTCGCTCTCTCATCAAGAGAGGAATAGGATCCTTCGTCAGGAGATATGGCATACATACATACAGAGGACATGGGTGAGCCCTAGGGGTACATTGCCATCGAAAATGCTCTACTACCGCGAGCATTTTCTACCTATATCGGGCACGGGCTTCATCGAGATTCTGAGATACATGCAGACCTACCTTCCCCACCACCTACGAGTCGTCATTGGGCAGCTCCGGGTTTCATCACATCAGCTCGAGATTGAGAGGGGTCGGTCCAGGGGAGTCCCCCGTGAGGAGAGGTGGTGCCCAGTATGCCAGACAGAGGTAGAGAGTGAGGAGCATTTTGTTATCAGATGTCCAGCATACTTAGACCTACGAGCACAGTTCCAGATCGAGGAGTCATTCCAGATGTGCATGACTATGGGAGACCAGAGACGCTTGGGACGATTTCTCACAGCATTACGCAGTTCTTTCAGCGCGTTGAGCTACATCAGAGAGGTCCATCTATAGGGCTCACGCTACACCAGGCAGCAGCACAGAGAGCACGGCGCCGACCACGCATGGGCGGATATCGTCGACCACGACTATATCAGGAGGATATCTCACGCATCAGGATTGCCTACGACCACATGATGGAGCATAGGCGTACCACCACCCCCTGGGTTGTCTTCCTTCAGGAGGCACTCAGACCACCACCGATGTACCACATACTACACCCACCTCCACCCATCGCCAGTACCTAGGGCGTTTTACTCATATTTGGGATTCCCCCCATGTATTAGGTGGCCACTATCTGCAGAGTCAGAGCCACTTCTCCCCAGCCTTTTCCAGCCCTATATAGCTTTGTGTAGCGATATACTTTTTATTTCATTTTATCTTCTACACAGGGTTACTACACTTGTACATGGTTTTTGTCTCATAGGCCAAGTTTGGCCTCTAGAAGACGTTAATATGACTTTCTTTCTTTCTTTCTTTCTCTCTCTCTCTCTCTCTCTCTCTCTCTCTCTCTCTCTCTCTCTCTCTCTCTCTCTCTCTCTCTCTCTCTCTCTCTCTCTCTCTCTCTCTCTCTCTCTCTCTCTCTCTCTCTCTCTCTCACACACACACAAATACACACTCTCTCAAAAAAAAAAAAAAAGGAGACATGCATGAGTGCATGAAAATGACACAAATACACTCTCTCTCTCAAAAAAAAGGAGACACATGAGTGCATGAAAATGTAAATGCACATGAACATGAAACTTCATGTGCATGCAGGCATACATGTGTGTGTGTGTGCACGCTTGCATGTGCATGTGTGTGCGTGCACGCACGCGTGACACCAGGGGGGGAGAGAGAGAGAGAGAGAGAGAGAGAGAGAGAGAGAGACCCGGGGGGGAGGGGGGGGATATAACCTGAAAGGGCATGGCATCATCCATGCTATATCACCCCTCTCTTTGTTGCTACGACCTCCAGTTGCTGCCAGATCAAGTTCTGCTTCTCCTTAAGTCTAGCTGCATTGAACTCTTCCTCTTTGAACCTCCGCTTACACTCTTGAAAGAGCTCTGGATCCGCTTCTAAGAATAGCTTCCGAGCATTCATAGTTATTCCATGAATGGTCTGATTCCAATGGTCACTAGTATTCCTTTCTAATGCAGGAAAAATAATGGGCAATATGACAGCCCGGTTGGGTATGACAAGGGCAACAAAGTGATCATTACTCCAGAAATATAGTGCGCGTTCTGCCACCTGGATAGAAAAGGAAAGCAATTGATATGTTCACACAAATGTGCATCAATTTTTACATCACTATGCATACATACACATGAATCTTACTGATGTGTCAAACACTGACAAGCTTGACGTTGATAATAGCATACAGTAGGGTGAGAGAATGAATCAGGTGTTCGGAAATTCTAAACCAAAACTTCACACTCCAGTAAGCTTGAAGAAAGCAAGGTCAATATCACAAAGAAAATCACACCACAAACAACAGTGTCAAGGAAATGGAAAAATTAAACCATGGCTTAAATGATGTTACTGGTTACAAAACTTCAAAAATATGTAGATGTAAGGCCAGAAGCTTTAACATTGTATTTCTTTACAGACCCTTTCACATGACAAGCTTGAAAAAGATCAACAAATTAACTTTCCCAAAATATGGAAAAAAATAGAAACAAGAACTTGTAGTAGTGGCATTTATCCTACAACAAACTACCAGAAGAGAGTGATTTGCAAGAGTTCAAAGACATTGAATGTGAATGATGCTGAAATAACAGTTATCATACTTTGGGATAAAGGTCCACACTGCTTCTCTATATACCCTTAGTAACAGACTTCCACTAGCTTCCACTTGCCCAAAAATCCACATCAATGTCATTCATCCCATTCTATAACACTTCTTGCTGCTCCAGTCATCTCCTTACTATTCCACACCCATTGAACTTCAGCAGCTGCTATCATATTTGTTAGAGAAGACTAGAAACTCTCCCCCTCCCCCACCCCAAAACCCACCCTCACACATGTCTGTGTGCTTGTTTTGAAGTATACGGCCCTTCCTGCTCCTCCAAAGATATTTGTTTGCTTGAATTCCTGCCTTTCTTTTAAGTGTTGGGAGTAAAGGCTACAAGAACTTTCCATCTAATGGCAAGATCCTTCCATTCTGCATTCCCCTACAAGAGCTTTCTCTATGTAGTTTTTGTGTACATTCTGCCAACGTATTGTCCAAATTAAAAGTATCTTCTGTTATATTTTATATATAATTCACTCTTGGAATATTTTCTAGGCTTTTACACTTTAAATTTTTCCAAGAGACTGAAAGACCATAATTTAATATGATGCTAAAACTTCGAAATAACTCGTTTTCTGGACTCTTAAAAGAACTAGTACATACATCTTCCTCAAATGTCTGCACACTTTTCTCTCTCTACTTCTTGTTCCTCAACATCTCACAATATGATACATCATACGTCATGATCTAGGCAGCACGGTATAGCACTCACCATGTTCTCTCAATCGCCATGTTCTCTCAATCTCCATCATTCGTCCCTTGACCAATATACAAGGCACTATGAGCAAAAGGATTTAGCTACCCTCACATAAGGTTGCTTCTTCTATCACCACAGCTCTCCCCACATGGATACTGATTTCCATTCTCTTCCATACATGTACATGTTAACATAATGCTTCACACTTCAAGATTGCTGCAAGTCATTGGCGCTCTTCTTTTCAGGTGGGAATTCTCTAGAACGTGCAAACTGAAGGTGTGACATAGCATAACATTATTAAAGTAAATGAAGTGACCTAATCCTACCCCAGAACATGAATTCCGTGGCAACTTAAGCAACAAATTTGGACTTTTTTTGCCTTAACGCTTGCATGTGTATTGTCTTGTAGTATGCACTCTCAAAGTTAGATAAAATATAAATTCTATATTGTTCGCACCTTCACAGGGACTCTAACATCACACACATCATGAATGATAACAAACATGTCCTTAAACAAAAAATGGAGAAGACAAAATTATAGTATTAAGAACTTGCAATAGAATATATACCAGAATGAATCCAGGTAAACCCCAAATTCACCCTCAAAGGAAAGTGCAACTATAAGCTCATGGTTGTCAACCACAAGACTATATAGCATATCAACTCCACTATGCATAGTATCGACTCAATACTATGACATGCCCAATAACGTCATCAGTGCCCAATAGAGGGTATAGAGCTAAGAATGAATACATGCAATAGAAATCATAAACTCACCCATATTGAAAAGGAGGTCAGAGATTAGCAGGAGAAGGTGTGTTCATCTTCAATCTCAAAAATGTCTAAAAATGCCTTCATATTTGTGAACCTCTTGCTTTCATGATCACAACTAGTTGTTCCAATAGAGAGAACATTTAGCAAATAAATTTTAAATCAACTCAATAAACAAAGGATCATTACCGAGAATGAAGCACAGACAACTTTGACACCAATAGACAAGCCAGCAACTATGAAGATTGTTGCCAATTATTACAAAATTGACTACAAAAGTTTGTCTAATAATGGTACAATCTCCAAAATCAGCAAGGTTGAAGCACTCCCTCTAGTGTACATTAGCTGGTACTTATGTATAGAGGTGACCAATAAGACAAAAGCTACCGGACATAACTTTTTTACAAAAATCTAATGCAAAAATCTGAGTTTTTGCACAAATATTGCCAAAAAGCTGAATCAAATTTGCCTAGGATTTAAATAATTAACTTTCTTGCCTAAGGTACACCCCCATCCATAGTTCTTTTCGGACACGTATGGAAAAAATATCGTACGTATGAAAACGTATGTGTATGGTTGGAGTATGGAATTTTTCGTACGTGTGATTTTTCCCTCTCTCATTGATTCCAATGGACAAATCCATACCAATTTCATAGTGTTCTAATGTAACTTTACTCTCATATATTCTCTTCCATCATACCCATACATAGATACTAGACCCTAAGCTATAGTAGCCAACAAAATTCTGATCTTTAATATATTATTGTACATACGATATCTCTTTCCACCCTTCCATACCCGTATGTGTTTGCCTTAGGGTTCCCGTATGGAAAAACTATGCCCCCATCCTACCACTCTAGAGATTACGAGGCTAACGGAGTAGGTTGACCATGAGACAACATAGCGGTAGGCTATATTTTGAGAAGACAACAAGGCACAACGTCGTCTTCATGCTCTCCCCTCTCTCTGTGTAGTTTTCACATCCATGCAAAAAACCATGTGGACACTAAAATGCCTCCTATGAATCTTGCAGCAATAAATAAGCTACTCATTTGGATCCCTCTAAACCAACTCACTAGCCAATACGAAGTACCACCAAGATCAAGCCACAAGCAAGGAAGGTTATTCACCCAATCAAATTGCATAGAGAAGTATGTCAAGTATATACACATACCAACCAGAGAGCTACCAACACAAGCACTGAGAGGCTATCAACAATGGCAACATTCTCCACTAGATCAAACTGCATCCGTGTTGTGTGACGTGTCTGCATAGGTATCCCGATGGTTATGCCATCCATGATCACCCTACCCCAAAAGAGAGCATGATCGTGCTCTCCTAACATAACCTCCATGATCAAAAGCATGTATTGAGTCCATCCACTGGGAAGATGTGATCACATGGTTTTTTGTACATAGGAAATCCCCCACAAAGGATTGCTAGGGCACTAGCTAAACACTCTTATAATGCACACTACATAGCACATATGGAGTAGTGCCATCTAAAGCTGCACATCTAGCTCACAAGCTCTCACTATGGACCTAAAAAACAAGCCTATGCCATAACCTGAGTCTACAAAAGACAACTCCTATGGCCTTACACCCCTCTACGGTCAGAGGTGCTAGCTCTCCACTACCCAAACCATATGCTAGGGATAGCGTACATACATGTGCTATGTGCTTAGCCTCACTAGGCATAGCACAACACACCCCGATGGATACCTCCAAGTGAAGGTTTCCATCCCATGCATGAAACATGTCATAGTACGAATGAGAGAATTAATTCGTGGAATTAATTCGAGAATTATCCGTTTAATTTGTTTAGTTCGATCAGACCCAAAATTAAATTCGAGAATTTTATCCATCCCAAGTGAATTTTATTTTTTCTCATATATATATATATATATATATATATATATATATATATATATATATATATATATATATATATATATATATATATATATATATATACATATGTGTGTGTGTGTATATATATATATATATATATTTTTTTTCTTATTTACTTATGTGTGCTTATGTGTCTATCAAACCCATTTATATTGCTTAACTTAACGAAATACTTACATAACAACATTTGCTCACTTGATAGTAAATTAGAACATATTTCATCATTAACCAATGATCAATCACCACACATAACACATTAGAATCTTAGAAAGTTAGATCATACTAAATCATAGACCATATAATGACCACCATGAACTATGAACATCTTACACATGCAAGGAAGCAAGGTAAATGGAAGCTCTCAGCTATGATAATGTGCACACAAACTGAAAGAACGAATTTGCAAGGGCACAAACTAAGAACATATGCTTGGAAAAATTCGGCCACAAAAGTGTATAAAATTTGCTTACAGAGAATTAATTCGCATGCGAATTTTACGAATTTTATTCTGGAGTAAAAATTTGCAAATTTTTCATACTATGAACCATATGCAAATCCCAAACTCATGAACGATATGCCAAGCCCCAACTGATATGGTAACGCATGCATATCCAAAGAGGGTCCCAACCATACACACAAATCCAGGTGCCTAGCCTCAAATGGTATGGCACTATGTGCATATCAATGGACACTTCGAAGAGAAGACCATATCCTACAATCATGTAGAAATACCAAACTACATGTACAAGTTACAACACAAAAAGACACAAGTCAAAGTGTGAGCATAATCTCATCTTGATCCATATCTCTTTCCCCATCTTGAAAATAGTAGGTGGTAGTGGAATACTTCCATACCATTTTCCTCTCATAGTAACCGTCATGTAGATTCTCGAATTACATGACTATCTGGCTACTAACCACCTCTTCGACTAACTATTTGATTCCAAATATGGCAATCATATGGTAGTTCTCACCAAGAAAAAGATGCACATAGTCAAGCCTCTATGGAACCAAAGGTGTTAAAAAATGTCATTTGGGCAACCTTCCACTACGGACTCCACGTGTAGGTTAAATAAATTTCTCTTGGAAATGGTTATAAATTTGGATCATTTTTGAAAAATGGTAAAAATATTGTCAAAAATCATTATTGCATAGTGTGATAGTGCTCCTCGAGCTAGAAATCTTTCTCCCCTTGAGTATATTATTCTTTGAAATCAAGAATCCAAGCCATTTTTGTGGCCAAGCTAGTGCAACCACTCTCCTTATAGCCACACATGAATCAACACCATGTAGTGAACTTCCTGCTATGGAACCGAATGGCAATTGTATTTACACTTTGTACATATATTTAATCTGGTGTCTTTATTCTTTGTAATAATCCATCGTGGCAACTTACTCTAAAGGGTCACCCATATAGTCACACTACTTAGAGAAAGGTTGTGTCTATACTATGTGCCCATAACGATTTAAAGTCTAAAAATACATTTTGTTCGAGGATGTAATCAGCCCACAATTTTGTATACTAGACCGGAGCTCTAAACTTGTACCTATCCTTCCCAGAGTGTGGATAGAAGACGGAATGAACCTGTGTACTTTGTGCAATGTCATCCGATGTTCAATGTTAATACAAATCAAAGTTCTTGCTATCTATAATATCTTTTGTTGAGTTATTACAGTGTGTTGAAGCAAATTGTTACAATGAAGTAGTCTCGTGATAATTGTTAAGTTATTTTACTATGAAGTGATCCATATGAAGTATGTGATCATATTGTAAGATTGTAAGGTAGATGCAGAGTATTGATTTTTCCTATAATATGATCTAATGAAAAATTAGGAAGCAGAGACAGAACATTCATGGGAATAATCCATTGAGATTCCCTAAGCATTGGTAAAGTTCCAAGTCCGAACCAAGGCTAACACTGACAAGCACGACAGGATGGGATTGCTAATTGAATGGGAATGAATAGGTAAAAGCAACTAATGTGAAATGGGAAGGCACCGAACAGGGAAAGAATCCCCAAAATATAAACACAATACCATCCCAAGACCAATCAAGGGAAGTGGGGGTTCAAACATGAGAATAAACCCGTAGAGAAACAAATGCCAAAGAGTGAACAGATGAATCCAGAGGAGTCAAAATCAAAGGTGAGTAAGGTTGGAAATGCAACCTTCCATAAGAGGGATTGCACATATTATTAGTTTTGCTCAGTTTTAGACAAGGTAAAAACCATGGTCAAACCAAGGTCAAAGATGCCCAAAATTCGTCAAAATTTTGCAAATGAATTTATTTCATATTTGGAATATGCTACTCAAGAGCTATTTGTTGATATATAACACTTCGAATTTGGACCACATTTGGGCTGTCAAAAGTCAAACCCTAATTTCTAAAATTAGCATAAATGGAAGTTCTTATGCGTGAGAAGCAGTTTTTAAGAGGGAAAAGCAATATACCACATGATTATTGATCGAAATCTATAAAAAATACTTAAAAAAGACTCAAAATTAAGGCTCCCCCAATTTTCAGACTTAGGATTTCCAAAAATTATGGAGCCCTACTTTTTGAGTTTTCCTAAGTTTTTTTATCTTTCTTTTCATGTATGATCATAAACTATAGAAGCAGAAGGTGCATAGCACATGAATCACTCACTTTTTGAGAGTTAGACATGAGCTAGACTTTGTGCATGTCTTCTTTAACCTTGTGGAGTGGAGTTAGGGTTTCATCTTCTTCAAAGGATGAGCAATAGCTAAGGTTTATGATTTTTGTTCTACAACAAGGAGGTCATGAACTTGGAGCTTATCTATACCTAGAGGAGATCATCTACACTTCATGGATATTGTGAAGTTGTGAACATATGCTGCAGATTGATGCATTTATACAAGATGAAATAGATGGAGTGGATGTTGAAACTTCTTCATCCATAAACTATGAATACTAAATCATATCATCTTGTTTATATATTTTTTCATTTGTGGATGGGTATGGATAAGGACATATGATCTTGATTAAAGAGGCTTGATCAACCTTGATAGTTAAGAAGGGTGTTTGAGACTATATGTTGTCTTTTGCTTTCCCTATCTCTATCCTTCCATGCCAGTATTTGGATCACAAGAGTATATGGGAGATATTTTAGAAGTTCTCTTTTTCTATAGTATGGAGTGTTCTTCATGTCAACAATCTTATGTATTCTTATGGACATTGGCATGATCTTCACAGGTACCTTCATCATTATCACTTTTTCAACTAGCAACATCACTTTATAATATTTTTTAATCCAACAAAACATATATACCTTTCCTAGCATGTTCCCCTGGTGTCAAGTTAGGAGGAGATTGTTGAAAATAAAACCTTACACACGAGGTATTGCACATATTATCAATTTTGGTCAGTTTTAGACAAAGTCAACCATGGTCAAACCAAAGTCAAAGATGGTGAAAATCGGACTGATGTGAAGAACATCTCCAAAATGTGTGACTGCTTGTGCAATCAAATAGGATTGATGTGAACCCTCCTGCAACTAACTTCCTTTGGTTCATGTATTCAGAAAGCTTCTGAGAACTGCATAGACAAGACAATAGAGAGTTGAAGGAGCAAAGCTCCACAAAGAATCATTCGTATCCTTCCTATTTTGGAATGTATTGAATATATGTGGAGCTTTGCATCTTCAACTCTCTATTGTTTTGCCTACTTTCTCTCATGTCTCTATTTCATTTTTGCCTCTATATTGATTGTGGACCTTAAAAACCAATAATCGGTATCAAAGCATGTGGAAATAGTGCACATAGAGCATGTTGAGAATAGAGCAATATATAGAAAAATAAGAGCAATATGGAAGACACAAGTCAAGCTCGGTTCATTATTTAGCAGGTGGGAGCATTTGGGGATACAGTGTGGTTACCCAAAAATAATTTGCAAACTTCAAGGCCTTATGCAAAGTTAGACCATAAGAGGTTTGCTCCTTTCACCATCTTAGCCAGGATTTATCAGTCACATTTAAGCTCCAGTTACCGAGTACCATGAGAATGCATCCCCATTTATCCATGTTGGAACTATATGAGACTTCGCAAGACCTAGTCCTTCACCACCTATCGAGATCGATGATCATGAAGAATTCGAAGTCGAGCATGTCCTAGATTCGAGAATATCTCGAAGAAGATTGGAGTACCTTGTTCATTGGAAAGGGTATGATATCCGTGATCGTACTTGGGAACCTACAAAAAACCTTCAAAGAGAACCAATCAAGCTTCAAGAATTTCATAAGAAGAATTCGATGAAGCCGAAACCAAAAAACATGACCGCTCCTTGTGGAACTTCTCGCTAGAGGGGGAGGTGATGTCATGGACACAAAGGAAACCATCTTGAACCTTAGATTCCATGTGACTTTCTATATCTCATGATTGGTTCAAAATTTGGAGAAATCGATGCTTCCATTGCGTCCAGAACATGCCAAACCCTAAGATCGACTATCTACTTGCTTGAATCTGATATCCAAAGGTCTTGTTTCATATTGCTCGATGACATCATCAACTCGTAACCGCCCTTGAACATCTATATAAGGAGGGCTTGGCCACATACATCTTCAGTCTTGCCAATGCCAATCTTGGGAGCTCAAGGAGTCGTGATCACCAAATACATACTCTCAAAGTTCCAATTGCAGTTCTTGTCCTATTCCTTGTTCTAGTCATGATTAGTCTAGTTCTTGGACATCTAGTCTTATCCACTTGTAATCTCATAGTATGAGATGTTGTCAAGTTATTTCTTGTATCTAGTTCATCTCCCTCAAGGGAGTTCTTGTAATTCTGATAATGTGTTCCATACCTACGGTCCCGAGCTGTGGGATCTTTTGTATTCCGTCTAGTCCTGTTATCCATACCTATCATACCCAAGTTGTGGGACTTCTTGTATGAGCTACATATTCTTGTATTATTTTCCCTACCTCGGTGATCTTGTAATCAGAAGTATAATTCCGAAATCTTGTCTAGTCTAGTCAAAGGGTACAATCTAGTGCTCCCCTAACATCTCCAATGTTGAGGAGCCCATTGATATGGATAGACAATGGAAGAATATGGCATCGGAGGATGCAGCGATCAAAATGCAAGAGGAAGAAGTTGCAGAGAAGAAGAGTAACCAAAAGACATATGACAAAAAGTATGCCGAATATGTGTCAGAGCCAAAATTATACAGCAACTTATTGAAAATCAGCATGAAGACACAATAGGATGCACACACACTATATGTGTGTGAAGAAGTGAGCAGCAGTAAAACACCTTCAAATCAGCAACAAGAAGTCTCCAACTGCAGCAGCAACTCAAATAGCACTTCGAATAAGTGTAAATGATAATCTTTGTGCACCCCAACTGGTTGTTTATATAGAGCATTAAGCCCTACAAGCTGCCATGCCAAAGAACACCAAAACAAAACAAAAAAGCATTTTGTTGCTGTAAATTTTTTCTTTATTACTTACTTTCCTTAATCTTTATGATACCAGCTTTTAATAGCCTAAAAATAGGTGATAGGATCTAGGCCATTGATTTAGATGCTTTTTATATTTTTATCTCAGCCACTGATTTAAATTAGTCACTTTAATGAAAAGCATGTGCTTTTGTTAAGAATTAGGGTTTGACTTTTGAAGGTCTCAATATGGTCAAATGGTAGAGCATTATATGTGGTCGGATAGCTCTCTTGAAGCTCTATAGGAATATGCAATAAAAAATTTTGCCCATCTTTGACCAAGTTTGACCATATCCATTTCTGAAAAATGGCGATTTTTTAAAATTAAGGTTTGCTGGAAATTAGAGTTTAATGCCAATTTGACATCGTTTCCAACGTTTTTTTTACTTTGCATTGACTTGTATAAATCATATACATATTTGCCTTTTTTATTCTTGGTTTTTTCTTTATCATTTGATGCCCAAAGCTCATTTAGAAACCATTCATAGATTGGTCAATGTGAGAAATACTAGTACCAAAATCTTGGATGGACAAGCAATTAAGTTTGGCATAAATAATTCCACCAAGTTATTGCCACACGCATTCGAATTTCGGATCTCCCTTTATGGGAATACAAGGCATGAGTACCACTCTTGGGGTTGACCACAAGGACATGTACCAAATTTGAAATGCATAATAATTCATAATGTTGAAGATCACTGATGCCAAAATGTATAGATGATCATTTTCCAAGAACCTAACAAAAGTTACAATATTTGGCACTTTCTAAAATCAAAAGTAGTTCATGCCAAAGTGTGGGACAATATACAATGATTAAGTATGTCTTCAAAGTTCAAATGCCAAGTCTAACCCCAAACAATTTAAGAAACTTTTGGAGTTGAATATTGACATGCATTTTAGCATCATGTGGAACCAAATTGATACTTGTGTTAAAATAATGCCAACAGCAAGAAGAAACCTATGCATAACTCTTTGAAGGCTTGTATTTCACTGATGAGATAATCTCTATGCCAAAAGTTGTAGAACTCTCAGGCTCATGCATCCATTCTAAGTAAAAGCTTCTCTCAATAGCTATTTTGCATTCTTCTTATGGATTAACTCAAATTGTTACAATGTCTTGGAATGGATGCACATCGAGTTGTCTTTCAGTTAATATGTTCATCTCTAAGGTATATCGTAACTTGTATGAGTTATAGAGCTTTATTCTTCCTTTCCTCGACATGTACGTGTTTAAAATTCTTTATCCCTAGTAAAACCTCCATTTTTTCACTACTTTCTAGTCATTTTATTAAATTAGTCACATGAAAATAGTAGAAGCCTCATCAAACTTTGGGGCCAACCAAGTGTCATCATGCTCTAATTTTAATACTCACATGAGAGATCACTTGCTCTTAAGTCCTTAGTCTACACAGAAGATCGAAAATTTTACTTCCTTCCAAGTACATACGGCAGTTTCAAAGTTGATGTGACATATGCATAAAATTAACTAAAGGATGCATCGAATCAACCTCTCATAATCAAGAGTATGTCCTCAAGCTGCTGCATGAAGACACTTTCCTGCAAATGAGTTTTTTTTAATGCTTATAGCACATTTGAGAGAATTACCTTGCAAAATGAAGGGCCATTCATAAAGAGAAAATTATACAAACAGATATAGCAAGAGAAAGAGAAATGCAACAAATGACAAAGAGAGAGAGAGAGAGAAAGAAAACAAAATGGTTTACTCCTTCTCATAGATAAGATGCCAGCATCATAAGAAGAGAGAATAGTTTAAATATGAACGACCATTAGCTAGAGGTGACCTTTCTTTAATGATCTAAAAAAGTAAGCTCAGGAGATCAAATGATTTGAAAACTAATATAGTGAGATGTTTCAATCAACATCTAAAATGGATACAACACTTTCAAACTTGAAAGTTATACTTATATTTTTGAAAATCTGACTTGATCTTCCTCCAATTTTTTTAAAGCCACAAGCCACCCACCCTGAGACCACTCAAGGAAAATCCTTTTTTATAATATTACTTACTTGAATGGACCTAATCTTTTAATCTATCATCCTTAAATGCCTCAAAAGGGTTCACAAAACAAATTGTGCTGTGGTTTCCTTTCTACCATTTCTTTCTTCAATCTTCGTCAAAAGTTGATAATCTTACCCCCTAAGAATAGAGAAGGTCATTATTAATCTGTCCCACCAAACTGTTCAATCTAAGTTTAAGTCTATGTTACATTGCTATGTAAAATTCAAACCCATATAGCCACACAAATACATCAATATACAAGATACAAAACGATAACCCACGCAAGTCTACAAATGCACATAAGCTCATATGACATAGAAAAATGTGATTTACTCACTCCAAATGGTGACGAAGAGAAAGGATGAATCACATTCCATGACTTGTAAATTTCCATTGAATTGGCCCAAAAATTCAAACTTCTAAATCAAATCATCCATGCATTAGAAAGCACAACTTAACAATAGTTATTTCTTATCAACCAACGCAATATTGTTTATCAACTGGTTTCTGGCCATGATCGTCAAGCAATGTATACTTACACACACCCGATAGGAAATTTGTGAGAATGACTATCCATTGTGTTACTTCCTCATTAAACACTATTACAGCAGCCCTGCCATGCCTAAAAACGAGAGTTGGCTATTAAACCTATCACCGTACTACTCATGTCCGATTTTAGCTCATTTTCAACTTAGTTTGCACCTCCAGATTCTAAAATGAACTTGTTATCTAGAGAGAGCTTGAAAAAAGTCCTTTTTTTAAGTTCACATTCCCCCGAATTGTTCCTTCTTTCTAAGAGAGGAAAAACACGAAAAGAGTGCATTGCGAGAAGATGAGAGAGGAAGAAGCAAAGATCGAATTTGAAATGACACGAAAGGTTACCTGAAAATGTGGGCTGTTCAGACAACGTCCCAGTTGCCTCAAAAGGGGGACCATACAGCGCCGAAACTCATCTGGCTGCGTGATTTCTAGAATCTCTTCTAGTTCTTGCAAAAATAAAACTTCTTTTTGGCTATTTGTAAGCGGCCAGAACTTAAGCAAACCCTTTATTATTGGTTCCGTCAACGTAAAGTCCTTCTCAATGAATTGGGTCATGCAGTAACAAAGCTGTCTATGATACATAGCTAAACATCTGGCCTTGTGAAGTGGTATTAAAGCTCTGCGAAGAAAGACCTTATGTTCTTCCTTCAAAGGAACGGCAAAACCATTGATAATACTGCCTAAAATTTCGAGTAATTCTGCAATTCCATTATGCCTTTCAAACTCAAACACAAAATGATAAAAAACATTGTTGATAGATTTTCTGATGAAAGCCCGGTGCACCATGAACTTTCCATAAATACGGTGCAAGAGTGTCTTCAGGTATTCTCTTTCTCTTGTGTCCTCAGAATCAAACAAATCTATTATCTTTAGCACAAACGACTGGTTGATATACGTTTTTGCTACCCTTGGATCTGTACCTGAAGAGGCCACGAACCTGAGGAAAAACTCATACACAACCTGTAGATGAGGCCATGCCGGTTCCATTGCAGGATCCTCATCATCAAAATCAAAGCTCTCTAGGTGGATATTTCCATGCATTGGAGGTGGTAATGCGCGGAATAGATTCGCTTCCACCATCTTTGCCGTTTCCTCAATGATCCTTTCATTTATCTGAATGCTGCCTGCACTAATGAAATCGACGAGTTCAAGAAGTGTCTGCTTCTTGATTTCTTTTTCCCGTAAATCTTTTGTAGGATCCCTAAAATCAAAGACTATTGAACATAGATTGAGCTTGGAAATGAGAAGGGCTGGTCTTTCTGAAAGGGGCACGTCTCTGAAGAGAGGGAGTTCGAGAACAGGGGGTGAGATGCCATTGGGAGCAGCAGTCCCATCTTTTGAATTTCCACCGGTTGCTGAACTGCGGGAAGATGACACTAACCTCTGGTGGTTCGTTTCAAAAAGCTCTCTGCTACTGCTGGCAGAACTATCACCTGCGTCACTTTTGCAGTTCTCTGATGATAGCACAGAAGAGCGACTACTAGGATCATTTCCATCGAAGGAGTTTCTTCTGGGCAATCTATTCAAAATATGTTTGATCATGATTGGACGTAGGAAGTGGGGCAGAAGATTACCTCCTGAGGCCAAGGAACTCCAGGAGAAACATATGTGTCACTAGCTAAGCTGTATATCTCCCCCGGTTCCGAGTTGAGAAGAGGGTCGGAGCAGACAAGAATGTACAAAAACCCAAACAACGCATCGCGATGGAGGAAGAGGAGAGGGAGGACCATCGAGACCAGCGAAGCAAGTAGGAGAAGAAATGAAGTAAAGGAGAGGACTCAAAGCCTTCGACACAGCCAATCCATGAGGATTGCTCAGAGCCGGGGCCCTTGTGAAGTGGATACCTATCAGCAAGAGACGACTCCTTTTTGGCATTAGTGAAGTCCAATGTATGAGTGAAAACCGTGAATTTATCCAAATGACATGCATAGACATAAATATATACATCCGAGCCTGCGTAGCCTAGTGGCTGACGCCTTGAAGCTGTAGGAGGATGTCCTGAGTTCAAGTCCTGGCTGGATACGTCCATGAGTCTTTCATGAGGGGTGCCTCTACCTTAAGAGGTTGTATTTCCAATTCATTGTTCTCTCAAAAAAAAAAAATAAATATATACATGAGCAGACAGGAATGGGGTGACAAAACTCACTCGCTAGTCTCCCTCCTACCTTCTTCCTCTCTCTCCTTCTACCACATTTTTCACATACTTGCACTTTCCCATGGAGATACACGGTTTTTCCTTCTTACTACAATGCATTCTCTCTTTGTGTCTTTCTTTCTCTTACACGGACATTATACATAATGCATGCACACACATACATACACGTATGCATATGTGCATGCGTACATATGCACCACAAACACGTATGTACATATGTACATGCATACATACATCGCACATGTATGCATGTACATATGTACTCGTATGCATATGTGCATGCGTACATATGCACCACAAACATGTATGTACATATGTACATGCATACATACATCGCACATGTTGCATTTATTCATGTGCATATATTGATAATTACATACATGGATTCATGTACACATACATACATACAAGATGAATCTTTCCACATACATGCATTCATGAGTATATATGTGCAGAAATAAATACATAATTGTATGTGTATGAACCTACATACATTG
Organism: Ceratopteris richardii; assembly: GCA_020310875.1. NCBI lineage: Eukaryota > Viridiplantae > Streptophyta > Polypodiopsida > Polypodiales > Pteridaceae > Ceratopteris > Ceratopteris richardii. The sequence goes on along the minus strand of CM035406.1, from coordinate 46,923,199 downwards.
CATGCATGCATAATAAATACATACGTACATATATGCATGCATGCCTAAATGCATACATACATATATATACATAAATGCACAAAAACATTCATACACGCATGCATACATACATGCACATGCATCCATACATATATGCATATGCATGCATGCATGCATACATATATACATACATATGTTTAATAAATTGTTGCCAAGCTGCCTATCGGATCAAAATATTACCAAACTTAAGGACCTTTGTTGTTGATTCGATAATGGAAAGCCATATATAGTTAAATTGTCTAACTTAGTATGATTGTTTGGTTTCATCTTTGAGAGGGGGTTTGAGAGGCTATGTGCTTTTTATGAAAATGGGCACTCTTGCCAGAATGGATAGCTTACCTACTTGTATTCAATAGCTTACCTACTTGTATTCAAGCTATATGTTCTAAGTCCAAACAAGGATTTCACAATTATAGCTTAACCAAATCCAAATATACAAAGTTCAGATGCATTGAATTCCTAATCTTAATTGTAACATAGGCTTCTTGGTATCGACTAGTTTGTCATACTTCAGTAATATCCTTATAATATATTTTATTGAGTGAAATTCTAAATCAGCAATTACATAAAGCTAGTTTTTGTAAAGTGAAGACCTCCACACACTCATGGCATGTCACTCAGAAATATGCATGCACACACACATATGCATGAAAGTCACTCTCACTAGCAAGGAGAAGCTAACTCCAAGAAACTCAGTTTCATTCACAAGGCTATAGAAGAATACAAGAGATGGACCTAAAAAATGAGATTTCATTGTCTTTTATAGGAAATTTTATAGAGTGGACCTTGTTCACATTTGGTATCTTCTATAATAACTACTAAGCCACCTCTATCATACTCCTACACATATCCAGTTCGCGTTCCAAGTTGGTTCTAGGATAGCATTTAATGCTCTATGGGTAGTCTTGCCACTGTCCTAGCTTGATAGCTTGGAATAACATTTCTACATCAAGCATTGGGGTTGCCAACACTGAGCCTGCACATTGTCTCTTGATAGCCAATCCCTTAAGGGGTTTGGAAATTACATAGAATAATTTACTGATAATTAATAAATATAAAAAATCATAGAATGGAATACACTACAATTTGAGGTGAGCTAATAAAGAAACATGCAAAAACATTACTTAGAATATGTACAAAGATAACCTAGCAAAGGTCTACCTCAAGAAATGGGGTAGCTTGGAATTTATAATTAAATGTAATGGAAGCACCAAAATAGTCCAAGGTGAAGTGGTGCGCTCACGATGCACCACAGTGGATTCTTCTATGCAAGAGCTCCACAATGATGCCATCATAGTGGAGAATCAAGCTCTTGCTGGCGAGAACGTTGCACCGCACAAACCTACAGATAGTGTAGAACTACACAGTACACAAAAGAGCACGAACTCAAACTTCCTGGGTTTTACAAAATGCGATCAAACTTTCAATTTGCGGTTGATTAGGCCACTATATGTTCTATTATAGAACATATAGAAAAGTGTTCATTGGCCATTTTTCCTTTCACATGGACACTAACAAAAACAATCTCCCACTAAAGTCCAATATGGCCAAAGTGAACTATGGGAGATGATAAAGAATGATAAAGGATACACGAGTGTAAGTATACAAACTATACCTCCCATCTGATGGGCGTGTTACATAGTGTACAAGTAATTGTGCAAGATCATGAATCAAGTAAACCCCATCAGGTGACAACAATGCCAAAAGTTATCTTGTGGTAGAGCTTTAGTCAAAGAATCCACAACATTATCTTGATATGTGTTGGGTGTGTGTAGAAGTACGAGAGACACACAAGAAGCACACACAAGGAGCACAAACACAGGAAGACACAAGGAGAAGATGGATGACTATAATAGCTCTCTCTATTGACGATGAACTGAACTGATCAAAAGCTATCTTAGAAGTAGAGTTTTAGTCAAAGCATCTCCAAAGTTATCTCAAGTATATGTTGGGTGTGTGTAGAAGCAGAAGAGACACATAAGAAGCACACACAAGGAGCACAAATGCAGCAAGACACACGAAGAAAACGGATGGCTAGAATAGCTCTCTCTATTGATGATGAATTGAACTGAAGTAAGAGTTGAATAATATCCCTAAATACAAAGAAACACCACATATGAGTGAATCATGTATGTGGTAATATCGGGAAAAACACAATAAAAAGTGCCCATGTATAGGGAAAAGGTTCACATCAAAGCTACTTGAGGAACACATAAGTGTAACAAACCCCTCTGGAGCCAAATGATGTGAGCACATATAAGGAGTGGTATATCAACCACCATTAGGAAATAAGCCTAATGCTTTGCAAAAGGCTTCAAACTTTTCTTGTGGAAGAGATTTGGTGAATATTTTTGTTGATATATTTAGGTAGTGATGTGTGTGAACACTCTAGGACCGTCAGGGCACTTTTTTCCCTCTTTAGGAGGGTTTTTTCCCCCAGCTTGTATATATGCCTATTGCCCTAACGGGCTGCTTATCTTTGTACATTCTAGTGGTAATACATTCAGTATTGTGTGTTGTGCTCCAAGATTCTTCTTCTTCCTTGTGTTGTTCGCATGCTTCCGCGGACGTCTAACTCCAACAATTGGTATCAGAGAAGGTCGCCACTTCATCTAGAGTGTCGTCGAGACCTCTCTCATTGCAATCTTAGAATCGCATGAATTTTGGTGAGCATACTTAGGGTGTTTCAGAGATCAAAACAACTTTGTTGTGTGGTGCCGAAATCGCGATCTTAGCTCGTTTCGGCCTCCGAACGCACTATCACAGTGCTTGTGCAGGCTATTTCATCTCTTTTGTGCCAAAACTATATAGCAGTTTTGGTTCACCATTATAAGCATCTAAAATTTTGCTACATGTTTGACAAAATTTATCTCGGGAGTTCCATTCAACTTTTTTAGATACAGTCAATTTTCTGCATCAAGGTACTTTATTCACTGGCCATGGATGAAAGCAGTGATGTATTCTGTATGTTTGCTCTTGAGGATAAGTTGGATGGTACCAACTGCCCATTATGGGCTTATATGATGCAACATGTATTGGTTGCAAAGGACTGTGGAACATTGTACAGGGTGTTGAAAAAAGTCCTATCATACTTGCAACTGTTACAACTACACGTATTGAAGCTGATGCAAAAGATGTCAAAGATGGTGATATTTTGTAGATGTACAATTCATGATCTATCAAATGGCGACGTCATTATTGCTTCTGGCATTTTATGTTGTGGGCTATATAAGCTCATAGACTATGAAAGATCTGTAAATGATTCGGCATGTGTAGTACATGATTCTCAGGCTATGTTAGATGCAAAGCTTTGGCATCCACTCTTTGGTCATCTGAATTTTGCTAGTTTTCTACGCTTGCAGTAATCTGAAATGGTGTCCTCGTTGCCCAAACTTGAGGCACCTAGAAAACATGTTTGTGAAAGCTGTATTTTGGGCAAAATGCAGCGCTCCTCCTTTCCAAAAGATGGTTTAGTTCGGGCTACTCAGAAATTTCAGCTTGTACATAGTGATGTCTATGGTCCTATGCAGACACCTTCTTTTGGGAACTATCCTTACGTCATGACTTCCATCGATTATTTTTCCAAGCATGTATGGGTATATCCATTGAAGGCAAAGTCCGAAGTGTTTATGTGCTAAGTTTCTAGTTTTGGCCAAAAATCTATAAGCATGTAAAATGGGCACCCTCTGTTCTGATCGAGGGGGGAATATATGTCTTCTGATTTTAATGCATTTCTAGCTGAAGGTGGGATAAAACATCAGTGTACAGTGTTGTATACACCTCAACAGAATGGATTTGTTGAATGGAAGAACAAGTCACTCATGGACATGGTGAGGTGTATGGTCAAGAGTTAGGCTTTACCACATAGTTTCTGGCTTGAGGCTGTCATGTGTGGAGCATATGTACTTAACAGGCATCCCACTAAAGCGTTGTAGTCTATCACTCCATATGAGGCTTGGCATGGTCGCAAGCCATCTGTTCCTCATCTACATGTTTTTGGTTGTTTGGCATATGCATTAGTGCCTGAACAACATCGAAAAAAATTGAATGATAAAGCAGTAAAATGTATTTTTAATGGGTAGAGTTCTGAACGCAAAGGCTATCATCTATATCATCCACATACTAAACACATTGTGGTTAGCCGTGATGTTATTTTTGTGGAAGATGTTGTTCAACCCCTACTTTCATGTACTAAGAAGACATCTGTTAGCTCCAAAGACATGTATGATACTTTGCTTCCTCTTTTTACAAGTGGACAGTCTAGTGATGGTCCTAATGAGGCAACTTCTCAGCCTTTGCAAGTTTCATGTGATGATGCAGATCATATTTCTGATGCAGATTTACAGTATGCACTTGTTGATGACAAAGCTGATATTGAGAAGGCAAAAACTATGCCAAAATGGTTGGTGTCGACATTGCGTGACAGCAAATTAGATGCACCTCTGTCATATCGTACTCATGACGGCTCTCATAGTGCCTCTTTTGCATCAAATTGCTATGCTATGGCTGCCTCCAGTCTCTGTGATGAGACTGAACCTGTTTCATTTGATGAAGCACAAAATTATGTACATTGGATGGTTGCAATGCAATCTGAATATGATGCTATCATGAAGAATGGTGCCTGATTTTTATGTGACTTGCCTCCTAGCAAGATAGCCATTGGCACTAAGTGGGTATATAAAAAACTGAAGCATAAACATGATGGAATAGTTGATAGGTATAAGGTTAGGCTTGTTGCAAAGGGTTATGCGCAGGAAAGAGGCATTGCTTTTGATGAAACCTTTGCTCCTACTTGCTGAATGATTACTGTTCGTAGCATTTGTGCACTTGCAGCTCATCACGATTGGAATGTACATCAGTTGGACATTAAAACAAAATTTTTGAATGATGACTTGCATGAAGAAGTGTTTGTTTTTCAGCCCCGTGGCTTTGTATAGAAAGGGCATGAAAACCAAGCATGCAGGTTAAAGAAGGCATTATTTGTTTTAAAGCAAGCACCATGTGCTTGGTATGAAAAGATACATGCCTGTGTGATTGCACATGGTTTTGAGAACACTCCAACTAAAAGCACCATATATGTTAAGCATGCTAATGATGTGCTTTTGATCATTTTGTTGTATGTTGATGACATGCTACTCATTGGTCCTCATGACATGCATATTGTTGATTTTAAGGCTGATTTGCATGCCTCATTTGAGATGTCTGATTTGGGGCATTTGCATCACTATTTGGGCATTCAGTTTATGCAAGTTGATGGTGGAATGGCTTTGTGTCAAACGAAATATATTGACACATTATTGCAGCATTTTGGCCTTGAATATTGTAAGCCTATTGCCACTCCTATGGAGACAGGTTTACGATTGAGTCTTCATGATGCTAGGGATGCATTTGATGTTGTTCTCTATCAGCAGGTTGTTGGATGCTTGATTTAGTTATGCAGTACTCGGCCAGATATTCAGTTTGTCGTCTCACAGATGAGCAGGTTTATTCATTGCCCAGGCGTCGAGCATTGGTAGGCGGTTAAGGGCATCTTTCGTTACTTGAGTGGTACCCGACTACTTGGATTGTTTTATCCCAAGGGGGGAATCACTACCGCTTGATTTGCATGCTTTTTCTAACAGTGATTGGGTTGGTTGCTATGACACTCGTGTGTCCACCAGTGGCTTTTGCTTCATGCTTGGTAGCTCATGTATCTTTGTTGAGCAAGAAGGAGCCTATTGTGGCCACTTCCAGTTGTGAGGCTGAGTATAGGGAAGCTTTCACAGCGACTGTTGAGTGTGTGTGGCTCAGACGTCTTATGGCTGATTTGGGTGTTGGTCAGTCTTGTGCCACCACCATCTTCAGTGATGGTCAGAGCCCATGGGTGGTTTCGAGGAACCCTGTGTTCCATGCTCGCACTAAGCACATTGAGGTGCATTATCATTATGTCAGGGAGAGGTTCTCTGCTGGGGAGATCCGCTTGGCATATGTGTCCATGCATGAGAACATTGGAGACCTTTTTACGAAGGCTCTACCTAGGGAGAAGTTTGAAGCTTTCCACAAAGGCTTACTTCCTTTTGTGGATTGATTCCACATAGCTTGGCACTTCCTTATACATGAGGCCAATTCCTTGTTCACCGCATCACTCCCAAGGGGGATTTATTGATATATTTAGGTAGTGATGTGTGTGAACACTCTAGGACCACGAGGCACTTTTTTCCCTCTTTAGGAGGTTTTTTTAACCCCGACTTGTATATATGGCTATTGCCCTAACGAACTGCTTATCTTTGTACATTCTAGTGGTAATACATTCAGTGTTGTGCTCCAAGCTTATACTTCTTCCTTGTGTTGTTCGTGTGCTTCCGCAGATGTTTAACTCCAACAATTTCTGCCACATTATTTTGTGTGTGCACATATACCAAATCAGTATCTCTTACATGAAGGCACTCTCTCACATAGTGATAATGCACCTCAACATGTTTGGTTTGTGCATGAAACATTATGTTTCATGCAATAGCCAATGCACTCCAACTATCAGTGAGAATATATGTAGTAGCATCAATCTCCATGCAAAAATCCATCAATAGGCATCTCAGTCATATACACTCCACTGTAGTTGTGAAAATTGCCTTGTACTCAGCTTCACAACTTGGTGTCGCCACTGTAGGTTGCTTCTTACTCAACCAAGATATGCATGAGTCTCCAAGGAAAAAGCAATTAGCACTAGTGGACATGCAAGTATCATAACAACCAACCCAATCATTGTTTATAAATAATGCAAGCATGGCTTAATATCTATGTCATAAAAGAGACCTAAGCTCAAAGTGCCTTTGAGATATCTAAACACACGTTGCACCGCTTGCCAATGCTTAGTGCGAGGTCTGTGCATGAATCGACTCAACTGGGAAATCATATATTGTATATCTGGCTTTGTGTTGCATGCATATTTAAGATATCCCACAACTTGTTGATAAAGAGAAGTGTCAAATGCATCACTTGGATCTTAAATTGAGAACCTAAATCCTATCTCAACTAGTGTAGAAATTGTCTTGCAATCTTCAAAGTCAAAACGTTGAAGTAGTTTTTCAACATACTTTGCTTGATGCATAACAATTTCCTCCTCAACGCATACAAACTAGATGCCAATATAGTAGCTCAAAAGACCAAGATAAGTGGCATCAAAAGTATGCTGCAAATCAGCCATAAGGATGTCAAATTTTGCATCACATGACCGAGTCAAGAGTATCTCATCAACATAAGAACAAGCATAATAAGATCAACCCCAACTTTACATACATAGATTGTGCTTTCAATTGGACTACATGTGAAGCCAAGAGCAATCAAGTACTTATGGATTTTGTCACACCATGCACATGGAGCTTGCTTGAGACCATACAAGGCTTTACGCAAGCGACAAACCATATACTCTTTCCCTTTCATGGCAAATCCAGGAGGTTGCTTCACATAAAACTCTTCTTGCAAATCACCATTCAAGAAAGCCATTCATCCAATGTGTGGAATCCATTTTTGATTGCATAACATTCATCCAATGTGAATCGTCACATGCATCTTCAAAAGTAAGTGGCTCTTCATTACATGTTGTTGCAATAAGAGAATAATCCATAAAATTACTTGATGCATGGCAAGAGCTTGATCTTGTTCTACCAAGTAAAGGTGCACTCAATTTGCTATCTTGCAAAGTTTGTTTCAACCACTTTGGCATACTTTGTGCACTCTTGATAGACATGTGTTCATTATGTAATACATCATCAACATCTATATCATGTGTGAGATGAATTTCATGCTTATTTTTATCCATATTTTGTCACAAATGTTCAACACGTGTGGTTGGAAATTTCTAACAATTCCGACCATTTTTGGCTGAAAATATCTAGCCATGTTTGGTTGGAATTTCTCTCCATTTTCAGCTCTATTTTGCTAGAATTTTTCAGCCCTTTGAGTCTAGTTGAGTAGTCTGCATGACCATAGTTAAGCGCACCACTTTGGAGCAAAGGCATGAGTGTATCAAACACAGCTTGTGAGATAACTGTTGGCTATTTTTTAAATTCAAGTAGAGGACAAAATGAATTATCAAAAAATACCACATCTTGACTAATAACAATTGTGTTTGTAAATGGATGGTACAAATGATATCCTTTGCTTTGAGCCCTATAACCAACAAATATACATTTCTTTTCCTTTTCATCAAGTTTGTGACATTGTTGTGATGGCATAAGAGCATATGACAAACAATCAAACATGTGAATATGACTAACCATAGTTTTATGTCCATTCCAAGCCTCATAAAGAGTGATGACTCTCAATGCCTTTGCAGGGTAGCAATTCAACACATAGTTTGCACACATGACCGATTCCATCCAAAACTTGTCAAGAACGTGTTTTCCTTTAACCATACATCATGTCATTTCAAGGAGTGTTCTATTTCTATGCTCGACAACACTATTTTGTTGAGATGTATATGACAGCATACATTGGTTTGAAATTCCTCTTTCACAAAGAAAAGAATGAAACTCATGTGACATGTATTCACCATTACACGATCTGTGCATAGAGTCAAAAGCTTGTTTGAAAAAAAGAAAAAGCCATAGCTAAAAATGTTTTAAGCCAGAAAATACCTCATTCTTTGATTTCATAGGATACACCCATGTATGGAAAATAGCATCATCAATGAAGGTAAAAAAATGTGTGCTTCCCAAAAGATGGAGTCTTGACGGGACCACATACATCACTATGAACAAGCTTCAGTTTTATTGTAGTGTGTGTATGACTATCTTTTGGAAAAGAAGCACAATGCATTTCTCCAAGAATGCAACCTTCACATGCATGCTTTTCAATGGACTCAAGTGTTGACAAACCAATAACCATGTCCTTCTTTTGCAAGTAAAGCAAAATTGTGAAGTTCAAGTGACCAAAATGAGCATGTCAAAGCTCCATTTCAGCAATGGAAGAAGTATGAGCAACCAAGGCATTTGAGGCTCCCTCTTGTATGTATTCGAGTGATACAAACCATTGCATAATGTACCAGACATCACGATAATATCATAATTGCTGAAATCATAAACCATACACTTATCATCAACAAAGTGTGTTGGAGTTTGAGGGTCTGCGAAAGCATGCAAACAACACAAGGAAAAAGAAGAAGCTTGGAGTGCAACACACAATATTGAATGTATTACCAAGAGAATGTACAAAGATTAGTAACATGTTAGAGTTATAGGTGTATATACAATCCGGGGGGAAAAACCTCTTAAAGAGGAGAAAAAGTGCCACAACGGTCCTAGTGTGTTCACACACATCACTACCAAAATATATCAACAAATCCCCTTAGGAGTGATGCGGTGAACAAGGAGCTAATACTCATGTATAAGGAAGTGCCAAGCTATGTGGAAACAATCCACAAAAGGAAGTAAGCCCAAAGATTTGCAAAAAGCTTGAAACTTATGCCTAGGTAGAGCCTTTGTGAAAAGGTGTGCAATGTTCTCTTGTGTGTGCATATATGCCAAACTAATATCTCCAGCAGAGAACCTCTCCTTGACATAATGATAGGGCACCTGATTGTGCTTAGTGCGAGCATGGAACAGAGGGTTCCTTGCAACTGCCAATGCGCTCTGACTATCAGTGAAGATGGTGGTGGCAGAAGATTGACCAACACCCAAATTGGTGAACACACAAGTGCCATAAAAACTAGCCCAGTCAGAGTCAAAAAAAGCATGTAAATTAGGCAGTAGTGATTCCCCCTTGGGATAAAACAATCCAAGTAGCCAAGTACCACTCAACTAGCAAAAGATGCGCTTAACCCGCCTGCTAATGCTTGACACTTGGGCAATGCATAAACTTGCTCATCTGTGAGATAGCAAACTGAATATCAAGTTGAGTTATGCATACGTAAATCAAACACCCAACAACCCGTTGATAGAGAAAAACATCAAATGCATCTCCAACATCATGAAGACTCAATTGTAAACCTATTTCCATAGGAGTGGCAATAGGTTTGCAGTCTTCAAGGCCAAAACATTGTAATAATATGTCAATATATTTTGTTTGATAGAAAACTATTCCACCACCAAATTGCATAAACCAAATGCCCAGATAATGATGCAAATGCCCCAAATTTGACATCTCAAATGAGGCATGCAAATCAACCTTAAAATCAGCAATATGCTTCTCATTAGGACCAATGATAAGCATGTCATCAACATAGACAACAATCATCAGAAGCAGATCATTTGCACACTTAACATATAAGGTGCTCTCAATTGGATTGTTTTCAAAACCATGTGCAATCAAGTAGGCATGTATCTTTTCATACTAAGCATGTGGTGCTTGCTTCAAACCATATAATGCCTTTTTCAACCTGCAAACTTTGTTTTCATGCCCGTTCTGCACAAAACCATGAGGCTGAAAAACATACACTTCTTTATGCAACTCACCATTCAAAAATGCAGTTTTAATGTCCATATGATGTACATTCCAACCATGATGAGCTGCAAGTGCACATATGCTATGAAAAGTAGACATTCAAAATGTAGGAGCAAAGGCGTCATCAAAATCAATGCCGCTTTCTTGAGCATAACCTTTTGCAACAAGCCTAACCTTATACCTATCAATTGTTCCATCAGACTTACAATTCAGTGTGTATACCAAGTGACTATGTAAGATTAAGAATCAAGTAACCCCCATCAAGTGACAACAGTGTCGAAAGATATCATGTGGTAGAGCTTTAGTCAAAGCATCTGTAGCATTATCTCGACTGTGAACCTTCTCAAGAATAATGCACTCAATGGCTAAGAAATCTCTAGTGAAGTGATACCTCACCTCAATGTGCTTGGTCTTTGCATGATAGACTGGATTCTTAGCCAAAGCAATGGCACTCTGACTATCACTGAGCAAACGAGATACATGCTGAGGTAAACCCATATCAGAAGCAAGACGAGAAAGCCACAATGCTTCCTTACATACTTCACTTGCTGCAACATACTCTGCTTCTGTGGTGGAAACAACTGTACATTCTTGAAGATGACATCTCCAAGAGATAGCACCTCTAGCAAAATGAAAAATGTACCCTAATGTAGACGTACGGTTGTTTACACAACCAGCATAGTCAGGCTCTGCGTAACCAATAATGGATGCTTTCCCTCTACCTAAGCAGAGACACTTGTCCTTAGTGCCACTCAGATATCTTAAAATCATCTTGACCACTTCCCAATGTTTCTTGCCAGGATTAGACATATATTTGCTCACAACTTCCACTCCAAATGCAATGTCTGGTCTCGTAGCTACCATAGCATACATGAGACTACCAACAATAGACTGATAGGGAATTTTGGTCATGAAATCCTTTTCCTCATCTGATTTGGGGCAATCATCCTTGCTCAATTTCACATATGTGGGTAAAGGTGTACTCAATGCCTTTCCACCCTGCATATTGAACCTGTGAAGTACTTTGGATATGTACTCACTTTGAGACAAGTATATGCATCTTTTACTCCTATCAGGAGTAATGTGCATGCCAAGAATATGTTTGACATCCCCCAAATCCTTCATATCAAATGTCTGACTCAACTTCTTTTTGAGAATTGACAAATCATAAGAGGACTTCCCAGCAATCAACATATCATCGACATAAAGTATCAAGCATATCAACCTGCCATCTGAGCATCTCTTTGTGTAGAGACAATGATCCTCATTACTTCGAGAATAGCCTTGAGACTTCATAAAAGCATCAAACTTTTGGTACCATTGTCTAGGGGACTCTTTAAGTCCATACAAGCTCTTCTTAAGCTTACAAACTAGACTTTCCTTGCCATGAACTACATAACCCTCTGGTTGTTCCATATAGATCTCATCTGTAAGATCTCCATGCAAGAAAGCAATTCTTGCATTTGGACTAGCTCTAAGTCCTCCATTGCAACGAATCCAAGCAACATGCATAGGGTAGTCATCTTGACCATCGGAGAGAAGATTTCCTCGAAATCAACACCATGTTGTTGCTTAAAACCCTTTGCAACAAGTCATGCTTTATACTTTGGAGAAGCACTTTCTGATATGAATTTCAGCTTATATACCCATTTACATGGTAAAGCTTTCCTTCCATTTGGCAAAGGTACTAAATCCCAAGTACCATTCTTGTGAATAGAATCCAACTCACTCTTCATGGCACGCTCCCACTTGACATGATCCTATGTCTGCATGGCCTCTTTGTAGCAAGAAGGCTCACCGGCATCTGTTAGCATAACAAAATCTAAACCTGGAACATATTTATCAGGTGGATGTGAGACACGTGCAAAACACTCAATGGTTGCTGAACACGAATATGTGCAGACTGATCTGAATGGACATTCTCTTGAACATCCCTATGTAAGCATTTTTATGCATGCTAACTGGAGGACTAGTATCCTCAAACACCAGTCTTCTCACTTCAACCTCCTTAATGGGTTGTTTATGCATCTTAGACTCATTGAAAATGACATCACTACTTCTGATCACTGATCATGTTTCAGGATCCCATAAGCGATATCCAAACTGTCCTTCTCGACCATATCCAAGAAAAATGCATTTCTTTGACTTATGGTCCAACTTTTGTCTAAGATTCTTGGGTATATGAACATATGCTTCACACCCAAAAACTCGACGATGATCATAATATGGTGGCTTCCCTGTCCCTAAATCTTGTGCCACTTTCAGACCTTTGGCAGTACTAGGTGAAAGGTTAATCACATGAATTGCAGTGAATACTGCTTCTGCCCAAAAGCCTTGTGAGAGGTTTGCATGATGCAACATAGAGACTACTCTATCTTGAATAGTTCTATTCATCATCTCAGCTACACCATTCTGTACTGGGGTATAAGGAGTTGTAAACTCTTTCTAGGATCCCTCTAGACTGACAAAAAAGGCTGAATTCATGTGAGGTATACTCACCCCCATTATCTGAACGTAAAGCCTTAAGCTTAGTTCCTTTTTCAGTCTCAACTGAAGCAAGCCATTTTCTGAAAGTAGGGAATACCTCATCCTTCGATTTGATAGGATATACCCAAACTTTTCTAGTAGCATCATCTATGAAAGTTACAAAGTAGAGAGAACCACCTAAGGACCTAGTGGGCATGGGACCACACACATCTGTATGAATGAGATCTAAACGCTGAATTGAAGAGTCAATGTGCATTCTATGGTTTGCTTTCCATATTGACAATGCTCACAAAATGAAAAATCCGAGAAAGATAACATAGGTAGGTAGCCAGAACGAGAACGATTTTCCATTCCACTATGAGATATATGGCCCAAAGGACCATGCCAAATACAAGCCATAGGCTGTTCAGTAACAGTTAACAAGTGTTCTTTCTGTGATACAAATAAAGGATAAAGTGAGCCAACTTTGATTCCTTTTGCAATAACCATATTGCCCTTTGATATGCGAAAGGACTGAGCATAGAAGACCACCTTGTAAACAAGGTCATCAAGTTGACCAACTGACATCAATCTGCGTGATAACTGAGGTACATGGCGTACATTATGCATAGTAAATTTTGAACCATCAATGAATTGCACAACCACATCTCCAATCCCCACAACATCACACTGGTAAGAGTCACCAAGTCTCACGGTACCAAGAGACTTTGCTGCATTATTAGAGAACCATTCTCTGTGTGGTGTCACATGGAAAGAAGCACCAAAATCTAGTAGCCATGTGTGGAAAAGTGAATCATCCATAAGCGCCTCAGATGGCACAATACTATCAAGTGTCAACACATCAACATCATCAAAAATAGAATTAATTTGTTCAATCTTCACAGTCGAAGTAGATGGTGCATGTAACTGTTTAACATCTCCATCAACGTTCTGTCCTTTACCTTTAGCATTCTTTAATGCATAACAATCTTGCTTCATATATTCTTTCTTATGACAATAATGGCATTCGATATCCCTCTTCCTTGATTTACTTCTACTCTTATTTTGTTGACCATTCTTTTCCTTGTTCTTGCTCCTGCCACGTTGGTGATTCTTTCCTTGGTAAGAATCACGAACATTATATGCATCTCCACTCTGAGTGCCAACCATAGATTTTCTACAAATCTCCTCACTCAAGAGTGCTCCACATATGTCATCATACACAAGTTTACCACCAGGTGCACTATTGCTAATAGTTGTGCAAAATGTATCCCATGATGATGGCAGGGTGCATAACAACAATACTGCTTTCATTTCGTTATCCATATCCATTTTCTGAGCCTGTAACTGGGAGAATATAGCATCAAACTCATTTAGATTAGCAGCGACACTATATGTGTCCTTCATATGAAGGTCATATAATCGGAATACACTTTATCTTATGCCGTCTCTTTTTCATATGTATTGCATAACTTCTTCCAAAGCTTCTTTGCACTTTCACAGTCTAATATTGTAAAGTAAACATTATCTGCTAGGTGCAAGCGAGTGGTAGACCTGGCCATTTCATCTAACTCATCCCAATCATCTTCATCCATGTCAACAAGCTTCTTTGAAATCCCATTTACTGGCTTCCATTGTCTCCTTTGAATCAGCACATCTTTAATCTGATTCTTCCATACAGCAAAGTTTGAGCCATCAAATTTTCGGATCTCAAAATGGTCTTTGCCTTGCAAGTTATAGCTCCTCTTCGGAACACTAGCACTAGACCCTGATCCACCGGGTGTGCCTGAGACCTCTGACGCCATGATGGTAGAGAACTGAGTGGAATGATAATGGAGCTAGAAGAGTCCGAACACCAACGAATAAGTGTATCAAGGAGTAAATTGACCATTGTATAGTTGACAAAAACCAAAAAACTGGAAAACTTTTGCCAGAGTATCCTCTGCAAAATGAGCATATGACCAGTGTCAAAATATCATAAAACTGCAAGTACTGACATGTTTGCCTGCATAGTGAATCACTGACTCCACTGCATATAATCAGTTACCCAATAGAAGCCAACTAGGTTTATGAAGCACCTATGAACAACTATCATACATCTCCTATTACGAGGCTGGGTAAGTCTTCCATATGCATCACTGAAGAGAGCCCGACATCTGGGTGTCTCCTAGTTAAAAAAACCTCACCATGACCCTCTTTATCAAACGTAAAAGGCTTTATGCAAAGAACATAACCGCTATATCAATGACCACATGGACGTACATAAGCGGTATCCACAGAAGCATACATGATGTGTATGTGCTCAATATATGGAGTAAAATGACACTAAAAGGATAAATGCACAACCCAAAAAGTATCCAATAACTCCGGCAAGTGTCTGTCAACTCTGATGTTTTTGGCTCAAAAACCTGCATAAATTTGCAGCGGCTGCTCCCACCAAAACTAAAAACCTTTCTAGAAACCTGTAGTTTTGTGAGTGTGGCTGAAGAACACAACCCCAAAGGTTGATGATTATTGTTGGAGAAGTACAAAGAACACTTTTCTTGATGTTTGCGGACGTGTGTGAAGAGAACTATGTGCAAAAGTACTCCAAAATGGCTCCAAAAGACACCCAAAAATGCTTCAAAAATAGGCTTTGAAAGCAAAGAATGAAGCTTTGAGGGACCAAAACATGTTCAAGGTAATGTCAAAATTAGTATTTCCCCTTCTTCAGACACTACAAGAGTGTAGCTTATTGACAAGAGATTGTCACGGTCAAGCGAGCTCTGGGGGGAACAGTATTGGGATGGGTGACCTCTCGGGAAGTACCGGGAACCTCTATCTTCCTTGATCATTGAGGTCCTCCCTCACACATAGCCAACGACGCCAACGATGACTTCGGTGACTCGGATGACAAGGTATGCCAAGGTCTATGCCTTGGTCGCCGCCTTAGTCGTAAGCTTTGGGGGAGGGCTCGCTTCGCTCGCACAAAAGGAACAAAGATTTTTTGTGTCGAATTGGTCTGATACCAGTGAAGTATTTTGATGATAATGCACCACAATGCGCTCTCCTTCTCGAGAGCTCCACGATGATATGCTCGGAGTAGAAAACTAAGCTCCTGAGGCTGCACACAGTACTTCGCATAGATGCTGCAAAATACACAGAAAACCAGGGAACATGAAGACAAACTTCTTAGGTCTCACAAATGTGGTCGAATATACACTCTGTAGCTGACCAGGCAACTATATGTTTTATTAAAGAACATATACAAAGAAGTGTCCAGTGGCCATTTTGGCCTTTCACATGGATACTAATGGTAACATGAGCAATTGATGGCTTGTGACCATGCCAAGCCTCATATGGAGTGATAGACTAGAGCGCTTTCGTGGGACACTTGTTAACTACCTATGCTCACACATAACAACCTCAAGCCAGAAGTTATGTGGTAAATCTTGACTTTGACCATACACCTCGCCATCTCCATGAGTGACTTGTTCTTCCTTTTAGCAACTCCATTTTAGTTGAGGTGTATATAGCACTATCCAGTGATGTTTCATCCCATGTTTAGCTAGAAATGCATTAAAATCAGAAGACATATATCCCCCCCCCCCCCCCCGATTAGAATGGAGGGTGCCCATTTTCCATGTTGACAAAATTTCAACCAAAACCAAAAATTGTTTGAAGCACATAAACACTTTAGACTTTGCTTTCAACAGACATTAGGGGAAAAAATGAACCTTGCATGGGCCTTGTAAGGATTCCTAATTTTTAGGGATTAAGATTAGCAAAAAGGGTATTAAGGCCAAAAAAAACCACTAGTGGTTTTTGCAATAAAATATTTGCTCTAAAACTTGTGCTCAGTCGAAATGAAGACATGAGTATTTGTGTCCCTTGGATAAGATGTCACAGACGCCTACGATTGAGTCTTGTGTGTTTGTCACAAGAGGACAAAATTTCCTCCAAAGTGTGCACAGTCGTGGGCGTCCTCGTCCGTTAGATGTGATCCTCGTGGATGGTCACGATTGAAGCGGGTGTGTCTGTCAATAAAAGACAAAAGAGGAAGCAATAAATGAGGTGAGAGAGTAAGTGGACTGGCATAAAAAGACAAAACGGCTGGCGCAGTTCCGTGGCGGGATTCAGTGTCCTCCGTCGGATTTGGCGATGATCGAATGGCCTGAGAAGAAGAAAGAACTACAACCATTAGATCAACAAAGCATCCAATGGATGGAATTTGAAATGACCCAAAACCCAAAAAATTATATCCTAGCCATTCCTTTTTTGTTCCATCCAACGTAGGAGAAATGAGCACACATTTCTTCTTTAGATTCTAGAGACACCATTGGATCTTTGCCACATCCAATGGACCAAATTGTATGCCGACTTTATTTATGAAATTAAACATGAGCCTTTGGATCTTTGAGTTCATCCAATGGTTGTGGTTGAAACTCTAGGCCTACAAACCACTTTTGTAGAGGAACTCATGGTTTTTAGTCATTCATACCACTTTTGACCATAGCAAAACAAGGGAAGCCTATGGCTAGTCTAGGTGTAGACTGTGGCCACCACCCTCTTCTCATTGGTCCATCACTAATCACCTCTTAATTTGAAAGGCCCATGAAGGGTTCATTTTTTCCCCTAATGTATACCCATGCATACTGTAATAAAGTAAGTCCATGGTCTAAGGGTCCGGATGCTTCAAACAAATCTGAAATCGGACACCGTTTGGTCACTCGTGTGTAGGACCAAAGGTCTCAAGAATAGACTCAAGCATAAGTTCATGTGCTCTCATGTTCAAGTGATCCACCTAGCATAGTGGTTAAGTCTCAAGGTTGTGAAGGAGGATGGGGGAGAGAGTTTTGTCCAAGAAGCTCTAGAGCCTTCTAACTCAAGTTAATGTGAGTTAACTTGATTCTAGAGAGACTTAACTCGAGTGGTGAGTACAACCACCACTAGCGGACTCTAGTGGAAGGTACTAAAATAGTGGACAAGATCACTCCAACCACTAGTGGACTCTAGTGGAAGGTATCAAAGGTGTGGAGGAGAATGCACATGCACTTGTGGACTTTAGTTACATTTGTGGTCCTCCTTGATTCAAGCAGCTATATATAGAGGCATACGATTGGGAGGTGAGTACGCATCCATTGGTATGCTAGTATTGTGGAAACTCTATTGCATTAAAAAAAATACGGCTAGGAGGTGAGTACTCATTCATTCGTAAGCTGGTATTGTGGAAACTCTTTTTGAGGTTGTGTGTGGACTATAGGGCGTTGAACAATATGGAAATAAAGAATAAGTATCCCATGCCACTAGTTGAAGATCTCTTCAATAGCTTAAAGGGAGTCAAAATCTTTTCAAAGATTGACCTATGCCAAGGATATCATCAAGTCAGAATTAAAGATGATGATATTCCTAAGACAACCTTTCGAACTAAGTATGTTCACTATGAGTTTTTGGTAATGTCATTTGGGTTAACAAATGCACCTGCAACATTTATGAGCTCGATGAATCAATTCTTACAACCATGCTCAGGAAAGTTTTAATAGATTTTTTAGATGACATATTGATCTACAATACAGATCAAAGTCATCTAGAACATCTGGGAAAAGTTTTTAAACTTCTTCATGATAATCAAATTTATGGTAAAGAGTCAAAATGTGATTTCATTACCCAAGAAGTAAAGTATTTAGGCCATATTATTTCCACGGACGGAATCATAGTAGACCCAGATAAGGTCCAAGTGATTCTTGAATGGCCTGAGCCCAAGACAGTTCAAGAACTACAAAGTTTTCTTGGATTGGTAGGATATTATCAAAAGTTTGTGGCTTGGTACACCAAGATAGCAATACCTTTGATAAATCAGCTCAAAGGGAAGCATCAGAAGATTACTTAGAAAGAGGAGCAAGTAAGAAGCTTTCAAGAGCTTAAAGTTGTTTTAGCTTCGGCCCCGATTCTACAAAAAGTAGAGCCGAATAAACCTTTCCAATTAAAAACAGATGCAAGTTCATCTGCAGTAGGAGCAGTACTAAGCCAAGAAGGTTGACCAATAGCTTTCAAAAGTAGAAAGCTAAGTCCTGCTCAACAAAATTATTCTACCTATGAGCAAGAGATGTTTGCTATAATAAATGCTCTGAAGAAATGGCACCATTACCTGTATGGATCAAAGTTAACCATAGTCTTTGATCAAGAGAGCATCAAGTGGTTTGCAAACCAACCGGATTTGAGAGGTAGAAAAACTAGATGGGTTGAACAGTTGCAAGAGTTTGATTATGAACTAAGATACAAGAAAGGAAAGTTCAATGCAGTGGTAGATGCCTTAAATTGGATGCCTATGCTGAACAACCTGACTTTTGTACAAATTAAAAGTGAATTTATTTGAACTTTGAAAGGAAGCTATAAAGAAGATCCAAGCTACAGACAAGCATGGAAGGTAGTTGAACAACCTTAAATAAATGAAGCAAGTACTTATGAGGGAAATATTAAACACTATTTGCTTTATGAAGGTAAGGTTTGTGTCCCAAGTCTTCCAGACATACGAAATCAAGTACTTTTTGAATGCCACGATGCTCCAAGTGCTGGACATCCTAGTATTAACCGAACCTATGAGTTAGTTAAACAACATTTTTATTGGCCCAGTTTACATCGAGATGTGAAAAACTATGTATCCAAGTGCCATAAATGTCAATTCAATAAGTTTGAATGACTTAAAGTTGGAGGATTGTTGCATACATTGGAGATTCCCAAAGGTAAATGGGAAAGTATCTCCATGGATTTCATTTCAGGATTAACCCGCACTCTGAAAGGATTTGATTCAATCTGGGTTGTAGTTGATAGATTAACTAAACTTGCTCAGTTCATTCCATTCAATACTACATACAAGACTCTAGAACTTGCAAAGATATTTGTAAATGAGCTTTACAAACTCTATGGTCTTCCAGTAGATATAGTTTCTGATCGAGATGCTTGATTTACAAGTCATTTGGACGAGTAGTCTTTAGTATACTTGAAAGTAAACTAAGTTTAAGTACGTCTAAACATCCCCAGATGTATGGATAGACCAAGAAAGTCAATTGAATTTTGGAAGACATACTAAGAGCTTATGTTACTTCCAAACAGACTGATTGGGAAGACTATCTTCCTTTAGCTGAATTTGCCTATAACAGTGCCAATAATTCATCAACTTAATTTAGTCCATTCATGTTGATGTATGTGTTCCAGCCTAAGTCTCCATGTGCAATAGGACTTCAAAATGAACTAGTACAAGCAGCTCAAGAATTCCTTCAAAATATGAACTTTAAGTTAAAGACAAATAAAGAAAACTTAAAGAAAGCTCAAGATCGAGCAAAATCTTATGCTGATCCTAAGCGAAGAGATATTACTTTTCAGGTTGGTGATCAAGTTTATCTTCATGTTCCTAAAAGGTCGGAAAACTTCAAGACTGGCCAATGTGCTAAGTTGGCGGCTAGATATTGCGGTCCTTTTCCAATCACCAAGAAAGTTGGTTTATGGGCTTATGAATTAGAACTTCCAAAAGATAGTTCGATTCATCCAGTGTCCATGTTAGCCGACTTAGGAAGAGTCTAACAGATTCAGATAATCTGGTTGGACAACAGGTTATTCTTCCACTTATCGTAAGTGAAACAGTTCCTCATGAACCTGAAAGGATACTTTGCACCCGAGATAAACATACAAAAAGTCACTTGTATGGATAGTGCTTAGTAAAATGGAAGGATGGAAACATGGGAAAAAGTTTCTATAATCTAGCGAAGTTTTCCAACTTTCCAGTTTTAAGTTGATCAATGATAGATAAGTTTTTCTACTTTCAAGTTGAAAGTATATAACCGATTGAATGAATACTCATGTTCTTCTGATATTAGAACATGAGGCTCGAGGGTTGCCTATGGATACTATATATAGATTTATTTTTTAGGACAAAAATCTTTCCCAAGGGGGAAAGAATGTGATAAAGTAAGTCTATGGTTTAAGGGCCGACCGCTTCAGACAAATATGAAATTAGACACCGTTTGGTCACTCGTGTGTAGGACCAAACACCTCAAGAATAGACTCAAGCATAAGTTCGTGTGCTCTCATATTCAAGTGATCCACTTAGCGTAGTGGTTAAGTCTCAAGGTTCTGAAGGAGGAGGTCTTGGGTTCAACCTCCATGCGGAGCATGGGGAGAGAATTTTGCCCAAGAAGCTCTAGAGCCTTCTAACTCAAGTTAACATGAGTTAACTTGATAGAGAGACTTAACTCGAGTGGCGAGTACAACCACCACTAGTGGAATCTAGTAGAAGGTACTAAAGTAGTTGGACAAGATCACTCCAACCACTAGTGGACTCTAGTGGAAGGTATCAAAGGAGTGGAGGAGAATGCACATGCACTTGTGGACTTCAGTTACATTTGTGGTCCTCATTGATTCAAGAAGCTATATATAGAGGCATATGGCTGGGAGGTGAGTACTCATTCATTCGCAAGCTAGTATTGTGGAGACTATGTTGCACATACCTTGAAAAATCATCAATGAAAGTCACGACGGAAAGGTAGTTCCCGAAAGAAGGTATATGCATAGGACCACAAACATCACTATGAACAAGTTGCAATTTTTTAGTAGCTCGTACTCAACCATCTTTTGGGAGGGAGGAAACTCCATTTTGCTCAAAATACAATCATCACAGACATTTTTGCCAGGTGCCTCAATTTTGGGCAAAGAGGACACCATTTTAAATTTTTGTAGGCATAGCAAACTAGCAAAATTTAGATTACCAAAGCATGGATGCCAAAGCTTTGCATCTGATATAGCCTAAGAATCTTGAACTGCACATGCTGAATCATTCACAGATTTTACATAATCTATGGGCTTATATGGACCACGACATACAATGCCATAAGCAATAATGATGTTGCCATTTGACAGATCATGAACTATACATATGTCATCAACAAATTTCACAACGAAGTTGATCTTGGCGAATGCTGAAACTGATTATATATTTTTCTTGATCCTTGGCACAAATAAAGCAATCGACAATGTAAAAGAACTATCATCAGCAATAGTTAGAATGATCTTACCAACTCCCATGACAGGATAAGAGGAGTTGTTGGCGCAATTGATAGTATTCCCTATAGAGGTAGGCTCAAGTGAAGTGAAAAAACTATGCTATGAGGTAATATGTTTGGTTGCCCCATTATCAAAGTACCAAACATTTGAGTCTAGTACAAACATACACTATTCATGAGAACATGGATCATAATTGTAAATAGTTGTAAATTCCCATTCTTCATTCTACACAGATCGCGATTTGGACATCGCATAGCAAAGCTGTTTTGAACTCCTAATTGCCTTGAGTATGCTCACCAATTTTTGTGTGATTATGAGACTGTGTGATGAGCAAGGACCTGCACTGATACCAATTATTGGAGTTTGAGGTCTGTGGAAGCATGCGAACAACACAAGGAAGAAGAAGAAGAAGCTTGGAGCACAACACACAATACTAAATGTATTACCAAGAGAATGTACAAAGATTAGTAACTCATTAGGGTTATAGGCATATATACAAGTCGGGGGGAAAAAACCTCCTAAAGAGGGAAAAAAGTGCCTTGGCAGTCATAGTGTGTTCACACACATCACTACTGAAAGATATCAACAAAGTGTACATGAACTCTAGCTTTGGCAATCAATGGAACTAAAATTAACTTCTTCTTCATACCATGTACATACAATGAATTTTTCAAGAGAATCACACTTCCATTTGTATTCTTAAGCTCAATAGGATAAGAGGCATTGTTTGCACACACCACATGTCCTCCTTTGGGTGCATCTTTCAAAAATGGAAAAAACCTTTTGCATGAAATTATGTGCTATGAAGCACCAATATCAAAGAACCAATCCAAATCAGCCTCATGCTAAGGTAGACCCATATCACAAGCAAGACGAGAAATCCACAAATACTTCCTTACATCCCTCACTAGCTGCAACATACTTTGCCTCTACAATGAAACAATTCTACATTCTTGAAGATGAGATCTGCAAGATATAACACCTCCAACAAAGTGAAAAATGTATCCTCATGTAGAGTTCTGATTGTCTACACAACCAGCATAATTAAAATCTATGTAACAAATAATGGATGCCTTTCTTCTACTCAAACATGGGCACTTGTCCTTAGTGCTATTGAGATATCTCAAAATCATCTTGACCACTTTCCAATGCTTCTTGCCATGACTAGACATATATCTACTCACAACTCCCACTTGGAATGCAATTTTGGTCTCATAGCAAACATAGCATACATGAGACTACCAACAACACATTCATAAGGAACTATGGTCATGAATTCCTCTTTCTCATCTGATTTGGGACATTCATTCTTGCTCAATTTGACATACATAGGTAAAGGTGTACTCAATGCCTTTCCAACATGCATATTGAACCTGTGAAGTACTTTGGATATATACTCACTTGGAGACAAGCATATGCATATTTTACTCCTATCATCAGCAATGTGCATGCCAAGAATATGTTTGGCATCCCCCAAATCCTTCATATCAAATGTCTCACTCAACTTCTTTTTTAGAAATGAAAAGCCATTAGAGGAATTCCTAGCAATCAACATATCATCGACATAAAGTATCAAGCATATCAAGCTCCAATCTACACAATGATCCTCATTGCTTTGAGGATATCTTTGAGACTTCATAAAAGCATCAAACTTTTGGTACCATTGTCTAGGGAACTATTTAAGTCCATATAAAATCTTCTCTAGCTTACAAACTAGAATTTCTTCGCCAAGAACTACATAACCCTTTGGTTGTTCCATATAGATCTCATTTGTAAGATCTCCATGAAAGGAAGCAATTTTCACATCCATTGAAATGAATCCAAGAAACATGCGTGATGTATTCATCTCGACTATTAGAGATAAGATTTTCTCAAAATCAGCATCATGTTGTTGCTTAAAACCCATTGCAATCAATCATGCTTTATACTTTGGAGAACCACTATCCATTGTGAATTTCAGCTTATATACCCATTTACATGGTAAAACTTTCTTTCCCTTTGGCAAATGTATTAGATATCAAGTACCATTCTTGTGAATATAATCCAATTCACTCTTCATGGGATGCTTCCACTTGACATGATCGTTTGCTTGCATAGCCTCTTCATAGCAAGAAGGCTCACCAACATCTATTAGCATAACAAAATGCGAACCTCAAATATATCTATCACGTGGATGTGAGACACATGCAAAACATCTCAATGATTGTTGAATAGGAACATTTTTTGACTGATCTGACTCGACATTTGCTTGAACATCCCTATGTGTAGCATTCTTATGCATGCTAACTAGAGGACTAGTACCCTCAAACCACACTCTTCTCACTTCAACCTCCTTAATCAGTTGTTTATGCATTTTAGAATCATTGAAAATGGCATCATTATTTCCGATCACTGACCATGTTTCAAGATCCTATAAGCGATATCCAAATTGAAATTCTCGACCATATCCAAGAAAAATGCATTTCTTTGACTTATGGCCTAGATTTTGTCTAAGATTCTTTGGTATATGAACATATGTGTCACACCCAAAAACTTGAAGATGATCATAACATGGTGGTTTCCTTGTCCATAATCCTTGTGCCACTTTCAAACCTTTGGCATTACTAGGTAAAAGGTTAATCACATGAACTGCAAACAATATTGATTCTTCCCAAAAGCCTTGTGAAAGGTTTTCATGATTCAATATAGTAACTACTCTATCATGACTAGTTCTATTCATCCTCTTTGCTACACCATTCTGTAATAGGGTATAAGGAGTTGTATATTCTCTATGAATTCCTCTAGATTGAAAAAAAAGGCTAAATTCATGTGAGGTATAGTCACCTCCATTTTCTCAGTGTAAAGCCTTGAGATTAGTTTCCTTTTTAGTCTGAATTGAAGTAGGCCATTTTTTGAAATTAGGGAACACCTCATCCTTCGATTTGATAGGATAAACCTAGACTTTCCTAGTAGCATCATCTATGAAAGTGACAAAGTAAAGAGAACCACCTAATGACCTTGTGGACATAGGACCACACATATCTATATGAACGAGAATGAAAGACTGAATTGAACAACCAATATGTGTCTTATGCACATTCTTAGTTTGCTTTCCAGATTGACAATGCTCACAAATTGAAAAACCAAAAAAAAAAAACACAAGTAGCCAAAAAGAGAAAGATTTTCCATTCCAATATGAGATATGTGGCCCAAAAAGCCATGCCAAATACAAGCCCTAGTCTAGTTAGTAATAGCTAACAAGTGTTCTTTTTGTGATACAAATAAAGGATAAAGTGAGAAAACTTTGCTTCCTTTTTGTTGGAGTTTGAGGTCTGGGGAAGCATGCGAACAACACAAGGAAGAAAAAGAAGCTTGGATCACAACACACAATATTGAATGTATTACCAAAAGAATATACAAAGATAAGTAATCGATTAGCGTTATAGGTGTATATACAAGCCGAGGGAAAAAACCTTCTAAAGGGTGAAAAAAGTGCCCCAATGGTCCTAAGAGTGTTCAGACACATCACTACCGAAATATATCAACAAATCCCCCTTGGGAGTGGTGCCCTGAACAAGGAGCTTGCACTCATGTATAAGGAAGTTTCAAGCTATGTGAAAAGAGATCAATCCACAAAATGAAGTAATCCCAAAGCTTTGCGAGAAGCTTCCAACTTCTCCTAAGGCAAAGCCTTTGTGAAAAGATATACAATGTTATCCTATGTGGGCACATATAACAAATTGATCTCTCTAGTAGAGAACCTCTCCCTGACATAATGATAATGCACCTCAATGTTCTTTGTGCAAGCGAGGAACACAGGGTTCCTTGCAACTTCCAATGCACTCTAAATTCTAGTGAAGATGGTGGTGGCAAAAGATAGACCAACACCCAAATCAACCAAAAGGCATCTGAGCCACACACACTCAACAGTCATTATGAAAGTTGCCTTATGCTAAGCCTCACAACTAGAAGTGGCCACAATAGGCTACTTCTTGCTCAACTAAGATATGCATGAGCTACCAAACATGAAGCAAAATCATTAGTGGACACATCAGTGTCATAACAACCGGTCCCATCAAAGTTAGAAAAATTGTGTAAATTTGGAAATAGTGATCCTCCCTTGGGATGAAAAAATCCAAGTAGCCATGTACCCCTCAAGTAGCGAAAGATGTGCTTAACTACCCGCCAATGCTTGACACCTGGGCAATGCATAAACCTACTCATCTGTGAGACAATAAACTGAATATCAAGCCAGGTTATGCATAAGTAAATCAAACATCCGACAGCCTATTGATAGAGAGCGACATCAAAAGCATCTCCAACATCATGAAGATTCAATCATAAACCTGTTTCCATAGGAATGGCCATAGGTTTGCAATCTTCAAGGTCAAAAAGCTACAATAATGTGTCAATATATTTTGTTTGACACACAACTATACCGCCATCAACTTGCATAAATTGAATGCCCAAATAATGATGTGAAATTCCCCAAATCTGACATCTCAAATGAGGCATGAATATCAACCTTAAAATCAACAATATTCTTCTCATTAGGACCAGTGAGCAGCATGTCATCAAGATAGACAACAATGATCAAAAGCACATCATTTGCACATTTAACATATAAGGTGTTCTTAGTTGGATTGTTCTCAAAACCGTGTGCACCCAAGTAGGCATGTATCTTTTCATACCAAGCACACGGCGCTTAATTCAAACCATATAATGCCTTTTTCAACCTCCACACTTTGTTTTCATGCCCTTTTTGCACAAAACCATAGGGTTGAAAAACATACACTTCTTCATGTAAGTGACCATTCAAAAATATAGTTTTAATGTCCAACTAGTGTACATTCCAACCATGATGGATTGCAAGTGCACATAAGCTATGAATGATAGTCATTTGACGTGTGGGTGCAAACGTCTCATCAAAATCAATGCCTCTTTCTTGAGCATAACCTTTTGCAACAAGCATAGCCTTATAGTTGTCAACTGTTCCATAAGGCTTACACTTGAGCTTGTATACCCATTTAGTGTTGATGGCCTTTTTGCCTAGAGGCAAATCACATTAAAACCAAGTACCATTCTTCATAATAGATTCATATTTTGATTGCATAAGAGACATCCAATTTTTTGATTTTTTTTGTTTCATCAAAAGAAATAGGCTTGTTCTAATCACAAAGACTAGAGGCAGCCATTGCATAGCAATCTGATGCAAAAGAAGCATGAGGAGAGCCTAAAGGAGTACAATATGATAGAGGTGCATCTAATTTGCCATCTTGCAAAGTTTGCACTAGCCATTTAGGCATAGATTTTGCCTCCTCTATATTAGTCCTCTCATCAACAAGTGCATCATGTAAATCTGCATTAGAAACAAAATGGTTTGCATCATTATGTGGAACCTATAAAAGTTGAGAATTTGCTTCATTTGGACCAACACTTGACTATCCATCTGTAAAAAGATTCGTACATGTCTTTGGAGCTAATTGATGTCTCCTTAGTACATGAAAGTAATGTCTGAATTGCATCTTCCACAAAAACAACATCATGGCTAACCAAAATGCATTTAGTATGTGGATGATACAGACAATAGCCTTTGCTTTCATAATTGTACCCAACAAAAATACATTTTACTACTTTATCATCCAATTTTATTAGTTGTTGCTTGTGCACTAATGCATATGTGAGAAAACCAAAGACATGCAGATGAACAACAGATGGCTTGCGACCATGCCAAACCTCATATGGGGTGATAAATTGCAACGCTTTCATGGGACACCTATTAAGTACATATGTTGCACACATAACAACCTCAAGCCAGAACCTATGTGGTAAAGCCTGACTTTTGATCATACACCTCGCCATCTCCATGAGTGTCATGTTCTTCCTTTTAGCAACTCCATTCTATTGAAGTGTATATGGCATTATATACTAATGTTTTATCCCACGTTTAGCCAGAAATGCATTAAAATCAGAAGACATGTATCCCCTCCTTGATCAGAATGAAGGGTGCCCATTTTACATGTTGAAAGATTTTCAACCATAACTAGAAAGTGTTTGAAGCACATAAACACTTTAGAATTTTCTTTCAACGCATACACATATGCAAGCCTGGAGAAATCATCAATAAAATTCTCAAAGTAAATAAATGTGGTTCCCAAAAGAGTGTTTGTATAGGACCATAGACATGATTATGAACAAGATGCAATTTCTAAGTAGCTCGGACTGAACCATCTTTTACAAAGGAGGAATATTGCATTTTTCCCATATAGCCTTCACAAAGATTTTTGAAAGGTGCCTCAAGTTTGGGCAGAGAGGAGACCATTTCATATTTCTACAGGTGTTGCAAACTAGCATAATTCAAATGGCCAAAGCATGTATGCCAAAGCTTTGATAACCTGAGAATCTTTAACTTCACATGGTGAATCATTCACAATTCTTGCATAATCTATGATCTTATATATCCCATGACATAAAATGCCAAAAGAAATAATAACATCACCATTTGGAAGTTGATGAACGAAACATATGTCATCAACAGATTTCACAACCAATTTGATCTTGGCTAATGTTGAAATCGATAATAGATTTTTCTTAATCCCTTACACAAACAAAGCATCTAACAATGTGAAAGAAATACCATCAGCAGTAGTCAAATTGATATTACCAACTCCCATTACGTGATAAGAGGAGTTGTTAGTGCATCTGACACTATTCTCTGTAGGGGAAGGCTCAAGTGAAGTAAACAAACTACATTGCAAGGTAAGATGTTTGGTTGCCCCTTTGTCAAAGTACCAAACATCTGAGTCTATTACAGACATACAATGTTCATGAGAAAATAGGTCATAACTTGAAACAATAGTGAATGACCATTCTTCATTCTGCACAAGATTATCAGACTCTGTTTTAGGTGTAGAGACCTCTGCAACAACCATTCTGACACCCTTTTTCTTTGCCTCTTTTGCAGCCACTTTTGAACAACTCTTATTGGTATGATCATTTCCTTTACAATATTTGCAAGACAATTTATAATTTTATGTTTTCTTCTCATCTTTCTCTTCCTTTTTTGACTTTGTAAAATTAGGAAATTTCTACTTACTAGTAGATAAGATCCATTTACCTTTTCCCTTCTGACTAGCTAAGAAAGCTTAATCTACTACATTCTGAGATTATGACCAGAGGGGTGTCAACAATGCCCTAAATGAAGCGGCGACATGCTTTGATAGCAATTTTTGGAGTTTGAGGTCTATGGAAGCACACAAATAGGACAAGCTTGGAGCACAACACACAATACTGAATGTATTACCAAGTCAATATAAAAATATAAGTACCAAATTAGCGTTATAGACATATATACAAGGGGGGGAACCTCCTAAAGAGGGAAAAAAGTGTTGATATACTTAGGTAGTGATGTGTATGAACACTCCAGGACCGTCGGGGCACTTTTTTCCCTCTTTAGGAGGTTTTTTCCCCCCGGCTTGTATATACACCTATTGCCCTAATGGGCTACTTATCTTTGTACATTCTCTAGTAATACATTCAATATAGTGTGTTGTGCTCCAAGCTTCTTCTTCTTCTTCCTTGTTCTGTTCGCCTGCTTTCGCAATGTCTGACTCCAACAATTGGTATCAGAGTAGGTCGCCGCTTCATCTAAGGCATCGTACCTACACCTCTCCAGTTGAAGTCTCACATTCGCACAATTTGGTGAGCACGCTATTTCATCTTTTTTTGCCAAAGATATATACTTGTTTTGCTCGCCAGTATAAGCGTCTTGAAGTCTACTACAGGTTTAACAGAACTCGTCTGGGCAGTTCCATTCAACTTTTTGAGAAACAATCAATTTTCTGCATCAAGGTATTTTAGTCACCGACCATGGCTGAAAGCAGTGATGTATTTCGTATGTTGGCTGCTGAGGATAAGTTTGATGGTACCAACTACCCATTGTGGGCTTATATGATGTGACATGTATTGGTTGCAAAAGGACTGTGGAACATTATGCAAGGTGTTGAAAAATGTCCTATCAAACCTGCAACTGTTACAACTGCATGTACTGAAGTTGTTGCAGAAGGTGTCGAAGATGATGATATTCTACATATTCCTGTTCGTGCTGTTGTTTCTGCTGCACCTACTATAGAGCAAATTTGCTAGGATGGCAGAGATGCCCAGGCAAATGCATTGATAGCTTTATCTGACAAACGTGCCATTATTCCTCACATTCACTCTTGCAAAACAGTTAAGGATGCTTGGGATACACTTACCACATTGTACCAA
The DNA here is from genome assembly GCA_020310875.1 of Ceratopteris richardii. Lineage (NCBI taxonomy): Eukaryota > Viridiplantae > Streptophyta > Polypodiopsida > Polypodiales > Pteridaceae > Ceratopteris > Ceratopteris richardii. The sequence goes on along the minus strand of CM035406.1, from coordinate 46,892,992 downwards.
GCTAGGAATGAGGCTCGTGTTGCTTACCTCCAAAAATATTTGGAGAGTGAGCACATGAATGAAGGTGATTCTATGGACAATTTTCTAACAAAGATCAAAGACTTGAAGGAACAATTGATTTCTGCTGATGAGGTTATACTAGATAGCTCACTTGTGCAGAATGTTCTGAATGGTCTTCCTGATTCATATCAGAGTTTTGCTTCTACTCTTTGGTTGATGATGAAAGGCAATCCAAATGCCTTGTCATTTGAGGAGTTAGTCTCTATTCTGTTGCAGGAAGATCAGTCCAGGCAAAAAACATCCATTATGCGTGTTGAAGATCAAGCTTTCCTAGCTAGTCAGAAGGACAAAGGAAAATAGAGCTCTTCAACTAGTAAGCAGACATCTGCTAATTCTGCACAATCGAAGAGGGAAGACAAAGATGAAAAGAAATAAAAAAATCAGCAATTGTTTTGCAAGTACGGTAAAGGAAATGATCGTATCATAAAGAACTGTCCCAAACTAGCTACTAAAGAGGCAAAGAAGAAAGAGGCTGGAATATTTGTTGCAGAAGCCTCTACACCAAAAACAGAGTATGCTAATCTTATGCAGGAAGAAGAATGGGTGTTTACTACTCTTTGCAATTTTGACCCATTTTCTCATGAACAGTGCATGTCTGCAATAGATTAAGATGTTTGGTACTTTGACAATGGGGCGAGCAAACATATTATCTCACAGCATAGTTTCTTCTCTTCACTTGAGCCTGCCCCTACAGGGAATACTGTTACATGTGCCAACAACTCCTCTCATCCTGTTATGGGAGTTGGTAAGATCATTTTGAGTACTGCTGATGGTAGTTCTTTCACTTTGTCAGATGCTTTGTTTGTGCCAAGGATCAAGAAAAATATGTAATCAGTTTTTGCATTAGCCAAGATTGGCTTGGTTGTGAAATTTGTTGATGACAAATGTACAGTTCATGATCTGTCAAATGGTGATGTGATTATTGCTTCTGGCATTTTATGTCGTGGGTTGTATAAGCTCATAGACTATGAAAGATCTGTACATGATTTGGCATGTGGAGTACATGAGTCTTAGGCTATGTCAGATGCAAAGCTTTGGCATGCACACTTCGATCACCTGAATTTTGCTAGTTTACTACGCTTGTAGAAATCTGAAATGGTGTTCTCTTTGCCCAAACTTGAGGCATCCGGAAAACATGTTTATGAAGGCTGCATTTTGGGCAAAATACAACGTTCTTCCTTTCCAAAAGATGGTTCGGTTCGGGCTACTAAGAAATTACAACTTGTACATAGTGATGTATGTGGTCCTATGCAGACACCTTCTTTTGGAAATTATCTTTGCTTCGTGACTTTCATCGATGATTTTTCCAAGCATGCATGGGTATATCCATTGAAGGCAAAGTCCAAAGTGTTCATGTGCTTCAAACAGTTTTTGGTTTTTGCTGAAAATCTATCAGCATGTAAAATGGGCACCCTCCATTCGGATCGAGGGGGGGAATATATGTCTTCTGATTTTAATGCATTTTTGGCTGAATGTGGGATAAAACACCAGTGTACAGTGCCGTATACACCTCAACAGAATGGAGTTGCTGATCGAAAGAACAGGTCACTGATGGAGATGGCAAGGCGTATGGTCAAGAGTCAGGCTTTACCTTATAGTTTTTGGCTTGAGGCTATCATGTGTGAAGCATATGTACTTAACGGGTGTCCCACTAAAGCGCTACAGTCTATCACTGCATATGAGGCTTGGCATGATCATAAGCCATCTGTTGCTCATCTGCATGTTTTTGGTTGTTTGGCATATGCATTAGTGCCTGAACAACATCACATAAAATTGGATGATAAAGCAGTAAAATGTATTTTTGTTGGGTACAGTTCTAAAAGTAAAGGCTATCGTTTGTATCATCCATAGACTAAACGTATTGTGGTTAGCCGTGATGTTGTTTTTGTGGAAGATGTCATTCAACCATTGCTTTCATGTACTAAGGAGACATACGTTAGCTCCAAAGACATCTATGATACTTTGCTGCCTCTTTTTACAGGTGGATAGTCTAGTGCTGGTCCTAAGGAGGCAACTTCTCAGCTTTTGCAGGTTTCATGTGATGATGCAGATCATCCCATTTCTGATGCAGATTTACATGATGCATTTGTTGATGAGAGAGCTAACATTGAGGAGGCAAAAACTATGCCAAAATGGCTGGTGCGGACTTCGCGTGACAGCAAATTAGATGCACCTCTATCATATCGTACTCGATCAGGCTCTCATAGTGCCTCTCTTGCATCAGATTGCTATGCTATGGCTGCATCTAGTCTCTATGATGAGAATGAGCCTGTTTCATTTGATGAAGCACAAAAGTCAAAAAATTGGATGGTTGCTATGCAATCTGAATATGATGCTATAATGAAGAATTGTACTTGGTCTTTATGTGACTTGCCTCCTGGCAAGAAGTCCATTGGCACTAAGTGGGTTTACAAGCCGAAGCGTAACCTTGATGGAACAGTTGACAGGTATAAGGCTAGGCTTGTTGCAAAGGGTTATGCACATGAAAGAGGCATTGATTTTGATGAGGCCTTTGCACCTACATGATGTATGACTACTATTCGGAGCATCTATGCACTTCTAGCCCATCATGGTTGGAATGTACATCAGTTGGACATTAAAAATGCATTTCTAAATGGTGACTTGCATGACAAAGTGTATGTTTTTCAACCCCGTGGCTTTGTGCAGAAAGGGCATGAAAATTAGGTGTGCAGGTTAAATAAGGCATTATATGGTTTAAAGCAAGCACCACGTGCTTTGTATGAGAAGATGCATGCCTATCTTATTGCACATGGTTTTGAGAATAGTCCAACTGAAAGCACCTTATACGTTAAGCGTGCTAATGATGTGCTTCTAATCATTGTTGTCTATGTTGATGACATGCCGCTCATTGGTTCTATTGAGAAGCATATTGCTGATTTTAAGGCTGATTTTCATGCCTCATTTGAGATGTGTAATTTGAGGCATTTGCATCACTATTTGGGCATTCAGTTTATGCAAGTTGATGGTGTAATGGCTTTGTGTCAACCGAAATATATTGACACATTATTGTAGCATTTTGGCCTTGAAGACTATCGCCTATTGCCACTCCTATGGAGTCAGGTTTATGATTGAGTCTTCATGATGCTGGGGATGCATTTGATGTTGTCCTCTATCAGCATGCTATTGGATGCCTGATTTACTTAAGCATTACTCGGCCAAATATTCAGTTTGATGTCTCACAGATGAGCAGGTTTATGCATTGCCTACGACTCAAGCATTGTCAGGCGGTTAAGCACTACTTGAGTGGTACCCGACTACTTGGTTTGTTTTATTCCAAGGGGGGATCACTACCGCCAGATTTGCATGCTTTTTTTGACTCTGAATTGGCTGGTTGCTATGACACTCGTGTGTCCACTAGTGGCTTTTGCTTCATGCTTGGTAGCTCATGTATATATTGGTTGAGCAAGAAGTAGCCTACTGTGGTCACTTCCAGTTGTGAGGCTGAGTATAGGGCAACTTTCACAGCACCTATTGAGTGTGTGTGGCTCACACGCCTTATGGCTGATTTGGGTGTTGGTGAGTCTTCTGCCACGACCATCTTCACTTACAGTCAGAGCGCACTAGCAGTTGCAAGGAACCCTATGTTCCATGCTTGCACTAAGCAAATTGTAAATAGAGAAGTTGGATAGAGAGAACTATCCAGCATGGTCAATGAGGATGAAAGCTCACCTTATGAGCAAAGATTTCATAGGATACATCACATGTGAAGAAGAAAAGCCTCAGTTCAGAGATCCTAGTGTTCCAACTAGGGAGGAATTATCATATTTGAAGACTTGGATGAAGAAAGATGCTCAAGCCAGTAGCATTATCTATATGGCAGTTAATGATTACTTGCTACCTCACATTAGAGGTCTTGAAAGTGCAAGTGATATATGGAATGCTTTGGAGGAGCATTTCCAAAACACCACAAAGTCAAGGAAGGCATCCTTGTGGACAGAATTTACTACATTCAAGAAGAAGGCCTCTCAATCCATCTCAGATTATGTAACAAGGATGGACATTGCAGATGCATTAGGAGCAGTTGATGAAGACATTGAGGAGGATAAATTGGTAAGGCAAATCCTTACAGGTTTGAGAGGTGATGACAAATGGAAGCCATTCATTTTGTCTACTGAATTATCACTTGATCATTTCACTCCTGATTTAAATCAGTTGCTAGGACATATGCTAACCTTTGAGCAGGATGTCAAACGTGAAAGTGATAAGAGTGCAGGTCAAGCAATGTATTCAAAGGATAAGAAGAAGAATATCAAAGGAAAGCAACAAGCAATGAAGATGAAGGTACAACTAGCCAAGCCAACTTCCTAAGAGGAAGAGGAGGTGGCAAAGGTAGAGGAAGAGGCATGAGTAATAAAGATGGAGTTAAAGCTTGCTGGATTTGTGGTAAGACAAATCACTTAGCTAATGATTGTTGGCATAATACTCAGAGTAATGGTGGATATAGTCAGAATTTTAATTCAAGAGGAAGAGGTGGCAGGAATCAAAGAGGTAATTTCAGAGGTAGAGGTAGTAGAGGTTACTTTGGAAGAAATGCAGGTAGAGGATTCCAAAGTCAACAATACAACAATACCTATTACAATTATGCTTCAGATCAGAAGGAGGATTCAACATTGATAATGAATGCAACTTGTGAAAGGCAAAGTGAAGACCAAAGAGTCTTCTACATTGACTCAGGGTGTAGCAATCACCTGAGTGGCAACATAGCTTTGATGACTGATTTAAAGAATAAGGTAACTAATCATGTAGTTCAAACAGGTGATAATACAAAGCATAATGTGAAGTCAATTGGATCAGTGAAGGCCAAGGATGGTAGTACTCTCTTGAGTAAGGTTTTGTATGTTCCTACAATTCCTAAGAATCTGATAAGTGTAGGACAAATTGTTAAAAAAGGTTATGAAGTTAGGTTCACTAATGAAGGAGTGTTTGTGGAAGACCCTAGCAATGGGTATAAACAAATTGTTTCAGGAAAGAAAGAAGGAAGATTGTTCACATTGAATATCCAAGGTAATGTTGGTTATGCCTTGTATACCTATGGAGGACATAAGATCTCTGAGTTAGATCTTTGGCACAAAAGGCTTGGACATTTCAATGAAAGAGGTATTAAAGATATGGTTAACAATAGTTCAGTGCTTGGATTGCCTAATGTTGCAGGTCAACATATGACATACAGATGTGAGGCATGTCAATTAGGTAAGGCTCATAAGCAATCTTATTCCAAGCATGGTTTTATGTATTCAGAGAAGCTTGAGTTGGTACACACAGATGTGTGGGGACCATCAAAAGATCTCAGTATCAATGGTTCAAGGTATTATGTGATTTATGTTGATGATGCTACCAGATGGATCACTATATATGTGATCAAAGATAAATTAGAGGTAATCAATACATTCAAACATTATCATGTGTATGCAGAGAGAATTACAGGTCATAAGTTGAAGAGACTACGGTCAGATGGAGGGGGAGAGTATTTCTCTAATGAATTCAGTGATTACTTGTGGAATGCAGGTATAAAGAGAGAGGTTACTTGCAGGTACTCTCCTCAACAAAATGGTGTAGCAGAAAGGAGGAATAGAACTCTTGTTGAGTTTGCAAGAGCCATGATGGAGGAAAATTGCCCAAATTATTTGTGGGTTGAGGTTGTAAATACAGCTACTTATCTGATTAATAGATTACCATGTAAAGCTTTGCAGGGTATGACACCACATGAGGCATGGTGGGGTAAGAGACCTACCCTAGTTTAAAATGAATGATTGCAGGGTAGCACCTACTCCAATGGAGGTGAATCACAAATTGAGCAGATATGGTGGAGAAGAGTTCAAGGATATGAAGCTATATCAAAGTTTGGCTGGTAGTCTGATTTATGCTACTTTAAGTAGGCCTAATTTGTCATATGCAGTGGGAGTATTATCTCAATTCATGCATTGCCCTAGGAAAGAACATTGGTTTGCAAGACAAAGAGTGTTGAGGTACATTAAGGGTACACTCAAAGAAGGTTTGTATTATGGTTTTACATCATATACAAACATCAAGATATATAGTGATGCAGATTTGGCAGGTAATCCAGATGATAGGAGATCAACATATGGATACTTGTGTTATGTGGGAGATAAGTTAATTTCATGGTGTTCAAAGAAGCAACACACAGTTGCTTTGTCATCTACAGAAGCAGAGTATAAAGGTATGGTGGAAGCTGCAAAGGAAGTGATATGGCTTAAGACTCTGATGAAGAGTTTTGATATCATTCAGAGTACACCCATTATTCATGGAGATAACATGAGTTCATTGTATCTAGTTGCTAATCCTGTTTTTCATGCCAGGACCAAACACATTGAAATTCAGTATCACTTTCTAAGAGAGAAAGTGATGGATAAAGAGATTGAAGTCATACATACTTCAACAAAAGATCAGATAGCTGATATGCTAACCAAGAGCTTGGATGGACCAAAGCTACAGAGATTCAAAGACATGGTAGGCATAAAGAAGATAGAGAAAACCTCAATTGATGGTTGAGGGGGAGCTGTTGGTTCAGGGCAATCAACAATTGATGTTTTGATGAAGAGTTGAAGCCAAGGACTGAAGAAAAGATCAAGATATGAAGTATGAAGGAAGTGCATATCCAGAAGATGATGTGTACACATATGTACATTAATTCAAAGATAGTTTACTTATACCTTTGTATAGTCAGGAGCTTGTAAATATTTACCTATATATACAAGGAAAAATGTCGGGGAAAATATGAGAGAGTCTAGAATACAAGAATCCAGAAGAATTAGAAGTAATTAGACTCTTGAGAAGCATGAAGATTAGCTCTCTCATCTAGATGTAAAAGTTCTCTAGTAATGAAGAAAAATTGGGCCCGATGTTTCTATGTATTCTCCTTCTGTGCTTGATCATTTCAATAATCCTTTTGTAGATGTCTAATTCCATAGTTAATGAGTCTATGGTTAAAGTTTGAGAGCCTAATTATAAAGAGGTTGTGAGAATTATGAGTAGGAACATTCATATGTGAAGAAGTGTTCACTGTTTTTTGAAATAGGCACAAAATTCGATGTTAATGTTTTGGTCAGTTCTCCTTCCACACTGTAAAGTTTTGAGCAAGCAAGTACTCAATCTTTAAGTTGAAGGTAAGCTATCTATGGCTAAACGCATTTGCATAAATGGGCTCTAGATTGAGAGAACCAAGTGTTAGAAGTTTCAGGTGTCTGAATCGACTTCTCAAAAGAACAGTTTTAGACATAGGTGACTTGTTAAGTTCATTTCTCAAGATCTACTGAGTCTTTTGGAATGATTTAACTTGGAGGAGGTGCGCAAACTATAGGAGAGACCTCGTGCAAAGTTTTATAAAAACATTTACACATCTGATAAGTCAATGAGAGAGTTATGTGCAGCAGACTTTCTGTAGAGTCTTCTTCTTTACAGTTTATCCAAAATTTTTAATGAGCCTCCAAATTAGTGAAGGTTTTTAGTTACTCTTGATAAAGAGGTGCTCTAAATTCAAGAGTAGCTTGTTCTCTTGGAGATTAACACTCTCCATCAATTTCCACATAGCCTGGCACTTCCTTATACATGAGTGCCATCTACTTGTTCACCGCATCACTCCCAGGGGGGATTTGTTGATATATTTATTTAATAATGTGTGTGAGCACTCTAGGAGAGCCGGGGCACTTTTTTCCATCTTTAGGATGTTTTTTCCCCTGGCTTGTATATAGGCCTATTGCCCTAATGGGCTACTTAGCTTTGTACATTCTCTAGTAATACATTCAATTTTGTGTGTTGTGCTCCAAGCTTCTTCTTCTTCCTTGTTCTGTTCGCGTGCTTCCGCAGATGTCTTACTCCAACAAAAAGTGCCCCGACGGTCCTAGTGTGTTCACACACATCACTACCTAAATATATCAAAAAATCCCCCCAGGGAGTGATGCGGTTAACAAGGAGCTAGCACTCATGTATAAGGAAGCACCAAGCTATGTGGAATCAATCCACAAAAGGAAGTAAGCCCAAAGCTTTGCAGAAAGCTTCAAACTTCTCCCTAGGCAGAGCCTTCGTGAAAAGTTCTACAATGTTCTCTTGTGTGGGCACATATGCCAAGCTGATCTCACCAGCAGAGAACTTCTCCTTGACATAATGATAATGCACCTCAATGTGCTTAGTGTGAGCACGGAGCACAGGGTTCCTCGCAACTGCCAATGCGCTCTGACTGTCACTGAAGATGGGTGTGGTAGAAGACTGACAAACACCCAAATCAGCCATAAGGTGTCTAAGCCACACACACTCAAGAGTAGCTTTGAAAGCTGCCCTATACTCAACCTCACAACTAGAAGTGGCCACAGTAGGTTGCTTCTTGCTCAACGAAGATATACATGAGCTACCAAGCATGAAGCAAAAGCCACTACTGGACACAGGAGTGTCATAGCAACCATCCCAATTAGAGTTAAAAAAAAGCATGGAAATCTGGTGGTAGTGATCCCCCTTGGGATAAAACAGCCCAAGTAGCTGAGTACCACTCAAGGAGCGAAAGATGCACTTTACTGCATGCCAATGCTTGACACCTGGGCAATGCATAAACCTGCTCATCTGTGAGATAGCAAACTGAATATCTGATCGAGTAATGCATAAGTAAATCAAGCATCCAACAGCCTCTTGGTAGAGAAAAACATCAAATGCATCTCTAACATCCTAAAGACTCAATCGTAGACCTGTCTCCATAGGAGTGGCAATAGGCTTACAGTCTTCAAGGCCAAAATTTTGTAATAATGTGTCAATATATTCATTTGACACAAAGCCATTCCTCCATCAACATGCATAAACTGAATGCCCAAATAGTGATGCAAATGCCCTAAATCAGACATCTCAAATGAGGCATGTAAATCATCCTTAAAATCAGCAATATGCCTCTCATGTGGAGCAGTGAGCAGCATGTCATCAACATAAACCACAATGATAAGAAGTACATCATTAGCACACTTAACATATAAGGTGCTTTCAGTTGGACTGATCTCAAAACCATGTGCAATCAGATAGGCATGTATCTTTTCATACCAAGCACGTGGTGCTTGCTTTAAGCCATATAATGCCTTCTTTAACCTGCACACCTGGTTCTCATGCCCTTTGTGCACAAAGCCACAGGGCTGAAAAACATACACTTCTTCATGCAAGTCGCCATTCAAAAATGTTGTTTTGATATTCAACTGATGTACATTCCAACCATGATGAGCTGCAAGTGCACAGATGCTACAAACAGTAGTCATTCGGCAAGTAGGTGAAAAAGGTCTCATCAAAATCAATGCCTCTTTCCTGCGCATAACCCTTTGCAATAAGCCTAACCTTATACCTGTCAATTTATACCATCAGGCTTATGCTTCAGCTTGTATACCCACTTAGTCCCAATGGCCTTCTTTTCACGAGGCAAGTCACATAAAGACCAAGAACCATTCTTCATTATAACATCATATTCATATTACATAGCAGCCATCCAATTTTTTGAATTTTGTGCTTCATCAAACGAAATAGGCTCATTCTCATCACAGAGAATAGATGCATCCATAGCATAGCAATGTGATGCAAAAGAGGCAAAATGAGAGCCTGAATGAGTACGATATGACAGAGGTGCATCTAATTTGCTATCACACAAAGTCTACACCAGCCATTTTGCCATAGTTTTTGCTTGCTCAATATCAGCTCTCTCATGAAGTGCATCATGTAAATCTGCATAAAAGATGGAATGATCTACATCATCACATGAAACCTATAAAGGCTAAGAAGTTGCCTCATTAGGACCAGCACTAGACTGTCCACCTGTAAAAAGAGGTAGCAAAGTACCATACATGTCTTTGGAGCTAACATATGTCTCCTTAGTACATGAAGCAATGGCTGAATAACATCTTCCACAAAAACAACATCACGGCTAACCAAAATGCATTTATTATGTGGATGATACAGACGATAGCCTTTATTTTCAGAACTGTACCCAACAAGAATACATTTTCTGGTTTATCATCTAATTTTCTGTGATGTTGTTCAAGCACTAATGCATATGCCAAACAACCAAAAACACATAGATGAGCAACAGATGGCTTGCGATCATGCCAAGCCTCATATGGAGTCATAGACTGCAATGCTTTAGTGGGACACCTGTTAAGTACATATGCTGCACACATGACAGCCTCAAGCCAAAAACTATGTGGTAAAGCCTGACTCTTCACCATACACCTCGCCATCTCCATGAGTGACATGTTCGTTCGTTTAGAAACTCCATACTGTTGTGGTGTATACGGCACCGTACACTGGTGTTTATCCCACGTTCAACTAGAAATGCATTAAAATTAGAAGACATATATCCCCCCCCCTCGATCAGAATGGAGGGTGCCCATTTTACATGCTGACACATTTTCAGCCAAGAACAAAAACTGTTTGAAGCACATGAACACTTTCGAACTTTGCCTTCAATGGATATACCCATGCATGCCTTGAAAAATCATTGATGAAAGTCACAAACTAAAGATAATTTCCAAAGAAGGTGTTTGCATAGGACCATAGACAACAGTATGTACAAGTTGGAATTTCTAAGTAGCCCGAACTGAACCATCTTTTGGAAAGGAGGAATGCTGCATTTTGCCCAAAATACAGCCTTCGTGAACATGTTTTCCAGGTGCCTCAAGTTTGGGCAAAGACGACACCATTTCAGATTTCTGTAGGTGTAACAAACTAGCAAAATTTTGATGATCAAAGCGTGCATGCCAAAGCTTTTCATCTGACATAGCTTGAGAATCATGTACTGCACATGCCGAATCATTTACATATCTTTAATAGTCTATGAGCTTATACAGCCCATGACATAAAATGCGAGAAGCAATAATGATGTCCCCTTTTGACAGATCATGAACTATACATCTGTCATCAAGAAATTTCACAACCAAGCCAATCTTGGGTAATGAAGAAACTGATAACATATTTTTATTGATCCGTGGCACAAACAAAACATCTGACAAAGTGAAGGAACTACCATCAGCAGTAGTCAAAATGATCTTACCAACTCCCATAATGAGATAAGAGGAGTTGTTGGCGCATGTAATAGTATTACCTGTAGGGGTAGGCTCGAGTGAAGAGAAGAAACTGCGCTGCGAGGTAATATGTTTGGTCACCCCACTGTCAAAGTACCAAACATCTGAGTCTACTGCAGACATGCACTGCTCATGAGAAGATGGCTCAAAACTGCAAACAGAACATGCATTCTAGTTCCTGCATAAGATTAACAGACTCTGTTTTTGGTGTAGAGGCCTCTGCAAGAACCATTCGACCCTCTTTCTTCTTTCCCTCTTGAGCATCCAAATGGGGGTCTCGTCGGTGATGCAGGTGGAAGAATTACTGAGCCTTTCCATAGGAGATGTATGATAGTTGTTCATAGGTGCTCAATAAGCCTAGTTGGCTTCTATTGGGTAACTGATTATATGCAGTGGAGTCAGTGGTTCACTATGTAGGCAAACATGTCAGTACTTGCAGTCTTATGATATTTTGACACTGGTCATACGCTCATTTTGCTGAGGATACTCTGGCAAAATTTTTCTAGATTTTTGGTTTTGTCAACTATATAGTGGTCGATTTACTCCTTGATACACTTATTCGTTGGTGTTCGGACTCTTCTAGCTCCATTATCATTCCATTCAGTTCTCTACCATCATGGCATCAGAGGTCTCAAGCATATCTGGTGGATCATGGTCTAGTGTTAGTGTTCCAAGGAGGAGCTATAACTTGCACGACAAAGACCATTTTGAGATCCGAAAATGTGATGGCACAAAGTTTGCTTTATGGAAGAATCAGATTAAAGATGTGCTGATTCAAAGGAGGAAATGGAAGCCAGTAAATGGGATTTCAAAGAAGCCTTCTGGCATGGTTGAAGATGATTAGGATGAGTTAGATGAAATGGCCAGGTCTATAATGTTTACTTTACAGTATTAGACTGTGAAAGTGCAGAGGAGCTTTGGAAGAAGTTATGCAATACGTATGAAAAAGAGACGGCATCAAATAAAGTGTATCTGATGAGAAAATTATATGAGCTTCTAGCTACAGGCTCAAAAAATGGATATGTATAATGAAATGAAAGTAGTATTGTTGTTATGCACCCTACCATCATCATGGGATACATTTTGCATAGCTATTAGCAATAGTGCACCTGGTGGTAAACTTGTCTATGATGACATATGTGGAGCACTCTTGAGTGAGGAGATTCATAGAAAATCTATGGTTGGCACTCAGAGTGGAGATGCATATAATGTTTGTGATTCTTACCAAGGAAAGAATTAGCAACGTGGCAAGAGCAAGAACAAGGCAAAGAATGGTCAACGAAATAAGAGTAGAAGTAAATCAAGGAAGAGGGATATCGAATGCCATTATTGTCATAAAAAAGGACATATGAAGAAAGACTGTTATGCATTAAAGAATGCTAAAGGTAAAGGACAAAACGTTGATGGGCATGTTAAACAGTTACCTACACCATCTACTTTGATTGTGAAGATTCACGAAATTGATGCTATTTTTGATGATGTTGATGTGTTGACACTTGATAGTACTGTGCCATCTAAGGCGCTTATGGCTGAATCTCTTTCCCACACATGGCTGCTAGATTTTGGTGCTTCTTTCCATGTGATACCGCACAGAGAATGATTCTCTAATTATGAAGCAAAGTCTCTTGGTACCATGAGACTTGGTGACTCTTATTAGTGTGATGTTGTGGGGATTGGAGATGTAATTGTGCAATTCATTGATGGTTCAAAATTCACTATGCATAATGTGGCCATGTACCTCACTTATCACAGAGTTTGATGTTAGTTGGTCAACTGGATGACCTTGGTTACAAGGTGGTCTTCTATGCTCAATCCTTTCACATATCAAAGGGCAATATGGTTATTGCAAAAGGAAGCAAAGTTGGCTTACTTTATCCTCTATTTCTATCATAGAAAGAACACTTGTTCATTGTTATTGAACAGCCTATGGCTTGTATTTAGCATGGTCGTTTGGGCCATATATCTTGTAGTGGAATGGAAAATCTTTCTCGTTCTGGCTACTCACCTGTGTTATCTTTCTCCGATTTTTCATTTTGTGAGCATTGTCAATATGGAAAGCAAACCAGAAATGTGCATAGAACACACATTGACTCTTGAGTTCAGCCTTTAGATCTCATTCATACAGATGTGTGTGGTCCCATGCCCACTAGGTCCTTAGGTGGATCTCTCTACTTTGTCACTTTCATAGATGATGCTACTAGAAAAGTGTGGGTATATCCTATCAAATCGAAGGATGAGGTATTCCCTACTTTCAAAAAATGGCTTGCTTCAGTTGAGACTCAAAAAGGAACTAAGCTTAAGATTTTATGTTCAGATAATATGGGTGAGTATACCTCACATGAATTCAGCCTTTTTTGTCAGTCTAGAGGGATTCATAAAGAGTTTACAGATCCTTATACCCCAGTACAGAATGGTGTAGCTAAGAGAATGAATAGAACTTTTCAAGATCAAGTAGTCTCTATGTTGCTCATGCAAACCTCTCACAAGGCTTTTGGGCAGAAGCTGTATTGACTCCAGTTCATGTGATTAACCTTTCACCTAGTACTGCCAAAGGTCTGAAAGTGGCACAAGAGTTATGGATAGGGAAGCCACTATATTATGATCATCTTCGAGTTTTTGGGTGTGAAGCATATGTTCATGTACCCAAGAATCTCTCCCTAGATGTGAGACTGGAATATTTCAATTTGAGATACAAACAATTTTCTGTGTCAAGGTATGTTAGTCACCGGTCATGGCTCAAAGGAGTGATGTATTCCCTATGTTTGCTCTTGAGGATAAATTGGATGGTACCGACTACCCATTATGGGTTTATATGATGCATCATGTATTGGTCACAAAAGGACTATGGAATATTGTGAAGGGTGTTGAAAGACGTCATGTTACACCTACGAATATAGGGACTACAAATACACGTGGTGGAGCTGATGCAAATGGTGTCGAAGATGATGATATTTTGCAGATTCTTGTTTGTGTTGCTGTTTCTATTGCATCTACTATAGAGCAAATTCGTTGGGATGGCAGAGATGCTCAGGCACGTGCATTGATAGCTTTGTCTATCAAATGTACCAATATTCCTCACATTCGCTCTTGCAGAATAGCTAAGGATGCTTGGGATACACTTACCACATTGTACCAGGCTAGGAATGAGGCTCGTGTTGCTTACCTTCGAAAACAATTGGAGAGTGAGCACATGAATGAAGGGGATTCTATGGACATTTTTCTCATAAAGATCAAGGATTTGAAAAAATAGTTGATTTATGCTGATGAAGTTATACCAGATAGCTCACTTGTGTAGACCATTCTGAATGGTCTTCTTAACTCATATGAGAGCTTTGCTTCTACTCTTCGTTTGATGATGGAGGGAAATCCAAATGCCTTGTCATTTGAGGAGTTAGGCTCTGTTCTGTTGCAGAAAGACCAGTCTAGGTAGAATAGGTCTATTATGCATGTTGTAGATCAAGCTTTCCTGGCTAGTTAGAAGGGCAAAGGTAAATGGAGCTCTTCTACTAGTAAGCAAAAATCTGCAAATGGTGCACATTCGAAGAACCAAGACAAAGATGAGAAGAAATCAGAAAAATAGAAAATTGTTTTGCAAATACTATAAAGCAAATGATCATGTCATCAAGAGCTGTCCAAAACTAGCTGCTAAAGAGGCAAAGAAGAAAGAGGCCAGAATGGTTGTTGCAGAGGCCTCTACACCGAAAACAGAGTCTGCTAATCTTGTGCAGGAAGAAGAATGGGCGTTTGTAGTTTTGACCCATCTTCTCATGAGCAGTGCATGTCTACAGTGGACTTAGTTGTTTGGTACTTTGATAGTGGGGAGAGCAAACATATTATCTCGCAGCATAGTTTCTTCTCTTCAATCGAGCCTTCCCCTGTAGGGAATACAGTTACATGTGCCAACAACTCCTCCTATCTTGTTATAGGAATTGGTAAGATCATTTAAACTACTGTTAATGGTAGTTCTTTCACTTTGTTAGATGCTTTGTTTGTGCCAAAGATCAAGAAAAGTTTGTTATGAGTTTTTGCATTAGCCAAGATTGGCTTGGTGTGAAATTTGTTGATGATAGATGTACAGTTCATGATCTGTCAAATGGTGACCTCATTATTGCTTCTGGCATTTTATGTTGTGGGTTGTATAAGCTCATAGACTATGAAAGATCTATAAATGATTTGCCATGTGCAATACATGATTCTCAGGCTATGTCAGATGCAAAGCTTTGGCATGCACGCTTTGGTCAGCTGAATTTTGCTAGTTTTCTACGGTTACAAAAATCTGAAATGGTGTCCTCTTTGAGCAAACTTGAGGCACTTGGTAAACATGTATGTGAAGGCTGTGTTTTGGGCAAAATGCAGCGTTCTTCGTTTCCAAAAGATGGTTCAATTTGGGCTACTCAGAAATTGCAGCTTGTACATAGTGATGTCTGTGGTCCTATGCAGACACCTTCTTTTGTAAACTATCTTTACTTTGTGACTTTCATCGATGATGTTTCGACATGCATGGGTATATCCATTGAAGGTAAAGTCCCAAGTGTTTATGTGCTTCAAACAATTTTTGGTTTTGGCTGAAAATGTGTCAGTATGTAAAATGGGCACCCTCCGTTCTGATTGAGGGGGGGAATATATGTCTTTTGACTTTAATGCATTTCTGACTGAATGTGGGATAAAACATCAGTGTACAGTGTCGTATACAGCTCAACAGAATGGAGTTGTTGAACAAAAGGACAAGTCACTCATGGAGATGGCCAAGGTGTATGGTCAGTGTCATATAAGCATAATGCTTTGCAATAAAGCTATCATAAGTGAGCTTCTGAATAGGATGTTTTACCCTTTTTGATCTCCTTTCATTACCTGTGATTGGATATTTCTTCCATGTCTATTTCTTTTGCACTTCAGGAGTTACAACTTCTTCAAATTCATCTTCATCTTCACTTGAATGAAAATCTCTTACCAAGTTACCTCCATTACCTCTTGTGGCTACATTCTGATGTATCCTCTAACTCCTTTTGCTTGCCCTTCCATGATGATGAGCTTTGTGAACGACTTGGCATACTTAGTCCACTCAATGTAGTGCTAACTTGCACTTGCTCTTCATGTACCTGATCTGCATGTACAAAGTCTTCTTCTTGCAAATCATTCACACCTCCATACCAAGGTTTTAACTCATCAAACACAACATCCCTTGACACTCTAAGATTTTTAGTGACCAAATTATAACACCTGTACCCTTTTGCTCATTTGTCTAGCCAGTAAAAATGCATTTTTCAGCCCTAGCATCAAGTTTACCTTCTCTAACTTCATATGGAACATAAACATAGCATATGCAAGCAAAAATCCTTAAATGAGACAAATCTAGTTTCCTTTGATAGTATACCTCATCTTGAGTAAGATCATGAACTCTTGAAGTTGGTATCTTGTTCTTAATATATGTTGATATGGTTGCTGCATCAGCCCAATATGAGAAAGATACATTCATCTCATTCAACATGCATCTAGTACCTCTGCAATTTGTCTATTCTTTCTTTCAAAAATACCATTTTGTTCAGGGGTATACCTGCATGTGTATTGCCTCCTTATGCCTTCATCTTCTAAGAAACTTGTGAAAAATCATTTGAGAGATATTCTCCCCCTCCATCGGACCTTAGGGTTTTAATCCTATGACCTATTTCATTCTCAACAAGTGCCTTGTACTTTTTGAATACTTCAAAAACATCTGATTTCTTCTTGATTATATACAACCAAATTCTCCTAGAACAATCATCAATAAAGGTAACAAAGTACCTACTACCTGCATGTGAAGTTTCTCTTGAAGGTCCCCATACATCTGTATGCACTAAATCCAAAACCCTTGGAAAAATGTACTTGCTTGACTTGAAAGGCAACCTAGTTTGCTTCCCAAATTGACAAGCTTCACAGACCTCATGAAGATGTGATGTTGAGAAGTTTGGAAGCCCTTTAACCAATGAATTTTTCTCAATGTTCTTTAGCTTTTCAATGTTGACATGTCCTATCCTTTTATGCCACAAATCCAAATATGGAATTGTTGTATTTCCTGAAGTGATGAACATTACCTTGTTGGGGTTTTGCTTGATATTGAGAGTAAACAGCCTTCCATGCTTCTCTTCTTTTGCCACAAGCTGAAATCCATTCTTTGGATCCTCTGGGAAGCAACCTTTGCTATTGAACTTCACTTGGTATCCTTTATCTACCATTTGACCAATAGAAATGAGATTCTTTGTAATAGTGGGGACATATAGTACCTCAGATAGTGTCTTTCTCTTCTTGCCATCCTGAAACTTGACATCACCAATGTGTTTGAACTCATGCTCGGTGTTATCACCTGCCTCTACACATCCTCTTTTCTTTGGAGCCTATAAATAAAAAAACATGTTCTCCCTACAAGATATATGATTGCTACAACCACTATCTATGTACCAAGTATCATCCTTCTCATGTTTACTATCTCCATATGCATGACTCATGGCAAGAACTTGATCACTAGAATCATTTGAAGCATAGTTACCTTGAGCATTGTTCCTCCTTTGGTAGCATTCATTTGCCCAATGTCCGAGCTTCCCACAAATGAAGCATCCATTGCCTCTAGATCCTCTTCCTCTTCCTCTATTGTTCTTGCCTTTACCTCTTCCATTTGAAGATGAGCCTTCATTTGAGTCTTCTTGGTTGTCACTTTGCTTGCTTTGGCTTTGCCTTCCTCTTCCTCGACCTCTTGATGCTTTGCCTCTTTCTCTACCTACATATAGCATTTGACCTTGGGCACCTTTGCTCTTGCTTCCACCTTGCAATGTTTCTTCATTAACCATTAAAGTGTTCAATTGATCAAAATCAGGCATATTTTCCCTAGCATACAATGAGGATATGAAGTTCTTCCAATTATCATCATCTTTAAGACCATTAAGTACAAATGCAACCATGTCATAATCATGAATTAAATGTCCTATGACTGCCAATGAATCTCTAATGCCTTTGGCTTTAATTATGTAATCATGTATGGATTGGTTACTATTTGTTGTTAACCTTTGGAGTTGTCCTCTCCAATCATTTTAGCATAAAGAATCAACAATACATCTTATATTTGCCAATCCTGGAAGTATACAAGAGACCACAGCCCCTTCTAGATGATAGAATCCAAGAAATAAGAGAAAACTGGTTGGATTTCTGAGAAATAATGAAGATGAAGAGGAATTTCTAGGGTTTTGGTTATCTTGAGCAATACTACATCATTTCAAATAATCTTGGTGTCTAAAGTGTGTTATTTTCTCAACAGAACACAATCATGAAGTCAAATCTCAAAAATGATACCTGTAACCTCTAGACGAGACAATCGCGATTCTGTGGAAACTGACGATTTTCATGTCCAGCACTATTCTTCAGCAATTCTTCACTCAACACATCATGAAACAACTCTCTTCATACACATTCATCAGAAATACACAATAGAACCTTGCAAATTCCATTACTAGGAATTCACACAAAAGGAAGAATCACGATTTTCTACAGGAAACTCTTCTCATTACTAGGATAGCATCAATTACAATTAACCAACCCCCTCAAAATAGAGGAAATTATCTCTTATACATTTTCAAGTGTCCCTTTTCACACTTGAATTTTGGTCCTTTTCCTTTCTAATCTAAAAATATGCTATCTAAGAGTTTCCAAAAATTCTAGAAAATTTACATATGATTCTAATTTACACGAGGAAGACTCTTCCTCATTTTTACATCATTTGCATAAATATCTCTACAATTTTTTATCATTTTACAAATATTTGTCTTCAAAAAATGCTTCTTCTAACATTCTTTCCCTCCTAGACCTTTTGGCTCCTGACAAAAGACACTCTTGTTGATATTTCAATGAATGCTCCCTTCACTTCTTTTTTCTCTGATATACCTGTGACAATAAGTCATGACTTTTTCTTTCTGTGATGTTTAAGTTGTTCACCATCTCCAATAATGCTTTTCTCCATTGCACAACAGCCTCTGGTTTGTCTATTACATCTTTCTTCAGATATTCTGTGTATGCAGCTTCATAGGCAGTGAGTCGAGATTTTGTTACTACTGACAAATTTCCAAATATTTCTGATTCTCTTTCAAAAAATCCATAATCAAATGCATCTTCAAAAATCTGAAGATAATGACTACCCAAAAATATTGTTCTCCTATAATAAGCCATCAAACATATCTTGTCTGGGGTTTCACTGAGATCAAATAATAAAGCATCAGATGGAGAATTAAAGCCAATGTAATTGAGAATTCTGACATCTGTATCTGTAAAAGTCTCTATACATGCCAATATGAGTCTCATTACTCTGATTAGTAAAATACATGCTGGATCATTGACATCTTTGTATGTAGATATGACAGACTCTGCTGTGTCAACCATATACTTCTTTGTTGGCCATGTTCCTCCCTTTGGTCCTGCTATCTTTGGAAAATTCAACCATTTTGATGGAATCTGTCCCTCCTTCCTTCTTTCCCAAAAAACTGTCCAATCCCTTCTCCTTGCTACTGGACAATATGCTGGATTGATTTTTAACTGTATTGGTGCTTCTTTCCATATTTTTCTGCATTCTTTATTAGCATCCAACCACCTATTTCTCCATTTAGGATTAGCTTTTTCAAATAACTCCTTTGTCACATTGATGTCTTCTTCATATTCTAAATACTTGTTTGGAGGTAATCCTACCCTTGCCAATTGATAGTTTCTAATGCTTTCCATAATCATGCAAAAGGGTATACCTAAGCCGTCTGCAGCCCAATGGTGTTGATCCGGATTTATTCCTTTATTCAGTGCAAAATTAACAATCTGTTCCTCGTATTCATTATGCATTTTTCTAATAAATTCCATTCTGGATTCTTTGTCTGTCAAAAGTTTCTGAACAAAATCTTCTAAGTACTCTTCTACTGGTGCTTTGTTTTCTTGTTCACCACCATGTTGGGTTCTGTCATCATCTCCTACTTCATATTCTTCTGCTTGTGTAGTCTCTACCTGCTCTTCCACCTGGGTTTGTGGTTTTTCCAATTTTTTCTGTAGCTCTTCTATCTTCAACATTAAAATTTTATTTCGAGAAGTCCACAACTCTCTTTCTGATTTCCACTCATTTCTTTCCTTTTCTATACTCAACTACCAATCACTTCTCTCTTTTTCTATATCCATATGTAACTTATTATATCCCCTCATAGTAGAAGCAGCATGTATACTTGCTTGTTTTTCCAACTCCTTAGCTTCTTTCAACTCTGTTTGCAATCTCATAATTTCTTTGTTCAGATCTTCCTTCTCATCCTGTGTCACCTGTACAATCTTTCTTTCTTCCTTCAATTGGCCTTCTTCCATTAATAACTTGTTTATTTCCTCATTGGCTTTGACCATAATTTGATATGAACTCTGTAAGGTTCTGTATCTCCCTTCAATTTTCTTCAGCTCCATCTCCATTTTGTTGCTATGCTCTGTCTGTTTTGCACATTTCTCTTCAAGAAATTGAATTTTGTTCTGTTGTTGAACTTTTGATTCTTCCAAGGAAATCACTCTGTTGGTCAAATCCTCATTCCTTTCTCGAATAATTTTTAACTGTTCTACTAACTGCTCCTTTTCTTTCCTGTGCTCATTAATGATTCTGCTGCCTCTTACAAACTCAGATTCAGCCACCATTCCTGATATGATCATGTTTCTACTTGATGGTCTGAATTGTTCTATATTGCTCATAATAACCTTGCAAGCAGATCTTATATCTTGAGGTATTCTTTCCAACCCAATTTCTAATTCCATTTGTTTTACTTCTATCTGCTTTTCTTCTTTGCATTCATTCTCTCCTTCATCTTCTTCCTCATACTCTATGACCTGGTGCTTTTGTTCTTCATGGCCCTTATCTGCTTTCATTTCTTCTTTGTCTACAACATTTTCCTCATGTTCTAATATCTGATCCTCCTTCTTCTCATATCTTGATGTGTCTTTAATTGTCTCCATTTCTTCTGCCTTCTGTTTCTCCATTCCTTGTTGTTCTTCTTCAAGTAGATGTCTTTGCTTTACCTGTGCTTCCTTTTCCTGAATTAGGGTTGATTCAGTCTCCACAGAGAGTTTTGTTTGATCATTAATTATTTGCTCCTTTTGTCCTTCCTCTTGCTCATCTATCTCCATGAGATCCAGATCTTCCTCTTGTCCTTGATCTTCTGTAGTTGTAAACTCTTCATTATGATTCAAGTCATATAGTATGTCTTCTATGCTTTGGTTGATCTCTTTTTCTGTATCTCCTTCTTTCACTTCTTGAGCATTCTTCTTTTCCACTACTTCCTCTGTTTCCTTGATTTGATCTGTCTCTTTTTGTTTGTGTACTGAACTGCATAATTGAACTTCTTTTTCTGCTTCTAACCTTCCTTCATCCAATTTGAAATAGGTTTGATGTAAGGGTTTTGTCCATATTGTCTTCAATCCTGAATCCACTAATCCATAGCTGGATTCCTTCCTTACTTCACTCTCTTCTTCCATCATCACTACTTTGCCTTTCAGTAACCTTCTCTCTTCTTCAGGACTAACCTGCTTTGCTGCTTCTTCTTGGACTTGTTTCCCCTGTAACTTCTCACTCAAGTCTTCTGGTGTTTTATTTTTTTCAGAGGCTTGTGTTATCACATTTGGTGTACCAGGCACTGATAAGTTCAAACTTTTCAACAAAAAGTTTTCAATATCACTTTCAGAGTCTGAAGAAAATTGTGAAGAGCCTACTATTCCTGATTTGCAGCTTCATGTTCTTCCTTAGTTGCTTCCTCCTGTTCCAATTCCACTTTTCTTGGATCCAATCTTCTTTTCTTTACTGGAATGACTTCTTCTAAAATTCCTTTTCTTTTCCTTTCTTCTACCCTCATGCTTGATTGGCCTTCTACTTCTCTTACAAACATCTTCCTAGAAGGACTTTTGATTCCTACCATCAAATTTCTGAAATATTGGGCTGCTGGAGCCAACTTCAATTGATCTTCCATTCCTAAAATATGATATATAATCCTTGTCAAAAATTGTGCTCCATTCATGAACTTTCTTTGCTCCCAATGTTTAGCTGCCTCCTTTAATTGATCATGTATGTAGGGGGTTACATCCATCACTCCAAAAGGTTTAGTTTTATCCTTGTTATTAAACATGATCAATGTCACTGGTTTGTGTGGCATGGTATATCTTGGTAGTTTTGGAAAACAGAAATATTGAAGGAACATTCTGGTAGCATATTCTTCCATCTCTTTTCCTTTGAAATCAGCAAATTTAGAATACCTTGTATATGTTTCTTTATTCTTCTTGACAAAGCTGTTATCCAACTTAGTTCCCATTGAATAAAACTGAAGAGCTCCCCTGATATGCTCTGCTTTTATTGTGATGTTCACCTCTTTGTTCTCCTTGTCCTTGACTGAACACCTAAAATATGCATCATTTCCCTTTCCAACTTCCAACAGACTATTCATCACCTGTGCAACTCATTCAAAATCTATGAAAAATATTGGTTCATCCAACAGCCTGTGTAATCCCACTGCTTTCCATCTTTTGTAATTGACTGCACTTTTCTGGAATTTGTAAAACTCATGGCACAACATGGTGTACTTGTGACCTCCAACTCCTATAGTAAAGATATGTTGACCAATGATCCCAAGAGTTTCCTTTAGTTCCTTGACTATCTTTTCTACTTCTGGAATCTCCTGCTCTTCATCAGATTCTAACTCTACAGTTTCCATTGTTGCTTATCTGTCTAAGAACCAATGTCCTTTGGATAGAGTTACTGAGTCTGCCTTGAAATCATGGGTTGGTAGTTCCTTGAAATTCACCATTCTCAAGAAAATATAGTATCACACAAAAGAAAAACTCCACCCACATGAGTCACAAGAAATAAAAAATGACATTTGTTTTGAGATGAAATGAAAGAAGAATGGGAATAAAATCTCGATTAAATCCTGACTTCCTCAAAGAACTCAATTAAAGTGATCATTACATGTGTAGCAAGATGTCTAGTGCTCTCTTCTCTTCTGACAGCTCTTATAAAAAAAAGAAAAATTATAAATAGTTGAAGAAAATTGAATAGAATTAAAAAAATAAAAATAGAAGCCTGTTACACTTCTATCTATATCTTGCTTTGTGCTGTATACTTTAAAAAATAAAAATGGTTGATTTTTCTCTCTTTTCTCTTTTCTCTCTCTCTTTTTTTTAATAATATTCTTTTTCTTTTTTTTTAATAATATTCATCTTCTTATTTTTTCTTTTTCCCTTTTTGTTTTTTTTTAATTACCTTCACTTCCTTTCTTCCCCTCCTATTTCTCTCCTTAGAAAAATGATAAGTTAGAACAATTTGACATAATTTCCAAGATGTCATAATTTCTTCTCTGTAACATTCTGATTTTCTTGTCACAATCCTTAATGCATATCAGATACTCATGCTCTTGTTCCATTGAATCAAGTCTGATTTTTTTACCCAATAATATTTAATCCTTGTTGATCCTGTTCTAGGGATACACCCATCTTCTTTTGATAAGCTGTTCTTTTGGCTTCCATATCCATTTTGTTCTGGGAATTTGTTTTGATGAGCAGGGCTTGTGTGTACTTTGTTTCCACATCCTTCTTGTTCTGATGCCTTGATGCTTTTGACTATGCCATAGTTGCCACCTTGCTTCTATCTCTTCACCATCTTTTGCTCCTTCAATTCTCTCCTGGTTTTGATTAAATGAAGTTTGATCACAAAAGTGGTTGTATTGGTAATGTCTATGTGTTTTCTTATGAAAAAGTAAATCCTTCCACGTCTGAGTCATGAATATCTTGTTGATCTTCCTGTTCTTCATTACTCAATAAAAACATTAAAAACCTTTTGTCATTTATTGTCAACTTAAGCTTCATTTTTTCAAAATCCAAAATTACTTTACCTTGCTTTAGCCGTGGTTGTCCCAGAATCAATTTCTCAGTCATCAAGTGATCTGGCCATTCTTCACAATCTATTTCCATATATTCTTCATTGAACTTAACTTCAATAGAAGGTGAAGACATGCTTTGTATGATTTGTCCTTCCAAAGTTTTGATAAAGGTTTTGCTTTTAGTCCTTTTTAGCTTAAACTTTTTCAACAAAGCTGAACTGATCAAATTTACTTGTGCACCTGAGTCTATCAAGACCTTGATTTTCTCATCCTGAAAATTCATTGTTATAACAGGCAAATGTTCTCCTTTTTTTTAGAGGTGTTTCACACAAAAGGACTTCTCTACAATTTTTTATTTTTCTTATCCTCTCTTTTGCCTCTTGTTGAGTCTCCTTTCTAATATTTTCCTCTTCCTTTTTCCTATTTTGAGCTTGATGTAATCTTCTCCATTCAGAAACAGTTAATGGAAGATCATACCTTTTTACTCTACATCCACTTATGAAATTTGGCATGATTTCTCCATCTATATTAGCTAATTGAATAGCTCCAGTGTTACTTATTTGATGGATAATATAAGGCCCATGTCCTTTTTTATGAAATTTCTTCTGATGTTCCTTTACTCTGTATGCCAAAACTAGATCTCCTTCTTGTAGATCTTTTTCTTTAATATGAACATCATGATAAGCTTTTTGTCTTTTCTTGTCTGCATACATGCTCATAATTGCTTGGAGTCTAGAAGCTCCCAGTTTTTCCAATTCCATCACTCTCTCAGATAATTCATGTCCAGTCCATTTGTATTGACTTCCCACATTTAGTGTTGGAATAAGGAATTCTATGGGCAGAACTGCATTTTGTCCATATACCAGATTGAATGGTGTGGTTCCTAATGCAGTTTTGTATGCCACTCTATAGGCCCATAGAACATGATTAAGTTGTAAATCCCAACCATTCCTATTTGTGTTTACCAATTTTAACAATACAATGCAAAGTACCTTATTAGTACTTTCTGCTAACCCATTGGCTTGTGGGTGATATGGGGCTGAATTTCTATGACTAATCATGAAATATTTAGTTATGTTTTCTATGATCTGGTTCAGAAAATGAGTCCCCCTATCACTTACCAATTCAATTGGTAGTCCAAATCTGGTGATGATATTTTCATAGAGAAATCTTGCAGTAGTATGAGCATCATTCTTTTTTGTAGCTCTAGCCTCTGCCCATTTGGTCAAGTAATCTGTGGCCACTATTATGTATTCAGCATGGGATTGTTTTGCTGGAGGATGTATGGGTCCAATGAAATCCAACCCCCATTTACTAAAGGCTCTTGCTGAAATTAATGGTATTAATGGCATATTATCTCTTCTATTTGGTTGACTCGCTCTCTGGCAAATGTCACATCTTTTTACATATGTTCTTGCATCAGGAAATAGAGTTGGCCACCAAAAACCTGAGTATAATATAAGTTTAGCAGTCCTTTCACTTGAGAAATGACCTCCTGCCACTCCAGAATGTGCCATTTCTAACATTTCATGATATTTATCTTCAGGAACACAAATTCTTAAATATCCATCCATCCCTCTTTTATACAATTGATCTCCTATTAATTGATACTCTTCAGAAATCATTTGTAGATTCTTTGAGTGTGCACTTTCTCTTTCTTGTTTTCCTTTCTTGTTTCTTTTCAATTCCTCAATGATGTTCTCACTCCATTCTGGGCTCTTCTGAAACCAATATAAAGTTACAAGTTTTGAATTTTGCAAGGATTGGCATTCCCAACAGTTAGCAATATATTTTGTTACATCTTGAATATTATTAGGCCAATGTAGTCCCATCCTATTGAGATTCCTGCTTTGTAATACTAAACGTGTGTTGTTTCCAAATGTTCTGCAAGGTCCCATGGTTAGCAAAGGTACTAAAGTCATGGCCCATTTAGGAATACTTTCTACTTTGAACAGATATGTATCTGGCAGGTCATCATCTAAAGGTGAACTTGGTTCTTTAGCCTGGATTCTGGACAAATGATCTGCTCTCAAATGTGTTTTTCTCTGTCTGACCACCACCTCAAACTCAAACTCCATCAGTAGAAGAAACCATCTGACTATCCTACCAGTGTGACAAGGTTTGTTTACTAGATAGAGTAAAGCTTGGTGATCCACAAAAAATTTAAACTTGTTGGCCAAAAGGTAATGTCTATATTTTTTCACTGCAAATATCATCCCCAACCCTTCCCTCTCAGTGGTTGTGTAATTTTTTTCTGCTGAATTCAGTTGCCTACTAGCATAAGCAACTGGGAAATCTAATTTGCTCCCTTCTATTGGTTGTGCTAACACACATCCCAAAGCATAATTTGAAGCATCCATATGGACATGAAAAATTTTATCCCACTGTGGGGTTTTTAGAATTGGTGTTGTTACCAAACAAGTTTTTAAAGTCTCAAAAGCTTGGTCACACTCTTTGGTCCACTCAAATTTTGTGATCAAAGCATACAAAGGTTTTGCTATATCAGCAAACTTGTGTACAAATTTTCTATAATACCCACAATGTCCCATGAAAGTTTGAAGTTCCTTTACATTTGTTGGTCTTGGAAGTTCCACTATGGCCTTAATTTTTTTCTCATCTGTTGAAATTCCATTTTTGGAAACTATGTGGCCTAACATTCTTCCTTGTCTTACAAAGAATACACACTTCTCTGGATTTAAACATACTCTGTATGTTCTGCATTTCTTGAATATGTTTTCTAAATCTTCCAAATGATCTTGTCTTTTTAATGAAAAAGTACACAGATCATCCACATAAATTTCCATTACATTCCTCAGGAATTCTTTGAAAATATGACACATCAATCTTTGAAAAGTTGCTAGGGCATTAGTTAACCCAAAGGGCATAACCCTAAAAGCATAAATTCCCCATTTTGTGGAAAAGGCAGTTTTATGTTGGTCTTCCAATGCTATGGGTACCTGATTGTTTCCTGAAAAGCCATCCAAAAAACTATAAACCTCCTTCCCTGCCACTCTTTCTAGAAGATGGTCTGTTATAGGCAATGGGTAGCTATCCCTTATAGTTGCAGCATTCACTTTTTTCAAATAAATGCATACCCTAAGTTTCCCATTCTTTTTTGGTACTACAACTATAGGGGATATCCACTCTGTATACTCAATCTCATAGATGAAATTGGCAGCCAGCAGCTTGTCAATTTCTTCCTTTATTTTCGCAGAGTATTTATCATTGAATGTGTAATGTCTTTGTTTGCTAGGCTTTGCATCAGGTGTAATAGGAATCTTATGCTCACAGATTTTAGGATCAATACCTTTCAAGTCCTTATAGCTGTAAGCAAACACATCCCTATAGTTTCTGGCCAAATTTCTTAATGCTTCCTCCTCTTGATT
This sequence comes from Ceratopteris richardii, assembly GCA_020310875.1. Taxonomy (NCBI): domain Eukaryota; kingdom Viridiplantae; phylum Streptophyta; class Polypodiopsida; order Polypodiales; family Pteridaceae; genus Ceratopteris; species Ceratopteris richardii. The sequence goes on along the minus strand of CM035406.1, from coordinate 46,865,578 downwards.
TGTCATGTCATCAGCGATTACAATATGTCTTTCTTCCCCTTCTTCTTGGGTGATCATTACCTTCTTTGTTTGTTCCTCATTGTCATATGCCTCCCCTTTTTTCTTTTCTCTCTTTGGTTTCATTTTTAGAAGTAATCTGTCTTCTACTTCATAAGTCTTGAAATTTGCAAGTACATCAAATTGTTGATCCTTGTTTGTCATTTTCTCATTTTTTTCATCCTATTGATCTTCTTCTATTTCCTTGTGTTTGTTCTTTCTATATTTGCCTGAGATTTTATCTTTTATTGCATCTCCAGCTTTTACCTCTTCCAAATATTGTGTTTTTCCATTTTTCAATATCATTTCTTTCTCCTGGTCCTCTTCTGTTTTTGATACCTTTATCATTTGTATTCCTATGTGAAAAACATCATATCCTTCTTCATTTTGGAATTTCATTCCCACATACTCGTCATTGGCTAGATCCATGGTAGCCAAAATCTGGTTCCAACCATAAGGCTTAAATTCTTCATCTTTGAATTTTTGTGGTACATAGCTCTCATCTTGTAATTTTCTCCCTTCTACACAATCTTCTTTTCTTAATCTTCTTTTTCCATTTGTAAGGTTTCTTAACACATTGCACTTCCATATTGATGATTCTGTTCCATTTTGATCTTCAATCTCTGATTCTTCACTCGAATCCTGATTCTGATGTATTTTGAACCATTCTTGAGGGGATATGTCACAATAATGACCATTTCTTAGATTCACTCTAGTTATTCTTCCTTTGCTCTGAAGATATAGGCAATCATTACCCCAATCTTGCACAATTTGCATTTGTCTCATAAATGGTCTTCCTAGGATAATATCATAAGAAGTGGATTGTGGAAATTCAACTATGGCAAAAGTATGCTCTATTTCTATTCCACATATATCCACAATCACCTTTTCCCATATTCCTAGGGGTTTTTCTATGTGTCCATCTACAAGTTGCAATCTCATTTTAGTGGGTATTAATTCATTTTTTCCCCATCTTTCCCAAGTTTGTTTAGTCATGATAGCCACACCTGATCCACTATCCAATATAGCTTGGGCATGATTTGTACCAAATTGTATTTTCAGAGTTGAGTTCCCTTCTTCTCCTTCACAATATCCTCCTATTTTATCAATAGGAATGTACAACAACTCTTCCAATTCTTGTGGCTGTGGATCAAAATTCTCTGGTATTGCTTCCCATTTTACCATTTTGTATTGTAAGTGAGGATTCTGTTTTACCAATTCCTCCATTGTGGTGTGGTATAAGATTGTACATTGTTTGTCTATATTTACCTGGAATGTTATTTGTGAGTTATCTTCTTGATCAATAATTTCCTTTGTTCTTGTTACCTTTGTTTCTCCAACTGTTGTTTTAGAATTATCTAGTTCCCCTAGTTTAAGTTGTGCTTCTTGTATGATTTGTTTGCATTTTTGCATTCTTTGATGCTCTATATCCGGTATAGGATAAGCCATTACATGGTCTGTGGGATTTGGTCCTTCTTGAATTCTTCCCTTGTATGCTTTTATCATAGTTTCCAAACTTTGTGAATTGCTTATCTCTTGCTGGGTTTGTGTCTTTTGGGGTGGGCTATGTTTTGGCAGTTCCATATTTTCTTCTTCTTGACTTTTACCCACTCTTATTTTTCTCTCCCATCTCCCTTTTTGTCTGTTTTTCTTCTCCTTTGGAGATGAATTCTTCTTTTGTTCCTTGGTTATTTCCTGTTTTTTGGCTTGTGCTCTTGTTATAGCATTTACATTTACTTGTTCAGGATCACTCAATTCTTCTTGCTCCATGATGTTGACTACTTGTAATGGTATGTTATTAGAAGTATTTTGTTGTTTTTGAGGATTTCTTGGACAATCCTGTATTAAATGTTCCCTGCCACAATCCTTGCAATAGGCTCCTTCTACTCGTAGTATGGGAGGTTGTGGACAGTCTCTAATGAAATGTTCCCCTCCACATCTATAACAAGTTATTTTTTGACTCCCTTTGAACTGAGGTCTCTGATTAGACATGTAATTATTGGTTATATACATGAATGTAGCTATATCCATTTCAATTCTCCCATTTCCCAAGTCTAGGGCTTGCAGTTCTGGTTCTCTCAGCTCATATCCCTCCCACTCTTCCTGATATCCTTCATTCCAATGATAATCTTCTTTGTATGGTGATCTTATTCTTGAGTTTCCCTCTTCTATTGGTGTGTATTTGACTGGTACCACATTTGTTGGTAATGGAGGTTGTTGCCCAAGTACAAGTCTTGGTTGCTCAATAAATCCAGATTCTCTTTGGTTCACATATTCTCTCTCCTTAATGGGTTGTTTATTGTAAAAGCATTCTTCTCTGGTATGATTTTTCCATTGTCTTTCTAGTGTACAATATTTGAGTGTTTTCCTATCTTGCAAATGTTGTGGTTTTTGATATGGACATTGTTGTACCAAATGATTTTCTCCACAATTATAACATTTTTTATTTGTTGTTATCTTGGTGTTTATCAAAATTTGTTTTGGTGCTAGCTTCTAGGGCTTTAGCAATGGCTTGTGCCAATTCTTCTGCTGGTGGGATTTTATCTTCATTTGTTCTAGGTTGATCAAATGCTAACATGTCTTGTCCTCTGTTATCCTCCATTTATTGCCTCTTTTACACATGCTCCTAGATCAGGGCATCTCCTATAATACACTAGGGTTCTTACTTGAGCACTTCTCAATCCTTCTATGAATAGAGATACTTGTCTTGCCATGGAAGGTACTTCTTCTCTGGGACATCTGTCAATGTATTGCTTGAATCTCCTAGCTGCCTCTCTGACATTTTCATCCTTTTGCTGTTTAAAGCTATGTATCAAGGTAGCTGTGCTATGTTTTATTCTAGTTTTTTAGAATTCCCCTATGAAGGCTTCTAGGAAAGATTCAATATCCAGATACATTTCCTTTCTCAAGGGAATGAACCAAAATAGTGCAAGTCCTGTTAGGGTTAGACCAAATGCTTCAAATTGGACTTTGTAATCCTCAACTTCTTATGCTCTGATTAATTGTCTAAATTCTGCAGCATGAGCATGAGGATCAGAATATCCTTCATATTGATTCTTCATGCATTTGGCTACTTGATATGGCCTAAGCATTCTTCCCTGATTTTTCCACTGATGTCTTCTTCTCAATGGAAAATCATTAAGTCCTTCTGCTTCTCTCTCAAAAGGGTTTGGGGAAGTATGTAGTCTCCTACCTTGTTGTTGTTCACTATTATTGTGAGTTTCATGTTGTCTTGGCAAGTCTGATTGCCCTAGGTTTTGTTCCCAAGGCCTCTTGTCTGCACATTGCCCTAGGTCATTAGAATTTTCTGGGTCTTGTGAGAAGATGTATACACATCCCTGCCTATCCTCATATCTACCATTCTTGAATTGTGCTACTGGTGTTATATTCAGGGGAACCTCTAAGTTTCTCAATCTAATGAGAAACTTATGCATTCCATCCTGATATACATAGGTTCCAAACCTATTTGTATACATGTATTTGAGAATGTTTCTATAATCACCAGTTTCAGAGGATTCATTGGTTTCATTTAAATTCTCCATATTAATTTCTTGCCCTAAATTCTTTCTTGCAATTCTCCTACCACTGGCTCTACCTCCTTCCTTCCTAGCTCTTGCTTTAGAATGTGTGTACAATTTATTACCAGACCTAAGGATCATTCAATTAATTCACGATTCTGTGGAGAGAATCGTGTTTTCCACGATTCTGTGATGGGAATCGTGTTTTTCACGATTCTGGGGAAAGAATCGTGTTTTTCACGATTCTGTGATGAGAATCGTGTTTTTCACGATTTTGTGGAAAGAATCGTGTTTTTCACGATTCTATGATGGGAATTGTGTTTTTCAGGATTCTGTGGAAAGAATCGTGTGTTTCAGGATTCTGTGGAAAGAATCGTGTGTTTCACGATTCTGTGGAAAGAATCGTGTTTTTCACAATTTTGTGATGAGAATCGTGTTTTTCACGATTCTGTGGAAAGAATCGTGTGTTTCAGGATTCTGTGGAAAGAATCGTGTGTTTCACGATTCTGTGGAAAGAATCGTGTTTTTCACGATTTTGTGGAAGGAATCGTGTTTTTCACGATTCTGTGATGAGAATCGTGTTTTTCACGATTTTGTGATGGGAATCGTGTTTTTCACGATTCTGTGATGAGAATCGTGTTTTTCACGATTCTGTGATGAGAATCGTGTTTTTCACGATTCTGTGGAAAGAATCGTGTTTTTCACGATTCTGTGATGGAAATCGTATTTTCCACGATTCTATGGAAAGAATCGTGTTTTTCACGATTCTGTTCCCAGACAATCATGATTGCTCACAATCATTAGAAAACACGATTTTCTTATGAAGATCGTGCTTTGGGAATCGCAATTTTGTTGTTTTGTTTCAGAGAATCGTGATTTTGTATTTGACTACAGAATCGCGATTCTGTGTAGACTTTGAAATTTTTGAGGTTCTTGATTTTTAAGTTTTTTGTTTCTTCGATAGAATTGCTTTAGTAAACTTTTAACATGCAATGAAAGAGTTTAATCAATATTATTATTTTTTCCACTAAAAGCTCAAAAATCAAAACATCGCGATTCCGTGTTTTTGGCTATTTTGTGTGTTCTTGTGCTTTAATGATCATAAGCAATGCAAAAAAAAATGCATTGAGATTTCCTTACCTTGCTTGCTTGATACATAAATCTCCAAAAGCTTGTAGTTGCAGACAATAGTGATTCGGTTCCACTCTCACTCTCTCTCTTCCTCACTCAAATGAGTTTTTCTTCTGAGATTCTTGGGTTTTATAGATTTCACACAATCGCGAGTCTGTGCAATTTCCTCAAAATTTTCACTTTTTACTTGTCCAATTTTTATTCTTCAACAATTCTATGGTTTTAATCCATAATTCCTAACTTTTCATCACCAGTTACTCCCTTTATCCTACTGGTGAAAATCGCGATTCTGTACTTAATTTCCACTTCACCCACTTGATGCTCAATCCTCACTGATTTTTTAAATTTTTATTTTCTTCACTTACTCAACTTAGTGAAGCCTCTTACAATTACCCACCTCAAAACCCAAAAAACTCCAAATCACTTGTCACCTGCAATTTTACATCATAAACAAAAATTAGCGATCCTGTGAAGAGAATCGTGTTTTTTTGAACCTCCAGTTTTTTTTTAGTTTTTGACTTTTCTTTCCACTTGGTCCCCTTTACTCTTAACAACAACACTTCAGTCCAACTTCCTAAGGAAAAAAGAAATTTGTTTGAATGTTTTAATGGATTTTATGAATTTTTTTAGTATTTTGCCCTAAATTAAGGTAAACACTTCACTTAGGGTTTGTTGTTTAGTGATCTATTGATCCTGTGTTTCCTGATTGGTTATACTCCTTTATGCTTTGCTATCTAATCAGTTCATGAGCAAAACTTCCCAAAGAAAAATGTGCTGAGAAGTGCAAATATCAATTTATGCAAAGATAAAGTCAAACATTTTTCTTTTCAAGATGCAAATAA
>CM035406.1:46492551-46855051 GCA_020310875.1 Ceratopteris richardii | reverse complement strand
CACTGCAGTCTATCACTCATATGAGTCTTGGCATGGTTGCAAGCCATATGTTGCTCATTTGCATGTTTTTGGTTGTCTGGCATATGGATTAGTGTTTGGACAACATCGCAAGAAATTGGATGATAAAGTAGTAAAATGTGTTTTTGTTGGGTATAGTTCTGAAAGCAAAGGCTATCATCTGTATCATCCACAGACTAAACACATTTTGGTTAGCCGTGATGTTGTTTTTGTGGAAGATGCTATTCAACCTTTACTTTCATGTACGAAGGAGACATATGTTAGCTCTAAAGACATGTATCATACTTTGTTTCTTCTTTTTACAGGTGGACAGTCTAGTGCTGGTCCTAATGAGGCAACTTCTCAACCATTGCATGTTTCATGTGATGATGCAGATCATTCCAATTCTGATGCAAATTTGCATGATGCACTTGTTGGTGAGAGAGCTGATATTGAGGAAGAAAAAACTATGCCAAAACGACAAGTGCAAACTTTGCGTGACAGCAAATTAGATGCACCTCTGTCATACCGTACTCGTTGAGGCTCTCATAGTGCCTCTTTTGCATGAGATTGCTATGCCATGGCTGCATCTAGTCTTTGTGATGAGGCTGAACCTGTTTCGTTTGATGAAGCACAAAATTATGAACATTGGATGGCTGCAATGCAATCTGAATATGATGCTATTATGAAAAATGATACCTGGTCTTTATGTAATTTGCCTCTTGGCAAGAAGGCCATTGGCACTAAGTGGGTATAGAAGCAAAAGCATAAACCTGCTGGAACAGTTGACACGTATAAGGCTAGGCTTGTAGCAAAGTTATGCACAAGAAAGAGGCATTGATTTTGATGAAACCTTTGCACCTACTTGTCGAATGACTATTGTTCGTAGCATTTGTGCACTTGCAACTCATCATGGTTAGAATGTACATCAGTTGGACATTAAAACAACATTTCTAAGTGGTGACTTGCATGAAGAAGCGTATGCTTTTGAGCCTGGTGGCTTTGTGTAGAAATGGCATGAAAACTAGGTGTGCACGTTAAAGAAGCAATTACATGGTTTAAAGAAAACACCACGTGCTTGGTATGAAAAGATACATGCCTATCTAATTGCACATGGTTTTGAGAACAGTCCAACTGAAGGCACCTTATATGTTAAGCATGGTAATGATGTGCTTCTGATCATTGTTGTGTATGTTGATGACATGTTGCTCACTGGTCCTCATGACAAGCATATTTTTTATTTTAAGGCTGATTTGCATGCCTCATTTGAGATGTTTGATTTGGAGTATTTGCATCATTATTTGGGCATTCAGTGTAAGTTGATGGTGGAATGGATTTGTGTCAAACGAAATATATTGACACATTATTGCAGCGTTTTGGCCTTTATGACTGTAAGCCTATTGCCACACCTATGGAGACATGTTTACAATTGAGTCTTCATGATGCTGATGATGCATTTGATGCTATTCTCTATCAATAGGCTGTTGGATGCCTGATTTACTTATGCATTACTCGGCAAGATATTGAGTTTGTTGTCTCACAGCTGAGCATGTTTATGCATTGCTTAGGTGTCAAGCATTTGCAGCTGGTTAAGCGCATCTTTCGCTACTTAAGTGGTACTCGAATACTTGGATTTTTTATCCCAAGGGGGGATCACTACCGCCAGATTTGCATGCTTTTTTTGACTCTGACTAGCCTGGTTGCTATGACACTCATGTGTCCACTAGTGGTTTTCGCTTCATGCTTGGTAGCTCATGATATCTTGGCTGAGCAAGAAGTAGCCTGCTATGGCCACTTCGAGTTGTGAGGCTGAGTATATGTCAACTTTCACAACGATTGTTGAGTGTGTGTGGCTCAGACACCTTATGGCTGATTTGGGTGTTGGTCAATCTTCTGCCACCACCATCTTCACTAACAGTCAGAGCACATTGGCAGTTGCGAGGAACCCTGTGTTCCATGCTCGCACTAAGCACATTGAGGTGCATTATCATCATGTCAGGGAGAGGTTCTCTGCTAGAGAGATCAGCTTGGCATATGTGCCCATGCAGGAGAACATTGCAGACCTTTTCATGAAGGCTCTGTTTAGGGAGAAGTTTGAAAATTTCCGCAAAGATTTGGGCTTACTTCCTTTTGTGGATTGATTCCACATAGCTTGGCACTTCCTTATACATAAGTTCCAACTCCTTTTTCACTGCATCACTCCCAGGGGGGATTTTTTGATATATTTAGATAGTGATGTGTGTGAACACACTAGGACTACTGGGGCCTTTTTTTCCCTCTTTAGGAGTTTTTTTCCCCCGGCTTGTATATATGCCTATAGCCCTACCGTGTTACTTATCTTTGTACATTCTAGTGGTAATACATTCAGTATTGTGTGTTGTGCTTTAAGCTTCTTCTTCTTCTTCCTTGTGTTGTTCGCGTGCTTTCGCGTATGTCTAAGTCCAACAATATTTTACATGAAGGATTTGGGAGAAGTTGAGACCAAGACTAAGGTCAAATTCAAATACTAAGTTGATAAGGTCATGGACACCAAAAGAGAACACAAAACGTACTTTATAAGGAGATGGTAGAAACCTTAGTATGAAACTTGCAAGAAACTTTATCTAAACTTATATTTAAGCTATTGTTGCATATCATCATAAGTAGCGTCAAAATATCTCTATATTCAAAAAATAATCATAGGAAATATACATGTTTCTGCATAGAAATTTCACTCTATGTAACTGCATTACATACTTGCCTTCACCTTTTTGCATGGAGAGCTCAAATGAAAGATAATGAGGCTGAGAAGAAAACTTTAATGGGACGCTCATTCCAAGAGTTAGATAGCTAAAGACAACCAAGAATGAGATGAAATATATGAGGGAAGACATGAGATCCAATTTCAAGAGAGCTTGCTATTGTAATGAGCACAATCCAAAGCTACTTCTTGTCAAATTGTGAGAGAGTCTCCTAGTATCCTTTCTTATATGGTATCGAAGTTACAATAACTTTACATGTTGGACCATATAGACAAGGAGTCATGACATGTCTAATTGATAATAGTCAAGGAATAAGCATAGGGACCAATTACACATTTGTAGAATGAAAAGAATTATCATGAACTAAGATGTATGATTAGAGATTTTCCAAGATATATTATTATCAAGGCCATTAAATTATTGGATGAAGATAATAAAGTATTGCAGAGCTACGGATTCTATGGACACCTTTGGATGAAGTTTTATTTGATTTATTTCTCTTAGGACAGCCTGAGATTTATAAATAATTTATTATTGAATATTTTTTCCTTTTACCTTGAATTGGTACGCATGCATGCATATATGCTCGCATGTACTATGTAATATGTATGTTTTTTAAGCTTATATATATATGTGTGTGTGTGTAGGAAAGTATGTATGTAATATGTCTTTATGTCTATATGTACATATGAATGTATGTATGTAAATGTGTATATACCTATGTATGTATGGATGAATGTATGTATGTATGTATGCATGTTTTTATGACATATGTATATCTGTGTATGTCTATTTTGATGATGATTCAATGATTGATACAATCTTGGTAATCATTGAGAGCTGACATTGCTGAATTGAAATTGCCTTATGTAATGCAAAATTTTGTTGGTGTGGTAGGCCATAGCTTATGGTTAGGAGAATGATGTGCATTTACCCTCTCATGAAAACTCTTGTTTCCCAACTAAATGCATGCAACTCCTTTACTAGAGTGGTCCAAAAAGTGATGATATATTGAGAAAACTATATGATACACATTTTGATAAAGTACATGAAGATTTTAATCATCAATATGACATCCAAAATTGTATTGGTGAATTTTAGGAAGAAGGTGAATATGAAAACTGTTGCTCTAGCACAATGGTGAGAACCACGTTAAGAAGCTTCACCTCCTTAATTGTCAATCCGTGGAAGAGATAGGAGTGATATGAAGATCGTGAATGTGAGATGAAGTGAGAGTGATGGTGAGAAGCACAAAGATGCACACACACATGCACACACACAATGAAGAGAATCATTTACCAAGGATGGTAACATGAATGTGCCGGGTAGATCCTTGTTCTCTGAAGCCGTCAAGGTGGTTACTAAGTAAAATCATCTGTAAAAATCGGGTTTAGGTAGAGGGTCACTAAAATATTCTGTAAATCCCACTCGTGCCCAAACGTGCGTTAAATCTTGTGTATTCTGTAGTCCTTCAAATTCTCTTGAAAAGAACTGGTACTTGGCCCATGTGCGAAAATCAAATGCCAAATTGGCCTCAAATATGAAATCTGCGTCTGCTAATGGTCCTGCTAGACCTTGAAACCAGTGAGAATTACAATGAATCTTCTCAGTATATCCTCTAGGAGGATCGTCTATTGTCATGGGTCCTGGAAAACCTTGAAACTCTGGTGGTTGCATCGTCGGATGAGATTCCGCGAGTAATTCTCCAATATTGGTCATTGGTGCACTGGGGCCAGCTTCTGATGGTCCTTCTTCAGTTTGCATGATGACTGACGAGCTAATGGAAAAGATCTGCTACAAAAGATTAGCACATTAGTATGGAAATTAATTATGATCCCATTAAGGTGAGACCGCAATCCCTTTCCATAGCCGATGTGTAACCCGTGTAGCCAGGTGTTGTGAAGTGATTGATGCTATGATTTTTTGCAAAACTAATGCAAGTCTCTAGACACCTACATACTTCAGATTATGCATACATTTCTTGATGAGCTTTTATTATGAGTGATGTGAAGTTATGGTGTATGAATTCATACAAGGTTTAGTTGAGGGTGAGTTATTACAAGGGTGGAGTTTAAACGGGGTGGGAGAATTGTTAGATAAGGGGGTACAAGAAGACGTCTGGATACGTTTTGGTATCCATTTCCTAAGAGTCTTTGAGTGGGTGGTGTGTTTCTGCTTAGGGGCAAAAAGTGGTATCGGGTTTGGTGGTATTGAAGGATGGAAAGATTTCTGAGGGGTATATATTACATGGCTAGAGGGTTTGGCTATGATACATTGTTTGGGTACCCAAATTTGCGTGGGTGTGGGTCTATTCGTTAGGTACTTCTTGGCGATCCAAATCTGTCGAGTATTTGTACTTGTAGAAGAAGATCGAGGGGACTTTGGATACTGACTCTGCTTCTTTTGAAACTTTGTCCTGTTCTTGTCTGCAGTGTTGCCAATAGCCTGTGGTTGCTGTCCTTTTGGCACCCATATCTGTTTCGTGCCACTTGTTCTGTGATGTTGATACTGTTGCTTTCTTTGCCTCGTCTGGTGGTGTCGTCGGTCTGGGTTCCTCTGTTGTGATTGACTCCTTCGTGGTTGGGTTTGAGAGGTCCATTGGACGCTCTGCTTTGGAAAAGAAGGGAGATCCAACACTTGTGTGACCTGCCCATTAGGAAGTGATTCGTTCTTTATCTTTAATCTAGGCCAGTCCGCAGCAAGTTTGGAAGGATGGGCACCGCAGGGTGTTTTGCCCATAAGTCCGCTGATGCAACCCACCTGACCGCTGATTGTGTCCATCTGCCCTAGCGGTTGGGTAATTGCCCCTTCTAGTTTGCAGGAAGCCCCACGGAAGATCTCCTGACGTCCTTTTGATTGACAACTGTCTATAGCCAAGCCCAAGTGGGTTGGTGTAGACGTAACGTGATTGATCGGACCAAAGATCTTCCGGTCTTCCGTCGCATGTATTTCATAGGGTCTAGGGTTACAAACCTCAATCGGAATGCCGTTAGGGAAGTCAAGCGGTATCACTCGCTTCTGTTCTAAGGTTCCAATCTGTAAGGAGCCTTGTCTAAGATTTAAGTCCACTGAGTGATCGTATAGCCAATCTTGGCCAAGGATTAGGGGTTCTATCAGGTCGTCATCATGGCACACTAGTAGCTTCGCTGTCATGGTCACATCCTTAATGAGGATAGGAAGGTCCACCTCGCCCATGCAAGGGGTTTCCATGCCTCCTAGCCCTATGAGGTATGCCTCAATTGGCCGCATTTCTATTCTTGAATCCTTATAGTGGGACCATCTAATCGCACTAGTCGCAGCATCTGAGTCAATTAAAGCCCTGAGCTCTTGGCAAGGGTTGTCGTGCTCTAGCCTGACTGTAATGAATGGTCTCCTGTCCACTATACTAGGATGAGTGGTTGACTTTACTTGACACATGGCCATGGGGTATCTGGGTGTTGTTTCCAGATGGTTATAATGTTCTCTCCCTAGTCCTTGTCTTCTTGGCTTCATGCGCTTAATGCGTTCTATTGCTTCTGTCTGAGCTTCCGCTCGTATTCTATATTCTTCCTCCTTACGCTTCTTTGCCAACGTGAGTCGTCTAAGCATATCCTCAGTAAGAGGTTCTAGATATAATTTGACTTTACAACCACTAATGTAATTAGGCATTATGTCTCCTTCTAAGGTGGCTAACTGTACTGCTCCACTTGTCGAGAGTCTGTTAATGATCATAGGTCCATAACCTCGCTTTTCTAACTTACGTGCGTGTTGCTTCAACGTATATACTGGAACTAAATCTCCTTCTTTCAAGCCTTTATCTTTCACATGCGCATCAAAATATGCTTTCTGTCGCTTCTTCGCTGCATATATTCTTGCTGCTTCCTTTAGCCTGGTTTCTCCTAATCGTTCCAAGTCCATTATCCTCACTGATAATTCATGGCCAGTCCACTGATGTTCTTGTGCAACCTTAAGGGTTGGTATCAAGAAGTCCAAAGGAAGCACAGCATTCTGACCAAAAACCATATGAAAGGGAGTTGCATTGAGTACGGTCTTGTAGGCCACTCGATATGCCCAAACAGCGTGGTGTAACTGTTTGTCCCAATCTGAACGTTTGTTGTTCACAAGTTTCGTCAGTACGTTACAAAGGATCTTATTAGTGTTTTCAGCCTGACCATTGGCCTGAGGATGATATGGTGCGGATTTCTTGTGAATCACCATATAATCCTGTAACAAATATTCAATGACTTGGTTTAGAAAGTGAGTTCCGCGATCGCTCACTAACTCTATAGGCAATCCATATCTTGTAAAGACATTCTCAAATAAGAATTTTGCAGTTGTGTGTGCATCATTCTTTTTTGTGGTTTTTGCCTCTACCCATTTCGTAAGATAATCTGTGGCAACAATAATGTATTCCGCATGTGTACCTTTTGCAACGGGGTTAATGGGTCCTACAAAGTCTATACCCCACTTTGAAAATGCACGTCCGCCCATCATGGGTTTCAATGGCATTTCATCTCTGCGAGTAGGAAATTGAGTTCTTTGGCACACATCACATCTCTTAACATAGGTATGAGCATCCATGTGAAGAGTGGGCCACCATAATCCTGCAAAGAGGATGGCTTTGATTATCCTATCGGGTCCAAAATGACCTCCTGCAACACCTTGGTGTGCAATCTCTAGTATGCTCAGATAATCGCTTTCATGAACACATTGTCTTAGATATCCATCTCGTCCTCTTTTGTATAGATTATCACCAATAAGTGAATAGTCTTGAGCCTCCTGCTCCAGACTTCGTTGTCGAGCCAAGGTCATTCCTTGAGGGAATGTCTTCGTCCTCAAGTATGTCACTAAAGGTTCACTCCAGTCTGGTATGAGAGACACATGATATAATGTAGCATGCTCTACTGGTGGTCTTTCACAACAAACAAGGCATTCTTTACACAACTTGTAGACATCTGCTTCCATTGAAGGCCAATAGACTCCTAGTTTATGCAGAGTCTGTAGTGTTCGATGTTTTGAATGATGTTGCTTTAATGCACCTACGTGTGCTAATTGCAACCAATTCACATGTTCTGATTCATCTACACAACAAGCAAGAATCTTTTGATTATCATGTTTATATATGCTTCCTTCTATGATTTGGTATCTCTGAGACTTGGTAATCTCTCCTTCTTTGATCCTTATCCTTGGATTCTTGGTTCCGTATGTCAGAATAGGAACTATAGGCTTAGCCCATTCTGGTGCTATCTCAAGGTTAAACAAATATGCGTCTGGTAATTCATTCGCTACTCCTTGAGGAGCTTCTCCTGAGGTTAGTCTCGAGAGGTGGTCAGCTCTGAGATATGTCTTTCCTTTCCTGACTACTACTTCAAAATTGTACTCCATGAGTAATAGAAACCAACGTATCAATCGTCCTGTGTTACATGGCTTGTTGACTAGGTACAATAGGGCTTGATGATCTGTAAAGAACTTGAATTTGTTTTCCAACAAGTAATGTCTGAATTTCTTTACTGCGTAGATCATTCCTAATCCCTCTCGTTCCGTCGTGGTGTAATTTCTTTCTGCTGCGTTCAACTGTCTGCTTGCGTAAGCTATGGGGAGATCTATATTACCTTCATTCGTGGGTTGTGCTAACACACATCCTATGGCGTAATTGGATGCATCCACATGTACATGGAATGGCTTACTCCAATCTGGGGTTGTCAATATAGGTGTTGAGCACAAGCGTCGTTTAAGTTCATTGAATGAATTTTCACATTCATCTGTCCATTCAAAATTGGTTAAAAGAGAGTACAAAGGCTTGGCTATGATTGCATACATGTGTATGAATCTCCGATAATAACCACAATGGCCCATAAAGGCTTGTACCTCTTTCACATTAGTTGGTCTAGGTAATTCTGCAATTACTTTCACCTTTTCTTCATCCGTAAAGATTCCATTTTTTGACACAATGTGTCCTAGAATTTTGCCTTGTCTGACCATGAAAACGCATTTTTCTGGGTTCAAACAAACCTGATATTCTCGACATTTGTCAAATATTTGTCTTAACTCAGGGATATGCGTCTGCCTGATGTTAGAATGAGCACATATGTCATCGACATAAACTTCCAAACTCTTGCGTAAGAATTCCTTAAAAACATGACACATGAGTCGCTGGAAAGTGGCGGGTGCATTTGTTAAGCCAAATGGCATTACACGAAATGCAAATATGCCCCATTCGGTGGCAAATGCCATCTTGTGTTGGTCCTCTGGAGCAATAGCTACTTGATTATAACCTGAAAAACCATCAAGGAAGCTGTAAACTTCCTTGCCCGCAACTCTTTCCAATAGATGTTCTGTGATAGGAAGAGGATAACTGTCTCTGATCGTGGAGGCATTAACTTTTTTAAGGTAATACACACACACACACACACACACGCAATTTTCCATTCTTCTTGGGCACAACCACAATGGGGGATACCCATTCGATATGCTCAATCTCGTAAATGAATCCTACTTCTATCAAACAATCTCTTGGTTTTCTCTCGGTTATCATATATTTGTCCGTCATTCGCATTTCTATTAGGCATTCGTACCATGATTCTTCTATCTTCGATTTCATATTTCTTGAAGTTTTCGGGTACTTCAAACAAAGATTCTTCTTTTTTTGACATGTTTTCTTTCTTCTTTCTTTTCTTGCCTTCACTCTTGTTAGTCACTTGAGTGGCTATTCTCACATCATTCATAACTTCTTCCTGTTTCTGAGGGTGAGTCTCTACTTCGTAAAAATATTCTTCCTCTGATGCGAAGTGGGTCCATGATAATTGATTCTAAATCAAAATCGCTTTCATCCTCAAATGCATCAGTGCTAGGTTCACACTCTTCTAAAATTGAATCGCACATGATTGGCTCTATTGTGAAGACTGAAATGTCATAGCCATCCTCATCACAGTGGGGTGTCCATTGTTCTTCATTGATGGCTACATCCATGGTTTCTAGGATTTTTGCCCAACCATGGGGTTTGAATTCTTCATCTGGAAATACTACAGGTGCGTAAGCTGGATCTTGAAGGGTTCGTGGATGTTGTTCTGCACCTAAGGTCCTTGCTTCTAACCGTTCTTCCTCTTGTTTGGCTACTTTACACATCCATAAATGAGTATCCTCATGCAACCAAGAAGGATCTGATTCTAATGAGTGCACGGATTCCGTCTCTACCTGAGTCTTATGGATGGTATTCCATTGTATTGGGGGTACGTCTCTATGTGAATAGTCTTTAAGATTGACTTTGGTAGTCACTCCTAAATGTTGCAAGTACAAAGAATTAGTTCCCCAATCTTGTACAATTTGCAACTGACGCATGAATGGTCGTCCCAATATCATCTCATAAGCATGATTTTTTGCAAAGTCACAAATGGCAAAGGTATGCTCAAACTCCACACCACAAGTGGTGAGAGATATCCCGTCTAGTAAGCCTAATGGTTTTTCTATATGTCCGTCAGCCATTTGTAGCTTCATCCTGGTGGGTCTTAATGCTGGCTTACCCCAACATTTCCATAAAGCGGTGGTAGCTATGGCTACTCCGACTCCTGAATCTAAGATGGCTTTCGTGGTGTAGCCCTGATGGGTTATCGGAAGATAAGTGTTACCTTCCTCTCCTTCGCTTACATCTCCAATCTTTTCTACGGGTATCTTTGGTACCTTATTTTGTGATCCTATTTGTGAGGGAGTAGTAGCAAGCTCGGGGAATTGATTTGCTACGTGTTTCCACAATTCTGGTTTTACCTTTAGCAACTCCTCTAGAGTGAGATTACACTGTACTTTGGTATTCTTGATCACTTCTGTGTTTCTAGGGATTACTGATTCTTCATTCCTCACTATTATCGTGGGTGCTCTCATACTAATAGACTTTGCTTCCCAAGGTCCTGTGAACTGAGGTAATTCTTGTAAAGAATTAGATTCAAATCCTGTGTGTTCACTCAGTTGTTCCTCCTATATATCATCGTAAATAGAGGGGATATCTTGGGGAAATTGCTCCTGCAAATCGTCTATTTCTTGAATAGGAGGATGGGTTCCTTGTTCTTTTCTCCATTTCTCTTCTTGGATCTCTCTCAAAAATTCATGTGAATATTTATGTATGGAAGAGAAATTGTCTTGACTTTCTGTATTGGGTACTTGAGACAGGGATGGTGCATTCCTTTCCTGTGTCTCTGGGACACTAAGATTCCTGTGTTGATCCTTTTTCTCTTTGCTTTCTATAAGCATTCTAGCCTCTCCATTAGTCCTTGAAAGTGTAATTTCGGTTTTGCCATATTATTCCAATTAAGATATCTAGAGGCTTCGAACAAAGCTTGTGCTAATTCTACCATCTTCATGCAAAGTTTAGTTCTCTCAATTTCTAGATCAGCTCGAGGGTAGTTTTTACTCATTTCAGCAACTTGAGGTCCCTCTTTTAATCTAGCCTGATATGCACGAAACATCATGTCTAGATTTTCTGGTATGGGTTCCGCTGAAACTGATCCTGATTTATGAGCTGGGTTCTCTTGATTCAATTCCTGAGAAGTCAATTCTAGGATTTTGGCTCTTGATTCCTTCAAACTTCCTTCCAACTCAGTTATCTTTTTACTCCATTTTCTCTTAATTCTTTCTCTAGAATCTTTCCAAGATTTTGTCTTTTTACTGCTAGATTCTGCAACTTCACTAGTGCCGGCTATTTTCTCCTGATTAAGCTGTTGGTTCTGTAAGAGCACCTGGGCTCTTGTGATAGCTTGGATAGGCACATATGTAGGGTTGGATCCATCTGCGTTATTTACAATGCCTATCACGTTGATCGGTGTCACATTTGAAGCGTTAACTGGGTTCTTGGGACAATCTTTGATTATGTGCTCTTTGCCACAATCGGCACAAAAGCCTTGTATATTATAGTATTGTGATTGTCCTGATATCGAGGGATGTGGACAATCCTTTATGAAATGATCTCCTTGGCACCTAAAGCATGGTCCTCTAGGGCCCTGTGGTCTTTGTTGTCATACTTGGGGCCGTGGATTTGGGTTTGTGTACATCACATTAGGATAGTCTCGCTCCCAACTAGGTTCCACTGGTGGACTATCGTAATGATATGTCTCTGTTGGAAGCAGCCAGAGGCATAGAAGACGCGGAAGCATGTAACGACAGAGCAGGGAGCCAGTCGAATCTTTTTTCAAAGAATCATGTTTTAGAAATACTTTTCAAAAAACCTCCAACAGTGATTTTTATCACTAATGTAACATATGTAACATAGAAAAACCCTTTTTCTTAATTTCTCGCTCCATTTTGTGCAAGCCGAGGAGTCCTCGAGCTTGAGGAGCTTAGGTAGAACAAGCGTATCAATTTTTGTTATTTTTAGACACCGTTTACCCTTCCAAATAGCATCTAGGACCTAATTTTTAACTATGCCGGTCACTAGATGTGAAACCGGTCAAAACTAGTCTAGAAACTATAGAAAGAGCTATAGAGCTCATTTTTGAGGTTAGCTTGTTTGAGGTTAGAGTTCTTTTGAGCTTGTAATAGTGTTCTTGAGGAATAGAGTTGATTTCTCGTTCACGATCTTCATATCACTCCTATCTCTTCCGCGGATTGACAATTAAGGAGGTGAAGCTTCTTAACGTGGTACTTACCATTGTGCTAGAGCAACACCAAATTTGGCGCCGTTGTCGGGGATCGAGTCTAGTACGAATGTGTGATGGTAAGAGTATAGCAAGAAGTAGCGTTGGAAGGTAAAAATTTCAGTTTTTGTTGTTGTTTTTACTTTGTTTTTAGTGTTTTTCACCTCCCCCACACTCCATTTTCATCATCGCATCATCATCTTCATCTCCAAAAAAATCAGAAAATTCACCATATCCACCCATTCTCCTCATTTCCCCTCATTTGTGCATGCGAGAGAGTGAGAGAGAGCTTTTGTGCTTGTGTGTACTTTTGTTTTCTTGAGTTTTCTTGCAGGTACAAAGCTCGAGTGCATCAGGAAAGCTTGGAAAAGGTAAAATTCTCACTTTTTGTCAGAAATTTCCGACTGTGTCAGACCATCGCGATGGTCTGCAAAATTCGGAATTTGAAGAAGGCGACCACACCAGCGTGTAGAGCACACTTGTGCCTCTAGGAATCCATACTTGCATTGCAAAAAATCATACTTTGGTGGACCATCGCAATGGTCTCAGACCATCGCGATGGTCTCAGACCATCGCGATTGTGTCACACCATCGCGATAGGCTCACGCCATCGCGACGGCTCGGCCGGACCATCGCGACGGTCTCACGCCATCACGACGGTTCGCGGACCATCGCGACTGTTCGGTTGACCCCACACCATCGCGATTGGCTCACGCCATCGCGCCGACGGTGCCACGTGGCAAGTTGGACCATCGCGACAACTCAAATTTTGGACCATCGCGATTGGCTCACGCCATCGTGCCCGGACCATCGCGATTGGCTCAAGCCATCGCATCTGTGACCATCGCGACGGTTCACTTTGGACCATCGCGATTGTTCACGTTGACCGTTGACTCACGCCATCGCGATTGTCCGCCTGATCGAGCGATCGCGACGGTTCACACTCACGCCATCGCGATTGCTCACTTTTGGACCATCGCGACCATGCACTTCAGACCATCGCGATTGTTCACCCTCATGCCATCGCGACGGTCCCAGACCATCGCGATTGTCTCACACCATCGCGATTGTGCACCCCCATCGCAAATTTTAGGGTTTCATTTTTTGGCCAATTTTGAGGCTATTTTTGGGAAATTTCTGGGTGATTATATTCATAGGAGACCCCTTAGCCCATATTTAGAGATAAACCTCTTTGTCAGTTTTTACCCCCCAAGGCCTGAACGGTCATAACTTTTTCATCCCGAAGTCCGTTTTTTGAGCTTAATAGCTCGTTAGAAAGCTCTTTACGAGTACTACGTGACCTCAACTGTGTTTTCTTAAAGGATACGTCTATTTTTAGATAAGCTATTTTGAGGTTGACCTAGTTTGGGACTAGGAAGCCAGGGGGCAAACATTGAAAAGTTGGGCAAAAGGGAAGGGACTTAAAAGGTGTATATACTCAAGTGCTTGATCATTCCACTGTGAATTGTTCTAATATTGGATTTTTCCAGGTCTAGCAAGGGCAATCAAAGGCAACCAAAGCAAGGCTGTGAAGGGCATAAAGCTTGGGAAGCGCAGCTTCTTGGGCATCAGAGCAACCAGAAAGGCTGACTCAAGGTTGGAAGATTACTCAACCCCCTCAGTCAATTCTTAGCTTAGGCTAAACAGTAGCTTTTGTGGATTAAGACGATAGGAACGCCTCAAGTTCAAGAGAATTAAATTTATCAAGTTCAAGACTAAAGTAAAGGTGTGTGACACGAAAACCTAAAGGAAGGAACATAAGTCTGACGGAACGAGAACTCAAAGTACCACGGAAAGTCGAATTCCTGACGCATACATTAAGACAAGAATCTAAAGAAATCTAAAAAGAATCAAGAAAGTAATAACAAAGAATCATTGACGATCTGAGCATGTACTGAGTGTGCAAGGAAGAAAATTAATGAACCTTAGATCGGGCAAACATATAGGCAAGTCAGACCGACGAAGCCTTAGATCATCAGAGGCAAGTGTAAGAACTACTGCACGATCGTGGGCTCAACAATTGAACACTAGTTATCCCTACGAGAGCTCAGATAATAGTGAATCAGAAATGGCATTTAGCGCAGAAAGACCAGAAGAAGGGTCGAACGTAGCCTATTTAGAAAAACTAGAAGGACCCTATAGGACTCAACTAGAGTTTCTCCGAACCAACCGATTAGGTGCTCGCATCTATGAGGATGGTTTGCGAAGGCAAGTGGTGCAAATGCACAACCCCGATCAACCCATTGGATTGGAACGTCCAGTGGTGAAATTTGAGAGAGACGCGTACATAGACAAAGAAGGAACAATGTACATCTTAAGTACGCAGTCAAACAATACCAACGAGTTTGGCGTGATTCAACCAGAGACGGAAACTAAATCTCAAGGAAAAGAACCATTAGAAGAGCCTAGAACACCTAGAGGGAAATCTGTACTGACACGAGTACTAATCCCTGAATGGATCCCTCAAGACAAAAGAAGCATAGAGTTGTTTGTAAATAAAGAAACTGATGAAGCCTTTTGGAGATACAAGACAGAACTACTTAGTGAGGTAGGTATCATCACGATATACGAGTTCAAGGACCCGGATACACCTGGAAAGTTGTATACCTGGATGAGACTTCAGAAAGAGTCTTTGTGGTACCTGACCACGCTAAAAACACATACACATGGAGAGGTGAATTGGTATTCCCTCCATCTAGAACGAACATGAATACAAGTCACCAAGGGGCAGGAACATCCTCAGCCCATGGAAATCAAAGAGAAAAGAATAAAGAAAGACCCGAAGTGAGCTTCACTCATCCCATAGGGAGAGATAGAACAACCACGGACACTAATAGAGCAGATAGACAAAGAGATCATGGAATACCAGGTGGTAGAGATGATTTTCCTCTACCCAGACCACGTGAACACGCAAGAATATTGAGACCCACTCAGTTAGTGAAATCCATGAAAAATTATTTTGATGGGACAGGAGATCCCTATGACCATGTCGCAGAATTCAAGCAAGTACTAAGAGCCGAACAAGTTGAAGACATGTTCACGCAATACAACGCATTTGGACTAACGTTAAACCGCTTTAACTTGGTTCCAACCATTGCAACAAAGGCAATTTAGGGACATCCATCACTTTTTAGAGTCATTCATCACTGAATTCTCTAAAAGTGGGATTAGACATGACACGCCTTCGTTGATTCATAGCTTCAAACAGACCCCTCAAGAAACAGTTAGACTTGCAGGACGTAGGTTTAGACAATATGTTGAATGATGTCCAATGCAAGAGCTACCCTCACAGGCCAAGCAAGTGTCATTGTTTATAGATGGCTTGTTGAGCTCTAAACTACGCTCCTATGTGTACCTAAAAGAACCCAGAAGGCTAGAGCAATGTGTAAGCATATGTATAGACATTGAGGACAACTTAGGAGATGAGTTGGAACTCTCAAAAGTTTATAAGGACTCAGACTGTTCATCTCTAGCATCCACAAAATTGTCTAGCTCAATAGAAGACCTAGCAGAAAAAGTGGCTCAGAAACTAGGAGTTTCTAGCAAACCTAGGGTAATAACAAACAAGCGTTGTTACACCTGTGGTGGTGACCACATGGCAAATGTGTGCCCCAATGCACCACAACCACAAGCCAATCCTAGTGGCCAATACTGTACAATTGAGAGAAGATACACGAATCATACGACTCAGGACTGCCCATACAACAAACAGACCGTGAGACAGAACTACCCGCAAGCATACCCGCAGCTAGGTAGGTATCAAGGCCAATACAATGCTCAGCCTTATTACTATAGGCCTCCTCAGAACTACCCATACCAGGCTCAACAGAGACCTCAACCCGTCTTAGCTCAGCAGCCACCCCCACCAGCGAATGTCATCTCAGTCAAATACGCTGCTGCAGAAGAGAATCTAAGTAGGGCCTTAATGCCTTCTTCACCTTTGATCACAGAGCGTGACCCGAACTCAAACAGTTTTGACTCTACGCATGTAGATAGTCCACCCGCATATTACACGGAGTCACCAGAACACGTGGAGACATATCATTATGATAGTCCACCAGTGGAACCTAGTTGGGAGCCAGACTATGCTAATGTGATGTACACAAACCCAAATCCACGGCCCCAAATGAGACAACAAAGACCACAGGGCCCTAGAGGACCATGCTTTAGGTGCCAAGGAGATCACTTCATAAAGGATTGTCCACATCCTCCGATGATAGGACAATCACAGTACTATAACATACAAGGCTTTTGTGCCGATTGTGGCAAAGAGCACATAATCAAAGATTGTCCTAAGAACCCAGTTAATGCTTCAAATGTGACACCGATCAACGTGATAGGTATTGTGAACAACGCAGATGGATCCAACCCTACATACGTGCCTATCCAAGCTATCACAAGAGCTCAGGTGCTCTTACAGAACCAACAACTTAATCAGGAGAAAGTAGCCGGAAGTAGTGAAGTTGCAGAATCTAGCAGTAAAAAGACAAAATCTTGGAAAGATTTTAGAGAAAGAATAAAGAGAAAGTGGAGTAAAAAGATAACTGAGTTGGAAGGAAGTTTGAAGGAATCTAGAGCCAAAATCCTAGAATTGACTTCACAGGAATTGAATCAAGAGAATCCAGCTCAGAAATCAGGATCAGTTTTAGCGGAACCCATACCAGAAAATCTAGACATGATGTTTCGTGCATATCAGGCTAGATTAAAAGAGGGACCTCAGGTAGCTGAAATGAGCAAAAACTACCCACGAGCTGATCTAGAAATTGAGAGAACTAAACTTTGCATGAAGATGGTAGAATTAGCACAAGCTTTGTTCGAAGCCTCTAGATATCTTAATTGGAATAACATGGCAAAATCGGAACTACACTTTCAAGGACTAATGGAGAGGCTAGAATACTTGATAGAGAGCAAAGAGAAAAAGGATCAGCATGGCAACCCCATTGTCCCAGAGACACAGGAAAGGAATGCACCATCCCTGTCTCAAGTACCCAATACAGAAAGTCAAGACAATTTGTCTTCCATACATAAATATTCACATGAATTTTTGAGAGAAATCCAAGAAGAGACATGGAGAAAAGAACAAGGAACTCATCCTCCTATTCAAGAAATAGAAGACTTGCAAGAGCAATTTCCCCAAGACATTCCCTCCATTTACAATGATGTAGAGGAAGAACAACTGAGTGAACACACATGCTTTGAATCTAATTCTTTACAAGAATTACCTGAGTTCACAGGACCTTGGGAAGCAAAGTCTATTAGTATGAGAGCACCCACGATAATAGTGAGGAATGACGAATCAGTAATCCCTAGAAACACGGAAGTGATCAAGAACACTAAAGTACAATGTAATCTCACTCTAGAGGAGTTGTTGAAGGTAAAGCCAGAATTGTGGAAACATGTAGCAAATCAATTCCCGGAGCTTGCTACTACTTCCTCACAAATAGGATCACATAAGAAGGTACCAGAAATACCTGTAGAAAAGATTGGAGATGTAAGCGAAGGAGAGGAAGGTAACACTTATCTTCCGATAACCCATCGGGGCTACACCACGAAAGCCATCTTAGATTCAGGAGCCGGAGTAGCCATAGCTACCACCGCTTTATGGAAACGTTGGGGTAAGCCAGCATTAAGACCCACCAGGATGAAGCTACAAATGGCTGACGGACACATAGAAAAACCATTAGGCTTACTAGAAGGCATATCTCTCACCACTTGTGGTGTAGAATTTGAGCATACTTTCGCCATTTGTGATTTTAGTAAAAATCATGCTTATGAGATGATATTGGGACGACCATTCATGCGTCAGTTGCAAATTGTACAAGATTGGGGAACTAATTCTTTGTACTTGCAACATTTAGGGGTGACTACCAAAGTCAATCTTAAAGACTATTCACATAGAGACGTACCCCCAATACAATGGAATACCATCCATAAGACACAGGTAGAGACGGGATCAGTACACTCTTTGGAGTCAGATCCTTCTTGGTTGCATGAGGATACTCATTTATGGATGTGTAAAGTTGCAAAACAAGAGGAAGAACGATTAGAAGCAAGGACCTTAGGTGCAGAACAACATCCACGAACCCTTCAAGATCCAGCTTACGCACCTGTAGTATTCCCTGACGAAGAGTTTGAACCCCATGGTTGGGCAGAAATCCTAGCAACCATGGATGTAGCCATCAATGAAGAACAATGGACACCCCACTGTGACGAGGATGGCTATGACATTTCAGTTTTCACGATAGAGCCAATCATGTGCGATGCAATTTTAGAAGAGTGTGAACCTAACACTGATGCATTTGAGGATGCAAGCGATTTTGATTTAGAATCAATTATCATGGACTCACTCTTTGCATCAGAGGAAGAATATTTTCACGAAGTAGAAACTCACCCTCAGAAACAGGAAGAAATTACAAATGAGGTGAGGTTAGCCACTCAAGTGACTAGCAAAAGTGAAGGCAAGAAAAGAAAGAAGAAAG
Organism: Ceratopteris richardii; assembly: GCA_020310875.1. Taxonomy (NCBI): domain Eukaryota; kingdom Viridiplantae; phylum Streptophyta; class Polypodiopsida; order Polypodiales; family Pteridaceae; genus Ceratopteris; species Ceratopteris richardii. Next base: position 46,836,235 of record CM035406.1, on the reverse strand, counting down.
ACACCATGACAGAAAAAGAAGAATCTTTGTTTGAAGTACTCGAGAATTTCAAGAAAAATGAAATCGAAGATAGAAGAATCATGGTACGAATGCCTAATAGAAAGGCGAATGACGGACAAGTATATGATAACCGAGAGAAAACCAAGAAAATAATCGTAGCCATAGAATGAGAAGAAGAAAAATGTACATACATAGGGCATGATTTGACAACTGAAGAAGAAGAAGAGTTAGTTTCCCTATTGCGCGAATATAGAGATGTTTTTGCTTGGAGTTACAAAGATTTGAAAGGAGTAGATCCGGATATATGTTCTCATAGAATCCCTATGACTCCAGATGCAAAACCAACAAAACAGAAACCGTACACGTATAATGATAACTACGCTGCGAAGATTAAAGAGGAGATAGATCGCTTGATAGAAGCAGGATTCATTTACGAAATTGAGCATACCGAATGGGTATCCCCCATTGTGGTTGTGCCCAAGAAGAATGGAAAATTGCGTGTGTGTATTAACCTTAAAAAAGTTAATGCCGCCACGATTAGAGATAGTTATCCTCTTCCTATCACGGAACACTTATTGGAAAGAGTTGCGGGCAAGGAAGTTTACAGCTTCCTTGATGGTTTTTCACGCTATAATCAAGTAGCCATTGCTCCAGAAGATCAACACAAGACGGCATTTGCCACCGAATGGGGCATATTTGCATTTCGTGTGATGCCATTTGGCTTAACAAATGCACCCGCCACTTTCCAGCGACTCATGTGTCATGTTTTTAAGGAATTCTCACGCAAGAGCTTGGAAGTTTATGTCGATGACTTATGTGCACATTCAAATGTAAGACAGACACATATCCCAGAGTTAAGACAAATATTTGACAAATGTCGAGAATATCAGGTTTGTTTGAACCCAGAAAAATGCGTTTTCATGGTCAGACAAGGCAAAATTCTAGGACACATTGTGTCAAAAAATGGAATCTCTACGGATGAAGAAAAGGTGAAGGTAATTGCATAATTATCTAGACCAACTAATGTGAAAGAGGTACAGGCATTCATGGGCCATTGTGGTTATTATAGGAGATTCATACACATGTATGCAATCATAGCCAAGCCTTTGTACTCTCTTTTAACCAATTTCGAATGGACAAATGAATGTGAAAATTCATTCAATGAACTTAAACGACGCTTGTGCTCAACACCTATATTGACAACCCCAGATTGGAGTAAGCCATTCCATGTACATGTGGATGCATCCAATTATGCCATAGGATGTGTGTTAGCACAACCCACGAAGGAAGGTAACATAGATCTCCCCATAGCTTATGCTAGCAGACAATTGAACGCAGCAGAAAGAAATTACACCACTACGGAACGAGAAGGATTAGGGATTATCTACGCGGTAAAGAAGTTTAGGCACTATTTGTTGGCAAACAAATTCAAGTTCTTTACAGATCATCAAGCCCTATTGTACTTAGTCAACAAGCCATGTAACACAGGACGACTAATACGTTGGTTTCTATTACTCATGGAGTATGATTTTGAAGTAGTAGTCAGGAAAGGAAAGACACATCTTAGAGCTGACCACCTTTCGAGATTAACCTCAGGAGAAGCTCCTCAAGGAATAGCGGATGAATTACCAGATGCTTATTTGTTTAATCTTGAGATAGCACCAGAATGGGCTAAGCCTATAGTCCCTATTCTCACATATGGACCCAAGAATCCTAGGATAAAGATCAAAGAGGGAGAGATTACCAAGTCTCAGAGATACCAAATAATGGCAGGAAGCATATATAAACAGGATAATCAAAAGATTCTTGCTTGTTGTGTAGATGAATCAGAACATGCGAACTGGTTGCAATTAGCACACATAGGTGCATTAAAGCAACATCATTCAAAACATCGAACATTACAGACTCTGCATAGATTAGGAGTATATTGGCCTAAGATGGAAGCAGATGTCTACAGGTTGTATAAGGAATGCAATGTTTGTTGTGAAAGACCACCAGTAGAGCATGCTACATTATATCACGTGTCTCTCACACCAGACTGGAGTGAACAATTAGTGACATACTTGAGGACGAAGACATTCCCTCAAGGAATGACTTTAGCACGACAATGCAGTCTAGAGCAGGAAGCTCAAGATTATTCACTTATTAGCGATAACCTATACAAAAGAGGACGAGATGGATATCTAAGACAATGTGTTCATGAGAGCGATTATCTGAGCATACTAGAGACTGCACACCAAGGTGTTGCAAGAGGTCATTTTGGACCCGATAGGATAATCAAAGCCATCCTCTTTGCAGGATTATGGTGGCCCACTCTTGACATGGATGCTCATACCTATGTAAAGAGATGTGATGTGTGCCAAAGAACTCAGTTTCCTACTCACAGAGATGAAATGCCATTGAAACCCATGATGGGCGGACGTGCATTTTCAAAGTGGGGTATAGACTTTGTAGGACCCATTAACCCCCCTGCAAAAGGTACACATGCTGAATACATTATTGTTGCCACAGATTATCTTACGAAATGGGTAGAGGCAAAAGCCACGAAAAAGAATGATGCACACACAATTGCAAAATTCTTATTCGAGAATGTCTTTACAAGATATGGACTGCCTATAGAGTTAGTGAGCGATCGAGGCACTCACTTTCTAAACCAAGCCATTGAATATTTGTTACAGGATTTTATGGTGATTCACAAGAAATCTGCACCATATCATCCTCAGGCCAATGGTCAGGCTGAAAGCACTAATAAGATCCTTTGTAACGTACTGACAAAACTCGTGAACAACAAACGTTCAGATTGGGACAAACAGTTACACCACGCTATTTGGGCATATCGAGTGGCCTACAAGACTGTACTCAATGCAACTCCCTTTCAGATGGTTTTTGGTCAGAATGTTGTGCTTCCTTTGGACTTCTTGATACCGACCCTTAAGGTTGCACAAGAACATCAGTGAACCGGCGATGAATTATCAGCGAGAATAATGGAATTGGAACGATTAGGAGAAACCAGGCTAAAGGCAGCAGCAGGAATATATGTAGCGAAGAAGCGACAGAAAGCATATTTTGATGCACATTTGAAAGATAAAGGCCTAAAAGAAGGAGATTTAGTTCTAGTATATACGCTAAAGCAACACACACGTAAGTTAGAAAAGCGAGGTTATGGACCTATGATCATTAACAGACTCTCAACAAGTGGAGCAGTACAGTTAGCCACCTTAGAAGGAGACGTAATGCCTAATTATATTAGTGGCTGTAGAGTCAAGCTATATCAGGAACCTCTTACTGAGGATATGCTTAGACGACTCACGTTGGCAAAGAAGAGTAAGGAGGAAGAAAATAGAATACGAGCGGAAGCTCAGGCAGAAGCAATAGAACGCATTAAGCGCATGAAGCTAAGAAGACAAGGACTAGGGAGAGAACATTATAACCATCTGGAAACTACACCCAGATATCCCATGGCCATGTGTCAAGTAAAGTCAACCACTCATCCTAGTATAGTGGACAGGAGACCATTCATTACAGTTAGGCTAGAGCACGACAACCGTTGCCAAGAGCTCAGGGCTTTAATTGACTCAGGCACTGCGACTAGTGCGATTAGATGGTCCCACTATAAGGATTCAGGAATAGAAATGCGGCCAATTGAGGCATACCTCATAGGCTTAGGAGGCATGGAAACCCCTTGCATGGGTGAGGTGGACCTTCTTATCCTCATTAAGGAAGTGACCATGACAGCAAAGCTACTAGTGTGCCATGATGACGACCTGATAGAACCCCTAATCCTTGGCCAAGATTGGCTATACGATCACTCAGTGGACCTAAATCTTAGACAAGGCTCCTTACAGATTGGAACCTTAGAACAGAAGCGAGTGATACCGCTTGACTTCCCTAACGGCATTCCGACTGAGGTTTGTAACCCTAGACCCTATGAAATACATGCGACGGAAGACCAGAAGATCTTTGGTCAGATCAGTCACGTTACGTCTACACCAACCCACTCGGGCTTGGCTATGGACAGTTGTCAATCAGAAGGACGACAGGAGATCTTCCCTGGGGCTTCCTGCAAACTAGAAGGGGCAGCTACCCAACCGCTAGGGCAGATGGACACAATCAGCGGTCAGGTGGGTTGCATCAGCGGCCAAATGAGCACAACACCCTGCGGTGCTCATCCTTCCAAACTTGCTGCGGACAAACTTGCTGCGGACTGGCCTAGATTAAAGATAAATAACGAATCACTTCCTAATGGGCAGGTCACGCAAGTGTTGGATCTCTCTTCTTTTCCAAAGCAGAGCGTCCAATGGACCTCTCAAACCCAACCACGAACGAGTCAACCACAACAGAGGAACCTAGACCGACAACACCACCAGACAAGGCAAAGAAAGCAGTAGTATCAACATCACAGAACAAGTGGCACGAGACAAATATGGGTGCCAAAAGGACAGCAACCACACGCTATTGGCAACACTACAGACAAGAACAGGACAAAGTTTCAAAAGAAGCAGAGTCAGTATCCAAAGTCCCCTCGATCTTCTTCTACAAGTACCAATACTCGACAGATTTGGATCGCCAAGAAGTATCTTATCAATCGACCCACACCCACGCAGATTTGGGTACCAAAACAATGTCTTATAGCCCAACCCTCTAGCCATGTAATATATACCCCTAAGAAATCTTTCCATCCTTCAATACGACCAAACCCGATACCACTTTTTGTCCCTTAGCAGAAACACACCACCCACTCAAAGACTCTTAGGAAATGGATACCGAAACGTATCCAGACGTCTTCTTGTACCCCCTTATCTAACAATTCTCCCACCCCGTTTAAACTCTACCCTTGTAATAATTCACCCTCAACCAAACCTTGTATAAATTCATACACCAAAAGCCCACATCATGCATAATAAAAGCTCATCAAGAAATGTATGCATAATCTGACAATGTAGGCGTCTAGAGACCTGCATTAGTTTTGCAAATAATCATTGCATCAATCACTTCATGACACTTGGCTACACGGGTTACACATCGGTTATGGAAAGGGATTGCGGTCTCACCTTAATGGGATCATAATTAATTTCCATACTAATGTGCTAATCTTTTGTAGCAGATCTTTTCCATTAGCTCGTCAGTCATCATGCAAACCGAAGAAGGACCATCAGAAGCTGGCCCAAGCACACCAATGGCCCATATTGGAGAATTACTCGTGGAATCTCATCCGTCGATGCAACCACCAGAGTTTCAAGGTTTTCCAAGACCCATGCCAATCGACGATCCTCCTAGAGGATATACTGAGAAGATTCATCGTAATTCTCACTGGTTTCAAGGCCTAGCAGGACCATTAGCAGACGCTGATTTCATATTTGAGGCCAATTTGGCATTTGATCTTCGCACATGGGCCAAGTACCAATTCTTTTCAAGAGAATTTGAAGGACTACAGAATACCCAAGATTTAACGCACGTTTGGGCACGAGCGGGATTTACATAATATTTTAGTGACCCTCTACCTAAGCCCGATTTTTACCGATGTTTTTACTTAGTAACCACCTTGACAGCCTCAGAGAACAAGGATCTACCCGGAACATTCATGTTACCATCTTTGGTAAATGATCCTCCTTTCAAAAGGTTTTATTTGTCTAAAGATTTAATTCGCGCAGCTCTGAAAATACATGGAACGCACACTCCGACGGAGAGAGAATGGCTAGTCCCAAAGAAGATGAAACGTGGTGACGTAACTAAGTGGGAGGATATTTATGCTATAACACCTGAGCTCTCTAAGCCATTACGGATATGCATGCAGCACTTTGCTTTCCCAGCTCAGGATCGTTTTACCATGCCCCACAAAAGAATCTGGTTTGGATTATACTTAGCATGTACTGGACCCCAAACGGTTGATCTAGCTAGCTGGATAATTGATCAGCTCTATTTGGCACAACATAGATGGGAACGAAAGAAGGTCATCAATGGATGTTGTGCACTTACAAGGATTATATATATGTGTCTGGCATATGATTTACCCATAGAGTGCACCATGACTAGTGAGGAACTGAAGGCATTTAAAGGAACCACAAAGAAAGCTAGAAAGGCTAGCAAAGGCAGAGCCGGAAAGCGGATGAGAGGCACTATCCCATGCCTACAAGTCCCAGAATCACCCTCGCCACAACCATCTCCAGAGCAGTCACTGACAGCAACCACTCCCACGGTACCACCAATTCGTATACGGTTATCAAGACCAGTTACGCCGGAGGGTACCACCAGTACTGTTGCACCCCAAGCAGCCACAACCACAGAACCTATCACCACAGCAGCTGAACTTCCCACCACTATTGGTGCGGAAGCTTTCTCTTTTCCAATACCCCATTTAGAAGCAGAACAAGTAGAGCCATTGAACACAACGTTTGATTTTGAGATGCCCGATGCATTCTCCAATGAGTTCCAGTTTTCAGAAGGACAATTGTTTTCTCAAGAATTTGAAAGGCCTAGCTACCCTACCACACCCAGGGATCAGCCACAAGGACAGATCGTGTCCAGCTCTGATGATGAAAGAACAGCAACCGATGACGACGAAGGAGACGACGAAGCTAGCCAGGGAACTCAGGAATCCCAAGAGCATGAACAGACAGATGGCCAAGGCCAACAAATAGACACACATGGTGATACAAGTACCCATGAAGAGGAAACTTACGAAGCAGCAGCTTACACACTGGCTATTAAGAAGCTGTATAGAACTATGGAAAAAGTTTGGGCACGCAAAAAGCTGACCGAGGAAGAGAGTCAAGCGATAATAGAGCAAGAACTTGTCACAGGCGGATTCGAAGACGCATACATCAAAGGATTCCGCGAGTTAGTCAAATCAGTAGGCTCCAACGAAGCGCTCAGGTACTTGCAAAGAAAGCCACTACCACAGTTTGACCCCCGCCGAGTACGACTACTTTCAAAGCCCGGCGAATACATTCGTGTACCAACAGGAGCACAGTCTTCCGAACAAGCCAGGGAGGCACGCCTCGTCCCCGAAAGTTCGTTGGCAGTAGAAACCATCCTTGTAGATTCCCCACCCCGCGCTACAACTGTACATACCTCAGTAGTCACTGAAGTACCGACCACCCCAACCACTCCTCCATCACCGCCCATCCCTCCAACCTCCCCTCTTCACCCCCCTTCCCCCAGACTAACATCTTCATTCGCCGGTGGCGTAGCAGAAATCGTCTTTACGACCACTCACCCCACAATTCCTGCACCCACTAGACCTAGTCTACCCCCTCACACACCCACCTTTCCATTCAACCCATTCCTCCATCCAGCTTTTCCATCCTTCCCCACAACTCCAAGACCCCTTTTCCCATTCCCACCGCCATTAACCTTCTCCCCAGTCTCACCTCCTCGACCCACTGTAACCCCTTTTTCCCCTTTCCACCCAGCTGCACCAGCCAGTCCCCCTGTAAATTACTCCTCAACCTTTGTAAATCCCGTATTTACACCAGCACAAGCACCCACAGTCACACCCATATTCACAGTCACCGCACTGGACACGTCCAATGACATGGACATCTCACCAGCCACTGCACCCTCACTCACTTCACTCACAGCACAAACATATTTAGGCACCTCACAATTTTTCACAATCACCACAGCATCCACCTTCCCACCCCCATTCCCCATTCCCGTTGCATCTACACCCACTGCATCTTCATTTAGCACCCCTTTAATACTATCACCCACTATAGATAATGCATTTCGACAGATGTTCATATGTATGACGCAAGTCAGAGATGAGTTCACATCTCTTGGCGATAATTACCAGCAGCTGCAAAGGACAACCAATGACTTACAATCGCAGCTTAATTTATTATCTATTGAGAATGCCTCACTGAACAACCGATACCAAGAATTACGAGAGGCCTATCATAAATTAGAACTAGAAAGCGAAGAAAAGACCAAGGAAGCCACTGCTGACCTAGATAACTTATTAAGAGCCCAGACAGTCCGCAATGCAACGCTAACACGAAACATGGGATTACTCAGAAGACATCTAGCAGCAGCAAAGGAAGAAAACCAGCGCTTACAGGACCAGAATCGAGAAAACTTAGAAGCGGCCCTAGACCATCCAGACCAACCACTCAGTCCTAGTCGGTTCAAAGCCATTCCCTCAGACTCGATGAGGATGCTGCTAGAAGATCATGTAAGATTGCTAGACGAATACGACCGCATGAACGAGGAGTTGCATAAACTCAAGAAGATCATAAATTACTCCAGTTACGAGCACCGGCACACCCAGACATACCAGCACCTGTGGACCCCTCTCCTGACATCTTAGAGGAACTCAACGCATTACGGGCCCAGGTATCGAACCTTGAATCAAGGATTGCAGTATATGAAGCATCACCAAGGCCAGATTCCCCACCTAAGCTTCCAGTTGAGGAAGAAACTGTCACCATCCCGGTGGAGGAAACGTTTGAAGAGGCGTACGAGCCACAACCCATCCCAGGCGGACGCGTCACGGCTGAAGGCCAGATGACTTATGAACTCTCGACCCCCGCGTGGATGAAGACTATTGAGGAACTTGAGACAACACACTCAGCTAGAGTAGAGGCACAATGACATGCCATGGCGATGATAGAAAAAAGAATTTTACAATCTCCATTCTTTGCTCATTTGGCCCCGCGACAATACATATCTGGGCACGAGCTACAGTATAAACCGTATTTTATGTTAATGGACGAATACTAGTTAGCCATTGAGAAAGAAACACGTAAGAAACCATCGCATGCGACTCAGTTCGAGGAAGACGATTTGCCACTAGATGCGCAGCAAGGAGAGATCTATCAACCAGAGTGGCGAAAAGATTTACTACAGAAGTATCCAGAAATGATGAGTACATGGGTAAAGGCACCTTTGCATTTAAAGTACAACCCATGTTGGGGACCAGTACCACGACGTCGCTCCTGGACTGCATTTGCTATTAAGGTACAAAACAATAAGCAGTGCCAGAACTGGTTGAATTACCCCTATTTTAAGCCACCCACCGAGTTACCAACTGTTGGCTACATGATGGCTACAATTCGCCACTGGCTCCCTAGATTAAAGCATATGGACGATATAGCGGCGCATATGACTGTCAAAATCTTTGACATGATGCAAATGGTTTTTAAAGTCTTTCGACGCGTCAAGGCACCTCATGTAAACACCCTAGGCTTTGAGCATGGCAATTTCGATCTGGTATATGATATGAGTACAACGCCATCGCTATGGGTGTGTTATGTCTGGCATTGCAGAATAAAGTACCTACCGGCGTGCTACAAGCAGACGTTCGAAGAGATGTTCACAACCGGCTTCTGGGAATACCATTCAGAGGTATTCATAAGCAGGCCTACACATTTATTGCAATTATTTGCCTGTGAACGAATGGTCTATTCCACACACTATAACCTCCCACCATCAGATGAACCGCAACCAATAGATTGGGAGAAACTCGAGGCTGAGCTAGCCCAAGGCATTCGTATCTCCGAGCACACCCTCGCTCAAGACCTCCTACAGAACTATATCCGGCAGACCTCACAACAAGGTTCTGTCAGGGACGACAGAAGCGAGAGGGAGGGGGGTGTTGGAAGCAGCCAGAGGCATAGAAGACGCGGAAGCATGTAACGACAGAGCAGGGAGCCAGTCGAATCTTTTTTCAAAGAATCATGTTTTAGAAATACTTTTCAAAAAACCTCCAACAGTGATTTTTATCACTAATGTAACATATGTAACATAGAAAACCCCTTTTTCTTAATTTCTCGCTCCATTTTGTGCAAGCCGAGGAGTCCTCGAGCTTGAGGAGCTTACGTAGAAAAAGCGTATCAATTTTCGTTATTTTTAGACACCGTTTACCCTTCCAAATAGCATCTAGGACCTAATTTTTAACTATGCCGGTCACTAGATGTGAAACCGGTCAAAACTAGTTTAGAAACTATAAAAAGAGCTAGAGAGCTCATTTTTGAGGTTAGCTTGTTGGAGGTTAGAGTTCTTTTGAGCTTGTAATAGTGTTCTTGAGGAATAGAGTTGATTTCTCACCTTCCATTGTGTCTTGCTTGTCTCTTCGTAGTGTGTGTGTATGTATGTGTGCATCTTTGTGCTTCTCACCTTCACTCTCACTTCATCTCACGTTCACGATCTTCATATCACTCCTATCTCTTCCGCGGATTGACAATTAAGGAGGTGAAGCTTCTTAACGTGGTACTTACCATTGTGCTAGAGCAACAGTCTCCACATGTTGTGGTGACTCTGTGTAATATGCGGGTGGACTATCTACATGCGTAGAGTCAAAACTGTTTGAGTTTGGGTCACTCTCTGTGATCAACGGGGAAGAAGGCACTAAGGCCCTACTTAGGTTCTCTTCTGCAGCAGCGTATTTGACCGAGATGACGTTCGCTGGTGGGGGTGGCTCCTGAGCTAAGACGGGTTGAGGTCTCTGTTGAGCTTGGTATGGGTAGTTCTGAGGAGGCCTATAGTAATAAGGCTGAGCATTGTATTGGCCTTGATACCTACCTGGTTGTGCGTATGCTTGCAGGTAGTTCTGTCTCACGGTCTGTTTGTTGTATGGGCAGTCATGAGCCGTATGATTCGTGTATCTTCTCTCAATTGTGCAGTATTGGCCACTAGGGTTGGCTTGTGGTTGTGGTGCATTGGGGCACACATTTGCCATATGATCACCACCACAGGTGTAACAACGCTTGTTCATTAGTACCCTAGGTTTACTAGAAACTCCTAGTTTCTGGGCCACTTTTTCTGCTAGGTCTTCTATCAAGTTAGACAATTTCGTGGATGCTAGAGATGAACACTCTGAGTCCTTATAGACCTTTGAGAGTTCCAATTCGTCTCCTAAGTTGTCCTCAATGTCTATACATATTCTTACACATTGCTCTAGCGTTCTGGGTTCCTTTAGATACACATAGGAGCGTAGTTTAGCGCTCAACAAGCCATCTAGGAACAATGACACTTGCTTGGCCTGTGAGGGTAACTCTTGCATTGGACATCTTTCCACATATTGTCTAAACCTACATCCTGCCAGTCTGACTGTTTCCTGAGGGGTCTGTTTAAAGCTATGAATCAACGAAGACGTGTCATGTCTAATCCCACTTTTAGAGAATTCAGTGATGAATGACTCTAAAAAGTGATGGATGTCTCTAAATTGCCTTTGTTGCAGCGGTTGGAACCAAGTTAAAGCAGTATTCTTTAACGTTAGTCCAAATGCGTTGTATTGCGTGAACATGTCTTCGACTTGTTCTTCTCTTAGTACTTGCTTGAATTCTGCAACATGGTCATAGGGATCTCCTATCCCATCAAAGTAATTTTTCATGGATTTTACTAACTGAGTGGGTCTCAATATTCTTGCGTGTTCACGTGGTCTAGGTAGAGGAAAATCATCTCTACCACCTGGTATTCCATGATCTCTTTGTCTATCCGCTCTATTAGTGTCCGTGGTTGTTCTATCTCTCCCTATGGGATGAGTGAAGCTTACTTTGGGTCTTTCTTTATTTTTCTCTCTTTGATTTCCATGGGCTGATGATGTTCCTGCCCCTTGTTGGCTTGTATTCATGTTCGTTCTAGATGGAGGGAATACCAATTCACCTCTCCATGTGTATGTGTTTTTAGCGTGGTCAGGCACCACAAAGACTCTTTCTGAAGTCTCATCCAGGTATACAACCTTTCGAGGTGTATCCGGGTCCTTGAACTCGTATATCGTGATGATACCCACCTCACTAAGCAGTTCTGTCTTGTATCTCCAAAAGGCTTCATCAGTTTCTTTATTTACAAACAACTCTATGCTTCTGTTGTCCTGAGGGATCCATTCTGGGATTAGTACTCGTGTCAGTACATATTTCCCTCTAGGTGTTCTAGGCTCTTCTAATGGTTCTTTTCCTTGAGATTTAGTTTCCGTCTCTATCTGAATCACGCCAAACTCATTGGTATTGTTTGGCTGTGTACTTAAGATGTACATTGTTCCTTCCTTGTCTATGTACGCGTCTCTCTCGAATTTCACCACTGGATGTTCCAATCCAATGGGTTGGTCAGGGTTGTGCATTTGCACCACTTGCCTTCGCAAACCATCCTCATAGATGCGAGCACCTAATCGGTTGGTTCGGAGAAACTCTAGTTGCGTTCTATAGGGTCCTTCTGGTTTTTCTAAATAGGCTACATTCGACCCTCCTTCTGGTCTTTCTGTGCTAAATGCCATTTCTGAATCGCTAGTATATGAGCTCTCGTAGGGATAACTAGTGTTCAATTGTTGAGCCCACGATCGTGCAGTAGTTCTTACACTTGCCTCTGATGATCTAAGGCTTCGTCGGTCTGACTTACCTATATGTTTGCCCGATCTAAGGTTCATTAATTTTCTTCCTTGCACACTCAGTACACGCTCAGATCGTCAATGGTTCTTTGTTATTACTTTCTTGATTCTTTTTATATTTCTTTAGATTCTTGTCTTAGTGTATGCGTCAGGAATTCGACTTTCTGTGGTACTTTGAGTTCTCGTTCCGTCAGACTTGTGTCCTTTCCTTTAGGTTTTCGTGTCACACACCTTTACTTTAGTCTTGAACTTGATAAATTTAATCTCTTGAACTTGAGGCGTTCTTATCGTCTTTAATCCACAATGCTACCGTTTATCCTAAGCTAATAATTGACTAAGGGGTTTGAGTAATCTTCCAACCTCGAGTCAGCTTTTCTGGTTGCTCTGATGCCCAAGAAGCCGCGCTTCCCAAGCTTTATGCCCTTCACTGCCTTGCTTTGGTTGCCTTTGATTGCCCTTGCTAGACCTGGAAAAATTCAATATTAGACCGATTCACAATTGGATGATCAAGCACTTGAGTATATACACCTTTTAAGTCCCTTCCCTTTTGCCCAACTTTTCAATGCTTGCCCCCTGGCTTTATAGTTCCAAACTAGGTCAACCTCAATTTAGCTTATCTAAAAATAGATGTCTCTTATATGAAAAAAACAATTGAGGTCACGTAGTACTCATCACAAGCTTTCTAACGAGCTATTAAGCTCAAAAAATGGACTTCGGATGAAAAAGTTATGACCGTTCAGGCCCTGGGGGGTAAAAACTGACAAACAGGTTTTTCTCCAAATATGAGCTAAGGGGTCTCCTATGAGTCAAATCACCCAAAAATTTCCCAAAAATAGCCCCAAAATTGTCCAAAAAATGAAACCCTAAAATTTGCGATGGGGGTGCACAATCGTGATGGTCTGCAACGATCGCGATGGTGTGGGACAATCGCGATGGCGTGAAAGGTGAACAATTGCGATGGTCTGAAGTGCACGGTCGCGATGGTCCAAATGTGAACAATCGCGATGGCGTCAGTCAACGGTCAACGTGAACAATCGCGATGGTCCAAAGTGAACCGTCGCGATGGTCACAGATGCGATGGCTTGAGCCAATCGCGATGGTCGGGGCGCGATGGAGTGAGCCAATCGTGATGGTCCAAAATTCGAGTTGTCGCGATGGTTTGAGGGTATCGTCGCGATGGTGTGATGTGCGAACCGTCGCGATGGTCTAGCTTGCCACGTGGCAGCGTCGGCGCGATAGGGTGAGCCTATCGCGATGGTGTGGGGTCAACCGAACAGTCGCGATGGTCCGCGAACCATCGCGATGGTCCAAATGAACCGTCGCGATGGCGTGAGACCGTCGCGATGGTCCGGCCGAGCCGTCGCGATGGCGTGAGCCAATCGCGATGGTGTGACACAATCGCGATGGTCTGAGCCAATCACGATGGTCCACCAAAATGAGAATTTTGCAGATGCGTCTATGGATTCCTAGAGGCACAAGTGTGCTCTACACGCTGGTGTGGTCACCTTCTTCAAATTCCGAGCTTTGCAGACCATCGCGATGGTATAACACAGTCGGAAATTTCTGACAGAAACTGAAAATTTTACCTTTCCAAGCTTTCCTGATGCACTGGAGCTCTGTACCTGCAAGAAAACTCAAGAAAACAAAAGTACACACAAGCACAAAAGCTCTCTCTCACTCTCTCGCATGCACAAATGAGGGGAAATGAGGAGAATGGGTAGATATGGTGAATTTTCTGATTTTTTTGGAGATGAAGATGATGATGCGATGATGAAGATGGAGTGTGGGGGAGGTGAAAAACAACAAAAACTAAGTAAAAACAACAACAAAAACTGAAAATTTTACCTTCCAACGTCACTTCTTGCTATACTCTTACCATCACACATTCGTCCTAGACTCGATCCCCGGCAACGGCGCCAAATTTGGTGTTGCTCTAGCACAATGGTGAGAACCACGTTAAGAAGCTTCACCTCCTTAATTGTCAATCCGCGGAAGAGATAGGAGTGATATGAAGATCGTGAATGTGAGATGAAGTGAGAGTGATGGTGAGAAGCACAAAGATGCACACACACATACACACACACACTGAAGAGACAAGCAAGACACAATGGAAGGTGAGAAATTAGCTCTATTACTCAAGAACACTATTACAAGCTCCAAAATAACTCTAACCTCAAACAAGCTAACCTCAAAAATGAGCTCTCTAGCTCTTTTTATAGTTTCTAGACTAGTTTTGACCGGTTTCACATCTAGTGACCGGCATATTTAAAAAATAGGTCCTAGATGCTATTTGGAAGGGTAAACGGTGTCTAAAAATAACGAAAATTGGTATGCGCATTCAAAGAAGAAGATCTATGACGTGTGTATTTTGTATGTGCTATCTGTATGTATATGTATGCATGAATGCATGTAGCTATGTGTGTGTTATGAATGTGCTAATGAATGTATGTTTGTGTGTGTGTGCATATGAATGTATGACTGTGTATTTATGTGTGTTAATATGTGTGTTAATATGTGTCTGTATTTATGTGTGTTACATATTGTTGTATGCATGCATCTGCGCATGATAGATATTGGGAACAATAGGGGCGAGGAAAAAAAAAAGCTTAATAGATATCACCATTTTCTCTCTCTTTCATATAGAGAATACTCTCTTTCTCTTGTTCTTGCTTCAATAAACATTCTTGGAAAAGTTGATGTTACAAGATTCCTTCTATCTCTTTCCCATTACTGTGTCATATTTTTCACTTTTCATTTCACATGCTTTGAAATCTTTTGAAAAAGTCATTTTGTTTACTGATGGGTCATTATTTATCTTTAAATATTTTTTTTAAATGGAGGTTCGGTCGAGGCCTACTTCCCTAGGTTTTAACTTTGAAATTGCAACTATACAAGGAAGGGCATAGTACCCATGGGACCTTGGCTTAAA
The DNA here is from genome assembly GCA_020310875.1 of Ceratopteris richardii. Lineage (NCBI taxonomy): Eukaryota > Viridiplantae > Streptophyta > Polypodiopsida > Polypodiales > Pteridaceae > Ceratopteris > Ceratopteris richardii. Next base: position 46,820,984 of record CM035406.1, on the reverse strand, counting down.
CGATGATCACAACTATCACGGGGCTAGACAAATGATGGCACATCAGCCACATGCTTCATCTTTCCAAGTTATACATGTCCTTTATATGTTGCCGGTGGGAGTTGAACCTTCGCCCCTCACTCAAGAGGCAAAAGGCCCAACCACCTGCCTTAGCGACCTCGAACATGTATAACTTGTTTTGTAGATGTTCCATGGTGATTATGCATATACACATGCAAGAGTGTTCATGTCTTCTACTACCATATTTACAACACCGTCATGAGTCACATCGTGTTGCACATATAAGCTTGAGATGACAAAGGAAGAGTCTTCATGTCATATTCTTCAATTATCCTTAAAAAAACGACAATAACAAAGACAGCTTGGATATTCAAGACATCAGGGTTCCATACATGTGAGACTAGATAGATAAGTGCAAACGTCTATGGACCCATATATATATATATATATATATATATATATATATATATATATATATATATATATATATATATATATATATATGTGTGTGTGTGTGTGTGTGTGTGTGTGAATTTAGATTGATAAGTGCACGAGGTGCTAGTGATTTTTGGTCACCATAAGTAGTATGTACCATCAAGCACTACATAACATATTCCTTCACATCATCTCAAAACACATGAGAAATTGAGAATAGGTTCATAGGAGGTGATCGAACTACATAACTCCATAACCTTATCCACATGTAAGCATCTTTTTGGGCCTCCAAATGAGGAGTTTGAGCTTAGCCACTCATGTCTTAGAGCACCCTAATGATCTTGCATCTCTTAAGAACATTGTTTGCTTGTATTATTGTATTGTAATGTGAAACCACCCTAAACTTCCTTTGAGGGGCACTGAGCTCAATCTTTGGCTGGACATATCTACTTGGAACAATGAGCTGATGATGCTTTTATTTTATGAGTTGGGTATTTTTGTCTTTCCAATTCATTGTTCTTTCATCATATATTAACAAAAAAAAACAAGTTCACTTCCCGTTGTTTTAGTGGTTGAGTCTTTGGTCTTTTGAGGCGAAGATCCATAGTTTAATCTCCAGCCTAGATATGTAATGGCTTCGGTCAGTCTAAACCAATTGAAATCAATTGTAATCTTGTTTAATCCTTGCTTTGTGAGATAGAGGAGTCTCGTGAGGTACTATGCTCATTCACTTGGAGAGTTGTGAGATAGAAGAGTCCCATGGTTACTATGCTCATTCACTTAGAGACTTGTTCTTCTTAGAGACTTGTTCTTTCAAAGTTAAAGGTAAAAAAATAAACGCTTTTCGAATTTTCATTAAAAAAAAAAAAAAACAAACAAACAAACTGTCCATAAAAATTAACGTAATTCAATTCAAAGGGCTCCGTTGTTGACGACTTCGAGTGTTCTTTCTGTACAAGAAAGTAGTCTTAAGAAGCCATAACTCAGACGAATAGTCACCCATCACCGCTGGCTAGCAATCCATGAATTCGCGCAGTTCCTAGTTACGTCTGCTTTGCGCCTTGGTCTCTTCTTCTTTCGCTTTTGTCTGAGATGATCTCCATCTCTTCGTTGAGCTGCCGTAATCCTCTGCAGGCGTCGTTATTATCGGTGTTGCCGCTTGTGTCGAAGCATTTACATATCTTCTTCAGAGTCCTTTTCTCTTCTGTATGGCGGGCCCTTTCATCTGCCAGGATGGAAGCATTCCGAATATCAAATACGTAAGAGCAGGAGATAATCGTAGGGAGAATCTCATTGCGAAGGGTGGACGGTTGTCCTCTGCAACCGGGGGTCCAACCTTTATTGCGCTTTCTCTAATGGAAATCCCTTCGCTTTTTGACAAGCATAGCCCTCTTTAGCGCGCGTGTCCAACATTAAGGACCATCTTCACAGAATCTACTGTTTCACCGCATAAACCTTCACTCCTCGAGAAGGACAGCCACATATATGGAGAGAGAGAGAGAGAGAGAGAGAGAGAGAGAGAGAGAGAGAGAGAGAGAGAGAGAGAGAGAGAGAGAGAGAGAGAGAGAGAGAGAGAGAGAGAGAGAGCTTCCCAGCAATGAGGACGTGGCTTATCTGCTTGGCGTTTTGCCCCCATTCTTAGGAAGGTCAGCTAACTCAAGTCCATATTTACCCCGCAGAGAAAGCTCTAAGGTCCTTTTCTTGTCTAGACATAATGCCATAATAGAGGTGCGATTCCCATAAGCTACGAGGTTGACATGGCTGACTGCAGGGACAATAATTCGCATGATCATTAGCACGCTGCACTTTATTAAGTGTTCTGGTTGGGTCGTTGGCAGGCAAGATTAGGATTATGGCTCGAGCATTGATGCCCATACTGGCATGCATATCTAACGGCCACCCTGTACCATCACCTCTCCGCTAACACACCTTGCAAGAATGAGATGGAGATAATCGACGCGAAGCATTTATGTACTTCGTTGCGGACTTAGAGCTGTTACATAGACCCCCTGATTCAATAACCTTACGAGTTCGGGAGACACCTCTAATAAAATGATTTATGCACTGATAACCTTACGTTATTCAAGTTCTCTTTTGTGAGAATGGGATATCCTGTACACACATCCTGGAAAACATCATAGCCGCTAAGAAGTAAGCATTTTATACATCTGGAGCACTTTATTTCACTTTTAGCTTCTTGACAGAGTCAAAGACTCAATCAAATACCGAGGAAATGGGTTTTCATGTCCTAATCAATTCCGTATTGGATCAATGAAGAACTCAAATGGCTTCTTATACACAGCGTCGTCAATTATGGCTCTGCTAAATAAAAGTTGGCTCTGGTAAGTAAAAGTTTATTGACTAATCTTCATAAGTATGACGGTAGAAGACATCATTTTCCATCAAGCCATGCCTTGAAAGCCTAATGACAATTGCAAAACTTATGTGGGGAAGAAAATGAACAAACTTGAGTGGTCAGCTTCCATCAAAAGTATCATAGAATTACTGTTCCTGATCATGAACAAATGGAGTCCATTGACGTACTTTCTCCTAAATCTGATAGTTGCATTAGTTTACTTTGGCACTGGGCAGCTGTCTGCCATGCTCTCTATATTAAAAGGGCAGTCTTCTCCAATTTGGGCACCATCAGGTTTCATGGTAGCTGTTGTCTTGATTTTTGGCTCAAAGGTACTTCCAGGCATATTTTTTGGCACTTTTGCCGTAAACGCATGGTATTTTCGGAAGCATATGCCAAGTTCTGTTTTCCCAGCAGCAAGTGGTGTAGGCTTGTTCGCAATGTTGGAGTCCATTGCTTCTGCTTGGTTGCTCAAACATCCTGTTGGCTTCAGGAATGGCTCCTTTTATTGGAAGGTAGTTATAATTAACAACTATACATATGAAAGGATCTCCGTTTTCAATCATCCACATATTTTAAGTTTGAGAGCAGCAATTAAGGAATTGAGTGATCTAGCGCTACCCTTATCAGTCTTAAGTTAGAGCTTCTAAATCTAACTGGGTTGATGATTTTCTTCCGATAATATGAAATGTGTACAATAGGCTTGAATTGAAATAATGTGCATGCCGTCTGTTTTTGTGTCTAGATGTTCCTGACTGTATATGTATTGGTTCTTCACAGGAAAATCTAGGCTTTTCATGGAATCATCTAGTCATGAAACATGCCCAATGCTCTTGTACCCTTGAATTTTGAAAGGCAAGTGAAGGGAAACGTAGTGGCAGCTTTCGAGCACGTACATGCATTTACTATTATTTCGCGTGTTTTTACCCTTGCATATTGACTTCTCAACTAAGATAAATTATGCACACATGAAACAAATAGGGAGAAAATCTCCATTGTGAACACATTCTCCTTTTTCTTATTAGTGCAATGGTTTCATCTAAAGAGGAAATAACTACTGTATTTTGGCTACATGAAGTCTTGGACATGTACGTGGATAATATACTACAAAGTAGTACTTCCATGTACTTGTATTCAAAAAGTGACGTGGTTTAGAGTAAGTATATTCGTCTTGGACATGGACGTGGATAATATACTACAAAGTAGTACTTCCATGTACTTGTATTCAAAAAGTGACGTGGTTTAGAGTAAGTATATTCGCTCTTCATACCATGTATGATGCATTTAAATGTTTTGCACTTCTGTGTTTGCACAAACAGTTTGCACTCTCGTAGGCTCAAAAGAAAGAAAGAGAAAAAATGTATATTATGACGTATGTGTCTACTTTTACTATTTGGCTTCAATTATGCTGCATGCATCTTTCATTTTATGTTCTTAACTGCTGCACCTCGTGATGCTTGTCACAGCGATTCTCAGAGCTAAATGTGAAATAGCTATCGTATGACATGTAATTTGCTATGACAAGTTACAACGCTCTACAGTGCAAGAAAAATGCACTTACTTGTGTTTTATTAATTTTATGCAGGAACCTAGAATAGGCATATTTACTGTTGATGCCTTTCACGATGCATTATGGCTGTTTGCTATAGCCCCAGCAACAGTATTGGTTGCTGGAACTGGCAATGCTTTATTGCTTTCATTATCAAATCTTGTTTCATGGGCTCGATTCATACAAGTTTGGCCCACATGGGTTCTTGGGGATTTAGCAGCCATTCTTTGTTACACACCATGCTTACTACATGTGTGGATGTTCTTGCATGAAGAAGTCAGACCTTTCTGTTTGGGCAGAAATAAGCAGTTCAGGGCTTCTGTTACAGTTAACAAAGATCACCATCATATTTTAAGGACAACGAGGGTATCTTCATCAGGGCCACGCATGCCAATGACATCAAGGATTCAAAAAACTGTTGATGATAATGGTAGCACAACAGATTCAAAAACAGATATGCCAATGGTGGGCTATTCAGATGAGAAAGGCACAGTGAAAGATTATGTGATTCTAAATATTACCCCTCTTGATAGACTGTTTGAAAGCTGCTGTTGTAATCACAGGCTCAGAAATAACCAAGGGTCTACCTATATTGCGAAAGAAGAGAAGTCCAGTCAAATTCATAATGAAAATATCATGACCTTGCCCATAGATGGCATCCAACAGCAAGCATGATGCAACAGAAATATCTGATTTCCCCATCAAGGCATTTCTTATGCAGCTGGCAGAGTGTGTGCTTTTGTTTGTCATCCTAGTATGCTTGTCGTTGGTCATCTTTTTCGACTTTGGGGTGTCTAAGAACCAATTTATACAGCACTTATCATACCTTGTTTTTCCAGTTGTTATTTGGGCATCTTTTCGGTTCAATCGTGTTGGCCTGCCTTTGGCTGTTGTTGTTGTATCATTGATTGCAAGTGCTGGCACTGCTAAGCATCATGGGCCCTTGTACCATGGAGATAGCAAGGACCGTTCCTTATTGCAGGTTAGCTGTCCCTGTAATGACAATGAAGGCTTGCATTTGCCTTTATTTAGATGTTTAATTCATGGAACCAGGACTCATATGTTATAGGTTCAAATGTTTGTGAGTGTCCTGTCAATGGTAGCAATAACTCTAGCAGCTGTTGTTCATGAGCGCAAACAAATGGAAGAAGAGTTAAACCAAATGAATGCTACTTTGGAATCCCAGGTACTCTTATCGGGCGTTGAGCATTGAGCATATTTAGCTTCATTAGAGCCATTGTTTCCACTTGATAGTTCTGACTGCAGTTTTTTACATGTTCTTTAGGTTCAGGAGCGAACTAAAGAGCTTGAAAAGGCTAATCTAGAGCTACAGGCTTCGCAAGCTGCAGCAGAGGAAGCCAGCAAGGCCAAGTCAGAGTTTCTTGCTAATATGAGCCATGAGATCAGGTAAATGGTTTATTATTGTGCTTGATTTTCGGTAGCATTTTGATGTCACTTTCAAGAGGGTCTTTTATGGAAACTGTCTGCATTTTGCAAACTGTCTAATAGAGTCATGGATGAAGTTTGATACTTGTTTCCTCCCTGGTCCAAGTTGTGATGTCATGTTTGCTGATGATCTAATCCTCTTATCATTTCTCCATTTTTGGTTTGTTCTCTTCTGCTGGCCTTCTTTCCAATATGTTCGTACGTATGCTTGCACAAGTTATATAATGTGCTCTGCATGCAATTGGATGAATTGCATTTGTGAACAGTGTAAGTTTTGTTTGTATGTGCAGGTGCACGCATGAACCATAACTTTTTTAAGTGAAAGTGTAACGTTGTGCAGTGCAATCATGCTCACAGTTCATATTTCTTTGATTGAATACTAATGCTTCTAGCTTGATCTTGTGTGTGTTTGTACATATGATCTTCTGACCTGCACATTTACGTTTATGTTGTCCAAGTATTTGCTATTTCTACCAATCCTTTTGTTTCTTTTATCTGATTATCAATTTATGTAAGTGAGCAAAGAAAGTGATGCAAGTGGGAGTGGACAAGATCTAAGTAACTTTCCACCTATTTACATGGGAAAAACATCAAGAATTGAGAGGCTAAAGCATTCTTGAATGCAATGAGCTAAGGAAGCCTCTTAAGCTGTCAAGATACAGTCAGTGCATGACATGAACGCAACCAAGTAGCACCAAATCAAAATGGTCATGTAGTAATCTATGGTCTAAAAGGCTGAGACATATGTGAGGTACCCGTGAAATGGGCTGATGGCTGTAGTTTTATGCCCTTACAATATGGGAACACAACTTATCACAGGAATCAGACATAGTTCCTGACTATGTTGTCTTTGAAATCTCAAGCAAATATGGAGGTAAGACTGAAGTGGCTGCATTACCATGTAGAAAATCATGATCAGGAACTTGCTGATGAACATCTTCATGAGCTTGCTGCTGCATTCATGCCTTGGTATTTCTTTGCTGTAGCTATCCTCCAACCTCTGCTGTTTTTCTTCAGAATTTTTCCACATTGTCACCACCTGTGTGCACTGCCTAGCACATTCTGCTGTCAGCTGTCTCTTGGCTGATGCTTTGTGGCAGCTTGTGTGCATGTGCATGTAGGAGTACTAGCATATCTGCATTGAGTTGCAGATCCTCACTCTCTGTGCAGATCAGGCCTGCACCTTTGGCCTCTTTCCATTCTCATCAGTATCTTTCTTATATACATCAGAAGGCTGAGAAGATTATTGGTTCAACCTATGCATGGAAGACTTTCTCTTAACACTCCTTAAAGGTCTTCCTCGCTTGATTTGGTTGCAGCTCATCTTTTGTGGTATCTGCTGGAGTGACTCCTCTGTGGCCGTTCGGTTGATGTGCTTGGGTGGTTTCCCAACGGCATCCATTTTCATCTCCCCTCACCCTTTTTTTTCTTGCAGAAAACATGGATACAAAGCAGATCCACAACAAAGGGACTCAGTGTATTCACCTGGTCGCTCCCTCCCTGGTTCAACTTATGTGCGAAAGACTTCTCTTAACACTTTTTGAAGAGCTTCCTTGCTTGGATTTGGTTGCAGCTCATCTTTTGTGGTATCAGAGTGAAAATCTGCATCCCTAACAGCAATTGGAATCTTCTCTGATACAAACAACTACAAAAGCTTCTTCTCTTGAGGTAGTAGGCTGGAAAACCTGCTACAGTAGCAAAAATAGAAGATAGACCAAAAATTGCAGCAACTTATAATACTAATCAGCAGGTACGCACACAAGTGTGTGTAAAGAAGTGGGCAGCAGCAAAAACTCTCCAAAACAGCTACACAAAACTCCACACAGCAGTTCAACTGTTAGATATACTCAATACTCCACCCTCAAGTGACCCAAATGATCCATGGTGCTCTAAGTTGTAAGGCCCCCGTTGTGAGGAGGTTACAGAGCATTGCTCACTAGTAAGCCCTTCATCTAGAATTTGTCTAGATTGCCATCTAAGCTCCACATTGGAGAGAGCACGGTTGGATAGCACAATCATTGTAACCACATTACTCTTGGCAATCTGAGAATTTGAGTTCTCTATCTCTTAATCTACATCTATTTTTGTCTTTGTTTTTTCTCTCAACTCTGTCTACTCGTCTATTCTTCTCTACTGTTATTTTCTTACATGGTATCTGAGTGGTGCAGAAGCAAAAACGCAGAGGTTGCAAAGGTTTCAATGACAAAAGAGAGAAGATGTCAAGTGGTGCGTCATCATCTACAACTCAGAATCAAGGTTGTTCGTCAACAGGAGCAGGTGGAGCAAAGACAGGTGAAGCAATGATGCCGGTCATCCCGATTCCCAACGTTGTGGATACGACCACAAACCTTGATGGAAGGTAAATTTGATGGTACGAACTACACCATGTGGAAGTTTAAAATCACGTCTATCCTTGATTCATATGAGCGCCTGGAGATGTTCTTGGGACTGATCATGAGCCCAAAGAAACACCTGATCCAAATAATCCCGGTCAAATGATTCCTCTTTATGTTGATCTTCTATGTGCTTGGGAACGTATAAACTTAGATGCACTCTGTGCTCTAGTTACAAGTACTACTGATAGTGTTCTGCCTCTCATTCAGCATACTACTAAGGTATGTGAAGCATGGAACATATTGAGAAATCAATATGAAACTCATAATCAGACACGGATTTAGAAGTTGGAGCATCAGCTTGCGGCAGAAAGGTTTGTTTATGGGGAGACTGCAAGGTGTTTATCACTCACAATGCACATAAAGAATCTACAAGATCAAATGGCGGGAGAAAATGTACAAAAGTCAGGTGAGGAGCTACCTCAGCGTTGTCTTCGAATCTGTCCACCAAAGTTTGATGGTTTGATAATTTCTCTTAATACTCAAATCAAACCTCAACCACTAACTTTTGAGGAATTCAGTGCCTTACTCATGGAGGAGGAGCTCTAGCTCAAGGCAAGGAGTGACGACGGCAAAGGAGATGGTGCATTCACAACAAATGCTAAAGGAGGCAAAGCGAACTCTTCAAAAGATGGAGAAAAAAAGAAAAATGTCAAAAAGAAGTTCAAAGGAGAATATTTCCATTGCAAGAAGAAAGGCCATAGAATCCAAGATTGTCGCATCAAGAAGGAAGAAAAGAAGAATGACTCTTCAAAAGGTGTCAAGGGCAAGGAGTCCGCCAACACTACAGAAACAGAGTTTGAGTTATTTATTATGATAGAGGAGGTATGCTCCTCGGCTGAAGATTCAAGAACAGATGACTCATGGGTGTTGGGAAGCGACTCATGGGTGTTGGAGAGTGGTTCCTCTTGTCACATGACGAGCAAAAAAGACCTTTACAGTTCTTTACAACCTCTAAAGGAACCCATCACAGTAAAGGAGGCAACAATGCAAGATGTCCCGTAGACGGCAAAGTATAAGTTCTTTCATTAACTCTAATGGGGATGTCAGAAAGCTTTCAAATGTGTTATATGTTCCACAAATCAAACAAAAACTACTTTTAGTACCTTCTTTAACTGATGAAGGTCATCAAGTATCTTTCAGTAAGACGGGAGCTAAGATTATGGACAAAAACAACAATGTTGTTGGGACTTGCACAAGGAGAAACAACCTGTATGAGTTGTCTTCTCATACAGCCACTACAAGTGTGGGCACAAGTATGCTATGGCATGAGAGATTCAACCACATCGGATACCTTGTACTAAAGGAGATGCATCGCAGGGTATGGTTGCACACCTACCATCGATTGCAGAAATGAAGGAACCATGTGAAGCTTGCATGATGGGCAAGCAACAGAGGAAGGCGTTTCCACAAGAAAGCAACAACAGAGCAAGCTATCCTCTAGAGTTTGTGCATGCTGACTTCCGTGGAAAAATGCCTACACAAACCTTGGGCGGATCTTCCTACTTCATGTTACTTGTCCACGACTATAGCAGGAAGATGTGGGTGTACTTCCTTCGCGATAAGGCCCAAGTTTTTTGTAAGCTTGAAGAATAGCTTCAGCTTCTTGAAGCTGAAACAGGGAAGAAGATGACGAAATTGAAGACAGATGGTGGTGGTGAGTTCACATCAACTGAGTTTGAAGATTTCTGCAAGAGTAAAGGAATCAAGCTTCAACTCATAGTGGCACATAGCCCTTAACAAAATGGTGTAGCAGAACATCGGAATCGAACCATCATGGAGATGGCAAGGTGCATATTTAGGGAAAGGGTTTGCCTAATCAATTTTGGGCAGAGGTTGTCCGCACTATTGTCTACATCTTGAATCGAAGCTACACCAAGGCACTTGATGGAAAGACTCCACAAGAGGCCTACATTGGTGAAAAACCATTTGTTTCCCATTTCAAAGTATTTGGAAGTGAATGTTATGTACATGTTCCAGATAGGGAGAGAAGCAAGCTTCAACCAAAAAGCATTAAATGCATCTTCTTAGGGTACAACAAAGATAAGAAGACTTATAAGCTTTATGACCTTGAGGCTAAGAAGATCATGGCGAGAGTTGATGTGGTGTTTAAGGTGGAGAAGCCACATGCAGTGGAGGAGGAAAAGAGAGCTTCTACTTTAGCATTAGGCAAAGGGGCAATTCACTATGAACCTCGCTCAAGAGCTATCCCTTCTATACAAGAAAAGGAAGCATCATCTTCAGATGATGAGTTTGAAAGTCACCAATGTGTCATCACCCAAGCGGTAAAGCCATTGCCATGTTGGGTGAGGAAGCTCTATGATTTGGCAAACCCCATCCCAGAGTATTAGAAAAGGTTTTGGATGGGCCAAGGGGATCACAGAGAATAGAGGAACAAAGACGGGCAAGCCCCCATATTATAAACATAGCCGTGATGGCTGAACTCATTCAAGAATAAGCAAAGGAACTAAACAATGTGGAAGAGGAACTCCACGATCCGAATTGGAGGGCCGCCATGCAAACAGAACACAACAATATGATGAAGAATCGAACTTGGGAGCTAGTGGATCAACCCCCTAAGCGTAAAGTCATTGGTACCAAGTGGGTCTGGAAGCTAAAATACAAGGCTGATGGTACTGTGGAAAAGTACAAAGCAAGACTTGTTGCAGAGGGCTACTCACAAGTTGAAGGCATTGACTTTTGTGAATCATTTGCCCCGACTGCAAGGATGACTACTATCCGAGTAGTACTAGTTGTGGCTGCACATAAGCGATGGCCAATCCATCACATGGATGTCAAATCAGTGTTCTTGAATGGAGACCTCAAGGAGGAGGTATACGTGTCTCAACCACCAAGGTTTGCGGCTCTCCAGTTAGAGAACAAGTTATGTAAGCTTAAGAAGGCATTGTATGGGCTGAAACAAGCCCCTAGAGCATGGTACGAGTGGATAGATAAGTATCTCTTGGATCTAGGTTTCAAAAGATGTGCTTCTAATGCTAAGTTGTATGTTCTAAAGAGAGGAGGGAAGACAATTGTGCTTGTACTCTATGTAGATGACCTTTTGATTACATGAAATGATGATGCTCTTCTTCAACAACTGAACGATTCCCTGAGTTCAAAATTTGAAATGACAGACTTGGGCTTAATGAATTATTGCTTAGGCCTTGAATTTTGGCAAGAATCAGGGAAGATTTTCATCTCTCAACAAATGTATGCAAGACAGATATTGAAGGCATTCGACATGGAGGATTGTAAGGAAATTTCTCCACCTATGGAGTTCAACACAAAATTATCTATTGAAGATACTTCACCTCTAGTGGATATTGGAAGATACAGGAAATTGGTTGGAAGTCTCGTCTACTTCTGCAGTAGCATACCAGATATCTCTTATGCTTTTGGAGTAGTAAGAAGGTTCTCTAATAAGCCTTGCCAAACTCGTTGGAAGGCATGCACATTGCATGCGGATACTTAGGTATGTGAAAGGAACCACTCATTATGGTATTCTTTACGAAGAAGGATCATCTCTAGTTGGATATTCTGACTCAGATTGGGGAGTAGATATTGATACCAGAAAATCAATTTCTAGATATTGCTTTATGATACTAGAAAACCAGTTTCTAGATATTGCTTTTGTTTCGGATCAGGGATTTTCTCTTGGATCAGTAAGAAGCAATCGACTTTGGCATGATCTTCTACTGAACCTGAGTACAGAGCAGCATTTGTTGCGACATGTGAAGCAGTATGCTTGAGGAGGATCTTATGGCACATAGGAATACAAGGACAGGAGGCTACAGGGTTGAAGTGTGATAACCAAAGTTGCATGGCCATCTCCAAGAATCCCGTTTTCCATGCACGTACCAAGCACATAGAAATTCAATATCACTATGTGCGTGAGTTGATTGAGGACGGGGTCGTGGAGATAAGCTATTGTCCATGTGAAGAAAATGGAGCAGACATCTTTACCAAGGCTCTTGGGAGAGAGCAACTTCATCGACACTTTTCAAAGCTTTGCATTGGACCAAGGAGGTAGTTCACTGTAGGGTTGACATTGAGGGGGGTGTTAGACATACTCAATACTCTACCCTCAATGACCACAATGATCCATGGTTCTCTAAGTTGTAAGGCTCCCATTATGAGGAGAAGCCATTATGAGAGCCCACACATTTATGGAACCCTAACTTCCAAGTTAGATGAGGTCTATGTGTGACCGTTGATGGTAATAGATGATCTTTGTGAGCCTAGCCATTAGGTTAGGTAGGGCATAAGCTTTCGAGCAATTGGGTTTCCATTCAAGGCGAAAACAAAGGCCTTGTGGCATTGGCAATTGCAGGGTTTCTCCATAGAAGCTTAATGAGGGGAGTGAAGAGGGGGGCTTGCCCCCTTCTAAAGGGTCCGAGGGGTTTATCCCCCTGGCCCATAGGGCCGAGATGGTGGGACTTCTTGTCGTTGAGATATTATCGGATTATATATTTTGCCAACTATTTCGTATCTCCCGACTACGTTTATCTATACTGGCTCCCCTTGTAAAAGCTATATAATCATGGCCCATGTTGAGCTTTACAAAGCATTGCGCACTAGTAAGCGCTTCATCTAGAGTCTATCTAGATCGCCATCTAAGTTCCACATTGGGAGCTCACGTGTTGACAGCACCATCGTTGTAATTGCATTACTCTTGGGACTTTGAGAATTTGAGTTTTCTATCTCTCAATCTGCGTCTATTCTTGTCTACGTTTTTTCTCTCAACTCTGTCTGCTGGGCTATTTTGTTGTGCGGTAGTTTCTTACATCAACACCTTCTAAGACTTAGAGGATGATAAGATATCTTATTATGTGCCTCAAGCCATCTTTTTGTAGGCAAGTAGGCCCCAAAAGCAGCCTCCCATGAAATCCAATGCAAACTAGAGGAGGATTCTTGGGAGGGCTTTTTTAATGAATTTTTCAATATTTAGTGCTTAATTTAGGGTTTAACGCGTGGGAATTAATATGAACCCTTGGTTAAGTGTTTTGTGGGATTAAATCCACACCCTTGATTTATAATAACAATTTATGATCAAAAGCACTTTGAAAACCATAAACTAGGGTTTTGTTTTTTGAGGGTTTATAAATGGTCAGATGGCAAAATGATATATATGATTAGAAAGCTCTTGATGAGTAATTTGTAAATAGACAATAATAAATTCTGATCATCTCTGATCAAATTTGACCATTTCCATTCCTAAAGAATGGTGACATATAAAATTAGGGTTTTAGAGCGCAATTGACATTGTTTCAACATATAGTGGGCATTATTTAGTTGTACATACTGGATTATGTAGCCAATCCCTTGTCATATTCTCATAGTGGTGAAGTTGCCCGAAGAGTCAACCCTCATGCATGGCCTGCTAGGACAATCCAAATCTTCCATTTTAATCGCGATCTATGCTTGGATACCCCTCCCTGATTGTTGTGGATATCTGAACTCCTGAAGTCTATTGTGCGGTCAACCAGAGTACCTCTTGTATGGATGGTGTCCAAGATCTGCTGTCTAATGGTAAAGACTGGTTGGAAATCATCAGTGACTTGGCATTGAGTCTACCTCTCTGATCTCCTAATTATTCTATCTCCATGTCTCCAAAGCTCAAGCAAAAATGAACCCAAATATTTCGAGCCCTGGTATCCCCCCCATAACTCTGGATAGTGGCCCAAAGCCCTCTCTGAATGGAAGCTTTTGACACTGATCTCAAAAATGAGCAGTGGGAACACCTGAAGACTGTATCACAATCAGCCAATCGCCTTCTTCGAACTGTCAACATTTTACTTTATTGTTAAATAAAAGCTTAGGTTATAAATTGATGAGTGACATGTTCTTTTGACAGAACTCCCATTCATGGAATTATTGGAATGACGTCTTTAGCTCTTGACACTGATTTAAAAAATGAGCAGAGGGAACACCTGGAGACTGTATCACAATCAGCCAGTTGCCTTCTTCACATTGTCAATGCATTACTTGATCTAGCAAAAATAGAGGCAGGTCGATTGGAGCTGGAGCATGTGCCTTTTTCTTTATCCAATATCATAGAATCAACAATGAAGATGCTTCAAGTATGATGGTACCTCAACTTGAAATAAGAAATCTGGAGTAAAATGGTGTTGGATTGTATGTTTTACGATATTATGTATTTAATAATACTTCTTAATGAGGGGAAGATTATGGCAGGCAAGAGCAAAACAAAAAAATTTAGAGTTCACTTGGGATGTATCTTCTGATTTACCAGCATACTTCATTGGAGATGCAGGTCGTCTGCAGCAGTGTATTCTCAATCTGGGTATGGGAATGCAGGCAATGCATATAACTTGAGTTCTATAAGTACTTTAATAACCCCTGCTGCTTCTTTATGCAGTTGGCAATGCAATTAAGTTTACCCATGAAGGCTCTGTCTCTCTCTCAGCAAGACTATATAATGATGGTGATTACCAAGATCCAGGTAATATTTAAGTCGTATATAGAAGTTCAAATGCCGAAGGGCAACTTGACTAGCATCTTTCACTTAAGTGCTGTGGTCAGATCGCAAGATCACCAAAATGTTGTTCCATGAAATGCTGGAGGGAAAGAAAGGCTCTAGTAATTCGAATTCGAAAGATTGAGATCCTGTTATCCCTCGGGATTGCAGCTAATATAGAAACTAAATTTGAATCATTTGAGAAATTCAACTTGTGTTGCTGTCTTTGAATGCAGATAATACCAAAGAGACATCCTCATGCAACATTAATAGCAAGAGATCTGGAACCGAGGCGATAGACTCTTTATCTTCCCAAAGATTATGGATTCCTGGTGCTTCGCAGGACACCCTTGAAGATGCAAAGCCAGGATGTAAAGTATGCATCTTATTTTCTGTTTCTGATACGGGAATAGGCATAAGTGAGGACAACCAGAGGAAAATTTTCAAGGCCTTTTCTCAAGCAGACAGCTCTACTACTAGGCTCTACGGAGGGACTGGATTGGGGCTTAGTATTGTAGAAAGGTAGTGTATTTTTAACAGGAACACTTTGCGAGTGCCTGGAGCTAAGAATCTCTGTCTCATGTCAGGCTAGTGGGAATGATGGGTGGTCGTGTTTGGCTTGAAAGCGAGCTTGGCAAGGGAAGCACTTTTTATTTTGTGGCCTGCTTTGAGGCAGGGCATGAGAATAAGGTTACTTGCGGCAAAGAGAAAGTAAGAGAAATATCCCATAAGAATCTGGAGAACAAGTGCATGGAGGTTTCATGCAATCACTCCACAATGATCCAATTCCAACCCTCAACTGCAGGGCTGAATTGTGAAAGCGTCATCAAACCTGCCATATCAGGGCCCAAGCTTGAAAGCATCGAATCTGGCAATTCAGGATTTCAATTGCAGCGTTCAATTGCAAGAAATCAAGAGAAAGAGAGCAATTTACCAGCATCAGAAACGCTGAAGTCTTCTTTTCAAAGTTCTTTACTCCAGGGAAAAAGAGTTCTCCTCGCTGAAGATAATCTGGTAAACCAAAAAGTTGCTCGCCAACAGTTACAGAAGTTTGGAATCAAAGTAGAAGTAGTCAATGATGGGCAGCAATGCTTGGATGCTCTTAGAAGGGGCTGGGATCAATATGATCTGGTTCTTATGGATTTACAGGTGTCTTTCTTTCTCACATACTTAAAGTCTTGTTAATTTCTTTGTTAAGATTAGTGTATATATTTTACAAATTGTGCTCCGTTCTATTCTGTTTTATCTGCCTGGCAAAGAAAACCAAAAAAAGAAGGGCACTTCATGCATTGGCCTGCATCTGAATCGAAAACTTTCAATGCTTGCCAGGTTTTAAGACAGAAGAAATTGTGCTTAAGCGCTATGCACAAAGAATTTAAAAAAGGAAAAAAAATTCTTGTTCATGTTAAAGGTATGTTAAAGGGTGATATGGTTCTCTCTCTATTTGATGCCTTGAAATAGATTCTCAGATAAGTAATTTTCCTACACAAGGCGGCCTCCTAGTTATCTTGAAATGAACAGTATAATGTTCATAACTTGCAGATGCCTATTCTTGATGGACTCCAAGCAACAAGGCTCATTCGACATACTGAAGTAGAGCTAGGATTTCCACGTAAGCCGATTGTTGGTCTTACTGCCCATGCCATACAAGGCTATAAAGACAAGTGTGTTGAAGCAGGGATGGATGCATATGCATGCAAACCTTTTGAAGCAAAACAGTTATTTGAAGTTTTAAGTACAGTCTTGAAGGAGTAGGAAGCAAAGATTGTTCATAATACTTCAGAAACTACAGATAGGAAATGTCTGGACTCCACACAAAAGAAACATATTGATCTCCTTGAAGTTGGGGTCATGTAAAATTATTCCCGGTGGAGAATCATAAATGTAGTATCGAAGCTTCCTCATTATACAGATCCATTGTACGTTGTACCTAATTATTTACTCTTCTCTCATCGACGATTAATTTATGCTCAAACTCGTAGCCATTGATTCATTTTGCTTCTCCACACTAAGCTACATTCATACCGTACAAGAACAAATTTCACGAAGTGTCCCTTCTCTCTCTCTCTCTCTCTCTCTCTCTCTCTCTCTCTCTCTCTCTCGCTCACACACACATACACACACACACACACACACACACACACACAAACAAATGGGGACTTACATAATTTTGTGAACCACATCGTGATTCACATGATTAAGCGACAAGGATCTTTTTGGTTCTCATTAATTAATTAATTGATTATTATTTATGAAGGCTAGAAACGAAGGTGGTGAGATATCCTTAATTGCTATGGCTGACCAATGATAGAAACATCCCGTAGGACAGTTAGTTGAGCTTTGGCCTCTTGAAGCGAAGGTCTAGGGTTCAAGTCTGGGCTGGACATGTTATGGCTTAGGCCAGTTAAACCTAGTTGTAACCATGTCTCTTTCAATTGTAACCTTGTCTAACCCCTGCTTTGTGGGATACGGGGGGTCCCGCGGGTGCTATGCCCATTCACTTGTACAGTTGCAATTTCAAAGGTAAAGTCCGGGGGAGTAGGCTTCGGTTGAACCTCCATTAAAAAAAAAAAAAAAAGATGATTTTTATGCCATCCATCCTAATAGCATCTCTGCCCATAGCTTTATGTGTTTGTGTACAACAAGAAAAAGTGTTGAGGGTCTATGAAAACATGAAGATGGTGAGTTTAAATCCTCATTTTCATATTGTCTGTAGTCTGTTTCCATCATTACTTAAAGATACCTTGCACCTCATGGGGATCTAAATTTACATTGAGAAGAGTTTCTGTATATCTTTACACCCTAATCTAATGAAGACACTTTGATTGGTTTCTATTAGTTTGTTTTGGTAATGATGTGTGTGAACACACTTTGCAATGTCAAGTTACTTTCTCTCTTTCGAAGGTTTCTTTCTCTTTACTTGTATATATACTCCTAACCTAAATGTGCTTCTAATCTTTGTTCATTGCATAATTTTTATCGCATTATTTGTTGTGATCCTAATGTTCTTTATGATGCTATTTGTGTATGTTTCTTGCCTTTCGAACTCCAACAATTGGTGCCAATTTAGGTCATTGCTTCTTGAGATTGGTTCATTGTCTTAGATTTTCACAAAATTTGGAGAGCATTCTCGAGTCGAAAATTACTATGAGGACTTGATGTTGACAAAAACTACATTCATGCTCATTTTTCCCTCCACTTGTATTATCATGAATAGTATGCAAGCAATTTTTTCTTTCAAGTGTAGTGGAATTCCATAGGGTACCTTTTTCCATTTTTTTCCCCTTGAAAAAGAATAAAAAAATTTATTCTTTTTCTATCAAGATATATCCAGTAACCATGAGTGATGTGTTGAGATATCAAGCTCAACATGTGATGATCCAGGATGATACGTACCAGTTTTTCGTTTCTCTAACATGTATAGTGGTCATACCGATATATGTTAGGGATACTTCATTGAGCTTTATTAGATTTATCTACTGAGAGTGATGGCACATTTGTTTCTTGCCAGCTCACTCATTCGCGGATATTAGGTTTTTCCTTATGTACTGATCTTTATATATTGCACTTGTTGTATTCTTGTTTTTAGGTCATTCTTGTACATTCCTTTTATGTAATAGAAGAAGAAGAAGAAGATCATTCTTCCTTGCCTCAATCTGTGTGTGTGCTTCTCCTTGAGAGTGAGAGTGTTTGTGAGCTCTCTTCCTTATCTCCTTCCTTGTGACATGGTATCACAGCCAGCGTGGCTGTAGAGAGCTCGTGGAGAAGGCGACGACGAAGACTACGCGGCAAGGCGTGGAGAAAATGCGATTTCACAAACGGCCTCTGTTTGCTACAAAAATCGTCGTGAAGGTAGAAGACCTCAGATCAAAGTTTCGGAGCCATCTCGACCTCCGTTTCGAGCTCGCAAGGTGGGGCCCACAGAAAAACCAGGTCAGTATCAGAAACTGTAACTTGCGTTGTGTTCGGCGACACTCATATATTCCAGATCCAGAATTTCAAGCGATTCCGTGTACTGTTGATACACAAAAACTGTGTTTTTCTGAGATCGAACTTTCACGTCATAGTGCGACAGTGTTCAAGCAGAAGTGCTTCTTGTAGTGTTTTGCAGTGTTGTGAATTGTTGCAGAAATGGCAAACGTAGATGGAATGAGTCAGTTTATGAGCGATAAGCTGGACAAGAACAACTTCCATGCTTGGAGATTCAGAATGACGAATTTCCTGATGGGAAAAGGCTACTGGCAGTATATCGAAGGAGAGAATGAAAATGCTTCGCAGTTACCAGAAAGGAATCGGACTGCAGATCAGTTAAGAGCATATGAGGAATGGAATCAAGGAGCACGAAAGGTAATGTATTGGCTATCTGTTAGCATACAGGATAGCATGATTGGACACATACAGGATGCCAAGACTCCAAAAGAGGCTTGGAACAACTTGGTCACCTTGTATGAGACTAATACAAAGGCACGGAAATTGCAACTCAAGAACGAGATGCATACATTGGAAAAGAAGAGCATGACGGTAAGTGACTACACTCTTAAAATCAAAGGCATATGTGAGTCACTTGCATCTATTGGCGTGAATGTAGATGATGATGATAAGGTGGAAGTGTGCCTTCATGGTTTAGGAGCTGCATATAAGCAGTTCAGAACTTCCATACAGACATGGGAAAATATTCCGAATTTTGCTGATCTGGTATCTATGCTGATTATTGAAGAAAAGAATCTTGGTGAGGACTCAAACTCCCAAGGAAAGCCCAGTTCTGAGCAGGTATTCTACTTTGGCAGAGGAAGAGGAAGAGCTAGAGGTTTTGGAAGTGGAAGAGGAAACAGTAACCAAGACCAAGGTCAACAACAGAATCATGCAGGAGAAAGAGGACAGTTTCGAGGCAGGGGGAGCCAAAGAGGTCGCAGAAATTTCCAAAGAAATGATTCAGGTAATGATAGTAAAGGATGCTGGAATTGTGGTAAACCTGGACACTTTGAACGTGATTGCAGGTTAAAGAATCAAAGTAACAGAAGGCAGCAAAACAACTATGCATCCACAAGTGAAGATGATTATGAGAAGTTGTTTATGGTTCAACATCACATGATGAATACGATGTCTGCTGGTGTTTCAAAATCGAATGATAATGTCTGGTATGTTGATTCAGGTGCTTCAAATCACATGACCAATCATGCAGAATGGTTTAGTAGTTTGCAGAAAATGCCAGTTCGTGGATATGTTGAAACAAGTGATGATACATCGCATCCTATTGAGCATACAGGAAACATAGCATTGTCTATGGAGGAGGGGAAGGTAAAACATCTTGCTGATGTGTTGCATGTTCCAAATATAACAAAGAATCTGGTTTCTGTTGGACAAATGGTTGACTAGGGATTACAAGTCAGGTTCAATGCTGATGGATTATATGTAGAAGAGTACAAGCAGGATGGACGATTGGTTGCCAAAGGAAACAAAGTGGGTAGGATGTTCACCTTAAATGTGAAGATTCCTGAAATGAATGCAGCCATGTTTGCAAAAGGTGAAGGAGTTATTGCAGATGTAGAGGTATGGCACAAACGGATTGGACATGCAAACTTGGAAAGGCTGAAAATGATGCAGTCAAAGGAGATTGTCCATGGACTACCAAATTTTAAAGTTGCAAAAATGCAAAAGGTATGTGCAGCATGTCAATTTGGTAAACAATCAAGAGCATCATTTCCACATGACAAGCATGTTAGTGAGAATGTACTAGAAGTAGTACATACAGATGTTTGGGGTCCAACAAAGACCACATCTATGGGCGGTTGCAGGTTTTCTGTTACCTTCATTGATGATCATACACGCAAACTATGGATATATTTCATGAAAGAGAAGAGCGAGGTGTTCACTCACTTCCAGAATTTTAAAGCTATGGTGGAAAAGTAGATAGGGAAGTACATTCAAACATTAAGATCTGATGGAGGAGGTGAATACATGTAAAATGAGTTCAACAGTTTTCTAAAAAATCATGGAATTCGGCGTCAGTTTTCATGCAGGTACACACCACAACAGAATGGTGTTGTTGAACGCAAAAATAAACATATTGCAGAAATAGCAAGAGCCTTGATGGCTGAGAAGAATATGCCTCATTGTTATTGGGCAGAAGCTGTGCATATTGCTGGATACATCATGAACAGAACTCCGACTTCTGCTGTACATCAAGTTAGACCTGAAGAGAAGTTTATAGGTAAAAAGCCAAACTTATCACATCTGAAAGTTTTTGGCTGTATTGAATATGTACATGTTCTAGATGAGTTGAGGATGAAGCTTGATCCGAAAGCAGAAAATGTGTCTTCATTGGATATTCCCTTGAGCAAAAGGGGTACAAATGTTATAACCCACTCACACGACAGGTGAAGGTGAGCAAAGATGTGATATTTGATGAAATGTCAAGCTTCTATGCAGATGCCAAAGAAGGACTGAATCTTGAACCAAATGACAAAGAAAATGCTGAAAAATCTAGTGCAGAATCTCAAGTTTTGAGTGGACCGGATGCATCACCAAGCAATAGTTCTAACTCAAATCCATGGAGTGGAAGATTGCGTGGAAATTTCAGTCCAACAAATTCATCAAATACATCCAAGAAAGGTAAAGAAAAGCTTTCTGCTGGTAGTAAAACAGGTGCAGGTTTTGAAGATGTTGATGGAGATTCAAGTGGTTCAGAAAAGAGTATTGATGAGGAACTTGGATTGCCCTCTGTGAAGACTCCAGGAGTAAGAAGGGCACATGCAGATGATACAAGAAGAAGTGACCCAGGACCAAGAAGATCTGGGAGGATGCGTAAATCAGTGCAACGATTGACATATGCTAGTTACATGGCTCGCCATTATGCCTACATGACGAAGGTAATACAAGGTGCTGTTGATTACTTAATCAGCATTGGGTTCTCTATGTGTGATGCAGATCACTCACTATATGCAAGGAAGGCTGATGATGGCATCACTATTGTGGCTATTTATGTTGATGACCTGATTGTAGGTGGTGATAATGAAGAAAGCATCAAAGAGGTAAAGAAACGTCTTCTGCAGGAATTCAACATGAAAGATCTTGGTGTGCTGCGCTATTTCTTGGGCATTGAGTTTATACATACAGAAATAGGTATATGGATGTCGCAAAGGCAACATGCCTTGAATATGCTACAAAAGTATGGTATGGCTGATTGTAAGCCAATTTCTATGCCATTAGATCAAAATTTGAAATTGGATACTACGTGAGGTGAAGCATTGGAAAATGCTACTATGTATAGGAAAATTGTGGGAAGTCTTATATATCTCACAATTACAAGGCCTGATCTAAGTTATACTGTTGGACTTGAAAGTCAGTTTATGCAGGTTCCCAGGGAGCCACATTTGGATGCTCTGAGGCGCACTCTACGTTATGTGAGTGCTACTTTGGATTATGCATTGTTTTATGAAGCTGGTGTGGAGTTGCAGGTTCATGGATACACCGATGCAGATTGGGTTGGTAGTACTCCAGATAGAAGATCTACTAGTGGCTTTCTTTTCTCACTTGGAGGTGCAGCTATTACATGGAGCAGCAAGAAGCAACCCATTGTTGCGTTGTCGAGTACAGAGGCTGAGTATAGAGGTGCTGCAATGGCAGCATGTGAGGCATCATGGTTGGAGATGTTCCTTGCAGATTTAGGTGTGGAAGTGCAAAAGCCTATCAATATCTATTGTGATAATCATAGCAGCATACAGTTAGCACGGAATCTTGTTTTCCATGCTAGAACAAAGCATATCGAGGTACATTATCACTTCATCAGAGAGAAGGTATTAGCAAGTGATATTGATCTTGTTTATGTGAGAACAGATGAGCAGGTTGCTGATATTTTCACCAAAGCACTTGGAGCTGAGAAGTTAAAGAAGTTTCGAGAGATGCTTGGATTACAGGATATGGCGTTGAGCTTGAGGGAGAGTGTTGAGATATCAAGCTCAACATGTGATGATCCAGGATGACACGTACCAGTTTTTTGTTTCTCTGACATGTATAGTGGTCATATCGATATATGTCAGGGATACTTCATTGAGCTTTATTAGATTTATCTACTGAGAGTGATGGCACATTTGTTTCTTGCCAGCTCACTCATTCGCAGATATTAGGTTTTTCCTTATGTACTGATCTTTATATATTGCACTTGTTGTATTGTTGTTTTTAGGTCATTCTTGTATATTCCTTTTATGTAATAGAAGAAGAAGAAGAAGAAGAAGATCATTCTTCCTTTCCTCAATCTGTGTGTGTGCTTCTCCTTGAGAGTGAGAGTGTGTGTGTGAGCTCTCTTCCTTATCTCCTTCCTCGTGACATGATGTACATGGTACACTCTAGAGGAAGTAAGCTGGCAATGTACATTATCAAATTAAAGAGAATAAATCCATTAGGTTGAGGATTTTGACTACTAGGATAAAATCATGGAAAGGTACTCCCATGCCCTCAACAACAATGAGAATTAATAAGAACTAATAGAGTCTAGATCAAGAAACTACTTCAATGGATGATGCTGCAACAACTTCCAAAGCAAAGCAGCACAAACTTGCTATTGCAGTTTGAGGTCTGCAAAAGCACGCTAACAACACAAGGAAGAAGAAGAAGTTTGGAGCATAACACACAATACTGAATGTATTATCAAGAGTAATGTACAAAGATATATGACGTGTTAGGGTTATAGGTGTATATACAAGCAAAGGGTAAAAACCTCCTAAAGAGGAAAAAAAGTGCCCTAGTGGTCCTAGTGTGTTCACACACATCACTACCTAAATATATAAAAAAATCCCCCTTGGGAGTGACGTGGTGAACAATGAGCTGGCACTCATGTATAAGGAAGTGCCAAGCTATGTGGAATCAATCCATAAAAGGAACTAAGCCCAAAGCTTTGCGAAAAGCTTCAAAATTCTCCTTAGGCAGAGCCTTTGTGAAAAGGTTTGCAATGTTTTCTTGTGTGAGCACATATGCAAAACTATTGTCTCCAGCAGAGAACCTCTCCCTAACATAATGATAGTGCACCTCAATGTGCTTAGTGCAAGCATGGAACACAAGGTTCCCCGCAACTGCCAATGCACTATGAGTGTCAATGAAGATGGTGGTGGCAAAAGGCTGACCAACACCCAAATCAGCCATAAGGCATCTGAGCCACACACACACAATAGTCACTATGAAAGCTTCCCTATACTGAGCCTCACAACTAGAAGTGGCCACATTAGTCTGCTTCTTGCTCAACGAAGATATGCATGATCTACCAAGCATGAAGCAAAAATCACTGTGGACACACAAGTGTCATAACAACCAACCTAGCCAGAGTTAGAAAAAGCATGCATATCTGGCAGTAGTGATCCCCTCTTGGGATACAACAATCCAAGTAGCCGGGTACCACTCAAGTAGCGAAAGATGCGCTTAACCGCCTGCCAATGCTTGACACCTGGGCAATGCATAAAACTACTCATCTGTGAGACAACAAACTGAATATCTGGCCGACTAATGCATAAGTAAATCAAGCATCCAATAGCCTTCTAATAGAGAATAGCATCAAATGCATCTCCAACATCATGAAGACTCAACCGTAAGCCTATTTCCATAGGAGTGCCAATAGTTTTGTAGTCCTCAAGGCCAAAATGGTACAATAATGTGTTAATATTTTTTTTTTAATGCAAAGCTATTCCAACATCAACTTGCATAAACTGAATGCCCAAATAATGATGCAAATTCCCCAAATCTGATATCTCAAATGAGGCATGCATATCATCCTTAAAATCAGCAATACGCTTCTCATGAGGACTAGTGAGCAACAATGATAACAAGCACATCATTTGCATGCTTAACATATAAGGTGCTCTCAGTTGGGCTGTTCTCAAAACCATGTGCAACCAGGTAGGCATGTATCTTTTCATACCAAGCACTTGATGCTTGCTTCAAACCATATAATGTCTTTTTTAACCTGCATACTTTGTCTTCATGCCCTTTCTGCATAAAACCATGGGGCTGAAAAACATACACTTCTTCATGCAAGTCACCATTTAGAAATGCAATTTTAATGTCCAATTGATGTACATTCCAAGCATGATGAGCTGCAAGTGCGCAAATGCTACAAACAGTATTCATTCGGCATGTAGGAGCAAAATTCTCATGAAAATCAATGCCTCTTTCTTGAGCATAACCCTTTACAACAAGCCTAGACTTATACCTGTCAATTGATCCATCACGCTTATGCTTTAGCTTGTATACTCACTTAGTGCCAATTTCCTTCTTGCCAAGAGGAGAGTCACATAAAGAACAAGTACCATTTTCATAATAGCATCATATTCCATAGCAGCCATCCAATTTTTTTGAATTTTGTGCTTCATCAAACGAAATAGGCTCATTCTCATCATAGAGACTAGAGGCAGCCATAACATAGCAATCTGATGTAGAAGAAGCACTATACGAGCCTAAACAAGTATGATATGATAGAGGTGCATCTAATTTGCTATCTCACAAAGTCTACACCAACCATTTAGGCATAGTTTTTGCCTCCCCTATATCAGTTCTCTCATCAATAAGTGCATCATGCAAATTTGCATCATAAATGGAACCATGTGAAACCTGTAAAGGTTGAGAAATTGCCCCATTTAAACCAGCACTAGACTTTCCACCTGTAAAAAGAGGCAATAAAGTGTCATACATATCTTTGGAGCTACCATATGTCTCCTTAATACATGAAAGTAATGGCTGAATTGCATCTTCCACAAAAACAATATCATGGCTAACCAAAATGCATTTATTCTATGGACGATACATACAATAGCCTTTGCTTTTAGAATTGTACAAAAAAAAAACATTTCACTGCTTTATCATCCAATTTCCTTTGTTGTTGTTCAAGCGCTAATGCATATGCTAGACAACCAAAAACATGAAGATGATCAATAGATGGCTTGCTACAATGCCAAGCCTCATATGGAGTGATAGATTGCAATGCTTTAGTGGGGTAGTACATGTTAAGTACATATGTTGCACACATAACAACCTAAAGCCAGAAACTATGTGGTAAAGCCTCACTCTTGACCATACCCTCGCCATCTCCATGAGTGACCTATTCTTCCTTTCAACAACTCCATTCTGTTGAGGTGTACATGGAACTGTACACTGATGTTTTATCCCACGTTCAATGAGAAATACATTAAATTCATTAGGCATATATTCCCCCCTCGATAAGAACAGAGGGTCCTCATTTTATATGCTGACAAAATTTCAGCCAAAATAAAAAACTATTTGAAGCACATAAACACTTCGGACTTTGCTTCAATGGATATACTCATGCATGCCTAAAAAAATAATCAATGAAAGTCATGAAGTAAAGATAGTTCCTAAAAGAAGGTGTTTGCATAGGACCACAAACATCACAATGAACAAGTTGCAATTTCTGAGTAGCTCGAAGTGAACCATCTTTTGGGAAGGAGGAATGCTATATTTTGCCAAAAATACAACCTTCAGAAACATGTTTACTAGGTGCCTCAAGTTTGGGTGGATAGGACACCGTTTCAAATTTCTACAGGCGTAGCAAACTAGCAAAACTTAGATGACCAAAGCATGCATGCCAAAGCTTTGCATTTGACATAGCTTGAGAATCATGTTCGACACATGTTGAATCATTCATAGATTTTTCATAGTCTATGAGCTTATACAACCCACATATAAACTGCGAGAAGCAATAATGACATCGCCATTTGATAGATCATAAAA
Organism: Ceratopteris richardii; assembly: GCA_020310875.1. Lineage (NCBI taxonomy): Eukaryota > Viridiplantae > Streptophyta > Polypodiopsida > Polypodiales > Pteridaceae > Ceratopteris > Ceratopteris richardii. The sequence continues at coordinate 46,794,594 of CM035406.1, read as the reverse complement.
TTTACATCTAACATCAACAAATTTCACAACCAAGCTTATCTTGGCTAATGCTGAAACTCATAACAAATTTTTCTTGATCCCTGGCACAAATAAAGCAACTAAAAATGTAAAAGAACTACCATCAGTAGTAATCATAATGATTTGTATCAACTCCCATAACATGATAAGAGGAGTTGTTCGCGCATGCGACAGTATTTCCTGTAGGGGCAGGCTCAAGTGAAGGGAAGAAACTGCAATGTGAAGTAATATGTTTGGTTGCCCCACTATCAAAGTACCAAACATTTGAGTCTACTGAAGACATACATTGTTCATGAGAAGATGGACATCATTGCAAATAGTGGTAAATGTCTGTTCTTCATTATGCACAAGATTAGCAGACTCTTTTATGGGTGTAGAGGCCTCTGCAACAACCATTCCAGCCTCTTTCGTCTTCACCTCTTTTGCAACCAACTTTGGACAACTCTTTATGACATGATCATTTCCTTTATAGTATTTGGAGAATAATTTATAGTTTTATGTTTTCTTCTCATCTTTGTCATCTTTCTTTCATTGTGTAGAATGAACAAATTTCTGCTTACTAGTAGATGAGCTCCATTTACCTTTGCCCTTTTGACTAGCCAAGAACGCTTTTTCTACAACATGCACAATGGACGTTCTGCCTAGACTGATCTTCTTGCAATAGAACAAAGAATAACTCCTTGAATGTTAAGGCATCATCATCAATTGAAGACTATAAGCAAAACTCTAATATGAATTTGGAAGACCATTCAGAAGAGTCTGCACAAGTGAACTGTCAGGCAAGATTTCATTAGCAAAAATCAACTACTCCTTCAAATCTTTGATCTTTGTAAAAAAATTATCCATGAAATCTCCTTCATTCATGTGCTCAATCTCCAACTATTTTCGGAGGCAAGCAATACGAGCCTCATTCCTTTCCTATTATAAAGGGGTAAGTGTATCCCAATCATCCTTTGTTGTTATGTAGGAGCGAACGTGAGGAATAATGACACATTTGACAGACAAGGCTATCAATGCATGTGTTTGAGCATCTGCACCATGCTAACAAAGTTGCTCTATAGTAGGTGCAACAGAAACCACAACACAAACAGGAACTTGAAGAATATCACCATCTTGAATGCCATTTGCATCATCTTCTGTAACTATGTTTGCAAGTATAATAGGACATTTTTCAACACCCTACACAATATTCCACAGACCTTTTGTAACCAATACATGACACATCACATAAGCCCATAATGGGTAATTGGTACCATCCAACTTACCCTCAACAACCAACATACAGAATAAATCACTGTTTTTAGCCATGGCCATTGACTAAAATACTCGGATGCAGAAAAATGATTGTATCTCAAAAAGTTGAATAGAACTACCCTATCAAGATTTTATAAACCTATAGCATACTTTGATGCGCTTATACTGGCAAACCGAAACTTGTATATATCTTTTTGCTATTTTGAATTCCTAATTGCATTGAGTATGCTCCCCAAATTTTGTGTGATTCTGAGACTCTAATCGGAATGATGCCCTAGATGAAGTGATGCCCTAGATGAAGCAATGACCTGCCTTGATACCAATTGTTGGAGTTTGAGGTTTGTGAAAGCACGCAAAAGACACAAGGAAGAAGAAGAAGCTTGGATCACAACACATAATACTGAATGTATCAAGAGTAATGTACAAAGATATATGATCCATTAGGGTTATAGGCGTGCATACAAGTTGGGGGAAAAAACCTCCTAAAGAGGGAAAAAAGTGCCCCAGTAGTCCTAGTGTGCTCACACACATCACCACTTAAATATATCAACACTTGCAAAACAATCTTCAAAAAGAGAGCCTAATTCAAAATATGAATTGATCAAATATCACCTTGAGCTTGTTACAATTTCCATGAACACTTCATGTCGGGTCCAGATGTGGTGAAGGAGCCAGTTTGATGGATTAAGTCCAATTGCTATGTGTTCCAGATCATGGTACATGCTAGGTTCTTTGATCAAGCTCAAGTGACTAAATGAAAGCTCAAGATTCACTAGATGAATGAATTGTAGCAATCTCCAATTGCACATGCAATGACAATATACTATGAAGAAAATAGAAAAAATTATAATTCATTCATAGATGCAACTAAAAGAGGATTATAAGTAAGCTACGAGAGAGTTTATGAATCCATCGTCATCTTGAAAGAAGTGAATGTTTTCTCCCCCTTAAAAAAAATAACGTATGAAAGTAAGAAAAGTTATATGGTAAAGATAAACCTCTGAAGTATACTCTCACATCACGACGAGAGAGTTTCAAAGTGCATGAGTTTTCACCTCATAAGTCTCTTTATATATTCTTTCTTTGTTCTTCTTTAATCTTCTTCTTTATTTTGCAAAAAAAAAAAAAAAACACAAACACACTCACATTACACATAATAAAAAACACACACGCACATACACAAATATGGATACACATGCATGGAAACAAATAGAAACTCAAGCACAACTCATATAAGCACACACTCACACCACTTAAACTAATCACTCGGACAAACACAAACACACAGATACTCACACTCACACACACTTAAACATAAAATCACACGCACTTAACTCAAACATACACACACTTAAACATAAAATCACACGCACTTAACTCAAACATACACACACAAATACATATATACATACACACACACACACACACACATACATCCACACACACCCCCTCCCCCCCCCCCCCCCCCCACACACACACACACACACACACACACACACACACACACACACACACATATATATATATATATATATATATATATATATATATATATATATATATATATATATATATATATATATATATTCACAAGTTTATATGGATGTCTATGGTGCTATGTGTCTAAGCACAAAAGAACACACACATAAAAATGTGAAGACATAACATGGAGATGATCACACTATTGTTCATGTGCACTAAGCATTTGGAAAGGAAGAAGCAAATCATGAGCTTAACTGTTCGGCAATGGTTGTGCTTAAATGCAAGCTCATTCATATGTAGAACATAAAAAATCTTATCTTTTTATACAAAAAAGGGCCTCATTCCATTTATCTTATGGATCTAAGGGCGATTCAAACTATGTGACAATTAACTTCAGCTATCATTTGTTTGAAACCCCTTTTCTTCATTGGCATCACTTGTCAAAATAAGGGGAGAGGATCTCTCCAACACTAGTTTTTTTAGGACACGCAAGACACCCTTCCCATCATAGTCTTAAACTCACATGAAAATTGGCGACAATACTTGGGGCCATTATCAGCTCAAAACAACTTTGTTTTGTGGTGTCAAAATTTTGATTTGAGTCTGTTTGACCTCCAAACACACCATCATAGTGACCATGCATACAATTTTTTCCTTTTATGCCAAACATATGCATAGTTTTGGTTTGCCAATACAAGCAGCTGAAAGCCTATTCTAGGTCTAATGGAGCTCGATTGGGTATTTTTTGTTCAACTTCTTGAGATACGATCACTTTTCTACATCAAGATATATAGTCACTAGCCATGGTTGAAATTAATGATGTATTTTGTATGGTGGTTGTTGAGGATAAGTTGGATGGTTCAAATTATCCATCGTGGGAATAGATGATGTGTTTTGTATTGCTGGCAAAAGACTTGTGGAATATTGTGTCAAGTGTTGAGACTCAGTCTCCCACACTTGCAAATACACTAATAACAAGTGATGTAGGTGGTGTTGAAGATTATGATCTTTAATTTCCCAATTCTGCTATAGTTCGTGTTGCACCTATTGTAAAGAAGATTTGTTGGGATGATAGAGCACATGCACATGTAGTGATAGATCTATCTAGAAAACGTGTTATTAGTCCTCACACTTTCTCATGTATGACAGCTAGATATGATTGTGATATTCTTATCATGACACTTTACTAGGCAAGAACTTATGCTCATTTTGTTTACCTTGGAAAATAGTTCGACAATGAGCATATGAATGAAAGAGATTCAATGGACACTTTTTTGATAAAGATCAAGGATTAAAAAGAGAATAATGTTTTTTTTTGGGTGTGTGTAGAAGTGTGAGACACACACGAGAAGCACACACAAGAAGCACAAACGCAACAAGACACACGGAGAAGACGATGGATGGAATAGCTCTCTCTATTGACGATGAACTGAATTGAAGTAACAACTGAATAATATCCCTATGTACAAAGTACCACCACATATGAGAGTATCAAGTATGTGGTAACATGGGGAAAAGACCTCTAGCCAGCAATAGAGTAAAAAGTGCCCATGTATAGGGAGAAGGTTCACATCAAAGCTACTCAAGGAACACATAAGTGTAACAAACCCCCCTGGAGCGAATGATGTGAACACATATAGGGAGTGACATATCAGCCCCCACAAGGTAACTGTTACTCTAAGGGTTGCCCATAATTTTTCTCATGCTATGGCATCCTTTAGCCCTCATGAAAATACCTTCTCTTTGTAAATTAGGAGATGTCCATATGAACACTCTCCTAAACCCCCTTTTTAATATTTCTTCATACTATAGGATAGTGTCTCTCACTTTTATGACCCTTCTAGAAAGATTCCCCACGTAGAAAACCCACGCATGCCCTTCTTGGAGATTGGGTTGTTTCTTTAGAATATCCTAGAAGATTGGCAATTAGAGAGAGAATCACCTTTTTGACTTTTCCAAATGAGCACATGGGGAATTATGCAAAGCCTATAAGTAGAGGCTCACTTCTTGTAAAGGGGGGTCCCTTGGCCATGGCCTTGGCCTCCATTTTGGTAATGGAAGAAGGTGTCATTTGTTACTCCCTTGCCTCCTTGTGTGCAATGGCGTTGGTCTTGGTGTATGGATTTGCATGTGTGTGTGTGCATGGGTGGGAGGATGTTCCCCTTTGCTCCTTGTGACGTTGGCCATTGTTGCCATTGGTCCATGAGCGTGGGTGAACCTCTCCTCTCATTCTTTGCCCCAACTTGGAGAAACTTCTCACTTCCATGTGAGGCGGTTAGGGTTTGTTGTTCCCTTTTCTCAACAATTTGGCATCGTTGCCGGGGACGTCGGCCTTTAGCCGTTGGTTTTTCCAAGTTTGCGTGTCCATACTTCGTGAGATGCACCTTGACACTTGGAGGAGGATGAATACGTGTGGCCTTCAGTTTGCCTAGGGTACCTCTCTTCTTTTAATTTTTGAGTAGTTTAGTTCTTTATTTCTGTTTTATGCACAAAAACACCCCCCAACTCCCTTGTCTATCTTACTCTCTTTCACATACACACTCCCACACACACAATGGGCAATCTCTATCCACCTCTTCCATTTCTTGATTTTTGTGGTAGCCTGAAGCGAAGCAGAGGGATGGATGGTACTCCTTTGTCCTTCCCTCTCTTCATCTTTCAAAAAAAAAAAAAAAAAAAGAAGAAAACGAATTGTGTTTGTTCCAAGTCATCCATCAACGTATATATTCACACGCGTGAACTTCGACTCTTAATTGCCTACGTGCCTTTTGGGTTGTGGAATGGGTGGCCAAATCACGAGCCTGGCATGTAGCTCTTGAGGGGTGTCTAGAAACGAGAGACTCTATGAGACTTCATTCGCATTAATGGAGATCATTCTTCGGAACATCTTCTCTCTCCTCACTTCCATATCCGCAAATCTCGGGAGATGGCATTCATGCATGCAGATTTTTGCAGTAGCGATACCCATGCTCCCCACTCGCCCAAAACTTCGGGGGTCGGCACTCAGGCTCTGCACCCCTCTGGCTACTGTTGGGATGTTCCACTCCATGCCGCTTGGCGATGGCTGTTGAAAGCTTGGTAGTGCCACTCGTGGCCCTCCCTACAATCAAAGCCTCTCAGTTCTGGTCGAACCCGCACTCCTATTCTTGAACTGATGCTCTGTGCAGGCTACTCCATTGTCATAGAGCTTACATGGCGAGATGAAGTTCCTTGATTCCATTACGACCCACTTCTTTGCTTCGTAAGATCGAGTCAATATCCCCACCTACATCAACGAGGATACTGTGGTGCAACTGGAAGACTCCCCTTTCATCATCTGCTCGATATGCTTGTGCTCCTCCTGTGCCAAACTTCTCAGGCCGTCTGGGTTTGAGCTCCCCCATGCTCCCCTACTTTCCTTGCTGAGAAGACTTTTCTACATCAGGCTCCCCTTCTCGCAGGTTGGAGCGAGTTTATACCCTCTGATGCGAACCCTACTTATGGCTACCCCTTCTTAGCGGCTGGTGGGTATGCAGATCCCACGATTTTCTTCGCATCAGATCTGGTGAAGGTGTTTTGCTGGTATCTTTTGGATTGCCTGCGGAGATCTCCTGAGAAGCTTCTGTTGAGATCTCATCTACGTCTCCTCATAAATTATGGTCACGCCGCGCTTCCCCACTTTTTGTTCTATATGATTAGAATTGATTTGGGCATTCTCCTTGTCTTGATCTCTCTGTTGGAGGTTGAGCTATGTACGTGCTCACCATGCTTTTTCTGCTTGGTAGTCGAGTCTATACTCCCACTTCAGTCTTGCATTGGGGTGTGGAAACACACTTGAGCCTTGATTATGTATGACCCCACAATATTCACTTCAATTGTAGGACTGATTGAGTCTTGCCACTGGCACAGATGTTCTCTATTGATTGGGTTCAAAGTTTTGTTTGATTGTGCATGGGTTGGACTTTGCTCCTCATCATCTTGGTGTATCAAGACAAGCGATTTCTTATTGAGAACCTCTATTTCTTTGGTTTTCCTTGTAAGTTTGCAGTGCTCAGTGTCTATGCGACTCCGTTCTCCTCTCCGATGCCAGCCTCACGTGCCCCTAGTGCCAACTTCCTTTTTTTCTGTAGCTAAGCTTTATCAAGCTCCCGTGCATGATCTTCACTTTGTGTTCCTCTCTCTATAGCTACTACTGTGGGTTCACGTCTTATTTAGAGCAGAAGGAATCATGCATGACTGTTGTCTCCTCCTGGACTCAAAAACATTCAGGTACTTGTACATAGAGTTCTTATTGCTTTATTTTTGCTCTGGATAACATTGAGTCTTCTAATAATAGCTATTGCAAACAAAATTACACTTCACTTTCCTATCGGCTAGGGCTGAGAATGACCTGTTTTGACTATGACAAATGTTCTTGATGTGCAACCAATAGGGCAATGATGCCTCAGTCTTGTTGAAGAGCCCATTCTGAAGATCGTCAGGATGTACTCTTCGTTTTGATGATGTGGTTGTTGCAAGGTAGCTGTGAGAAATCTTGTCCTCACACCATTGCAGATATTTTCACCATCTTTGCCCACATTGTGACACTGGAAGATGAAGGCCTCATTTTGGGTTTTTGAGTTCATTGGTGTCTCAGATGATAGGTTCGCGGGGGGCAGAAGACCGTTGATATTATATCTGTGAACATGAACTAACTTCTGGATTTTTCTTGTTGCTCTCATGATTTGTTTGGAAAGGGAAATTTTGAACGAATACTGTTATTATCCGTCCATATGGGAATCATGTTCTCACAACTCGTTTGTGTATTGTTGTTTTGATATTTGCATGCGGGTTGTGGATGTCGATTATTACAACATCATGATTACAGAAGCTCTCCCGAATGGTGCTCTACCAAAACACACATGATCATTCACACCTATTGGATACCTACCCTCCATGGAAAAGACTGGTTTTGTAGATGGGCAACATGGAAGTATTCACTCCCATGATCAAGTATAGTTTTTAACACCTGTAATGGATTGTAAAGAACAAGATACACTAGCTAGAAGGCTAAAATAGGGTTTGTAACACTGCGGTCTGCCACACCGCAAAGGAAAGCTCTCCATGATGATGAAACATCATTTCGGGTTTATTTTGAATTCTTACAGAATCAGCATGAATTGCTAGAAACGGCCGGCACATGTGTTATCTCTTGAGGAGTCGGAAGCACCCTTCCACTTATGATGCCACAGATGTCAGATATGCAAAGTAAAAGTATAGTAATCATGGACTTGAAGAAAGATTGAAGCTCTAATTGATCCTAGAGGTGTAGAATCCTACCAAGTCAGCTAATGGAGGATATGGAGTTGTAGCTCAAGCGTAAGCACCACCTCCTTTACTTGTCAATCCGCGGAGACGTGAGGACCGGTATGAAGACCACGAGCAAGTGAAGGCACAAGTGCGTGAGTGAAAGCACACAAACATGCACACATATACACACACACGCGCACAAAGTAAGATCAAAGAGAGGAATAATGGAAAGCTTAGATTGCAAAAGAGTTCTCTTACAAAAGTTCTATTCTCTAACAAGCTAGCCTCAAAAATGAGCTCTCTAGCTCTTTTTATAGTTTTTTGACTAGTTTTGGCCCTGTCCAGACCTAGTGTCCGGCCTAGTTAAAAATTAGGTTCCAGGGCTTATTTGAGGGCTCAAACGAAGTCTAAAAATTATGAAAATTGGTACGATGGTACTTCTAATACTCCTCAAGCTCGAGGACTCCTCGGCTTGAACAAAATGGAGTTACTAAAAATAGATAATGGTATTTACAATGGTTTCTAGTGATGAAAATCACTATTTTTGTAGGGGATTCTTCTGAAAATTTGACATACACTTCTTGGAGCTCCCTACTTGCTCTCTCTTCTTCTATGTCCACTTCTTTGATGTGCTTCCATGCTTTGTCCTTGACCTTGAGCTTCAACACTCCCCCCCCTCTCGAGTCTGTCGTCCCTGACAGACCCTTGTTGTAGTGATTGTTCCAAGTAGTGCCTTGAGAGGGAGTGTCCCTTCTGTATGAACACAAGTCGTCCGACGTTCTTCATCTATCACTTGTGAGTCTTTGCAGGTTGTAGTCTCTTGGTATGTGCTTCTGCCTTGTATTCCAGCATGACTGTGTCGTTGTGAGTCTCCGTTGATGTTTTCTAGATCTTCCAAAGTTGATCTTCATAGTAGTCAAGCCAAGTACTCATAACCCATATTGAGTGATGGGTAAGTGTGTTCGTGCATGGGTTGAAAAAAGTATGTGCCTTGTGCACGGCCTTGTAATGTAGCCCTACGCATGCTTACTTGGAAAATGCATTGGAAGAAGTATGGTGCAAAAATTGCGGGTCTTGAGCTAAGTGCTCAAGGGTATGCTGACGAAGAGGTTTCCTAAACTGTCATGGTTATGGTGTTTCCAGAGTAAAGATACTTACCATGGCGAAGGGTGATGGATGTTTGCCTCTTCGTGTTGTACACTCGGCCTTTGGGATGGAACCTTGTTGATGAATGTCCATGTTGATTGTCCACTGATGAGATCTTTTGAGTGGTGGATCCCCTCTCCTCTTTTCAAAGCAACATTTGTCACTAACAATGTGCATTTCTGAGCTTGGGCTCATGCACGTTCACTTCCCTATATTGACACTCAGAGGAATATTGGACACGTGCCGGTTTCTAAGAGATTACCATGCTGATTGACATAGACCATTCACCAGTGCTACTGTTCCATACTGGTTCAGAAAATACTGAGAATTGAATTGCTTTATATTCCTTGGCAAGCAACATCGGGTAACTACACCAAGCTGTGTTTCACATATACTCTTTAGCTCACCATATGCAGGAGTCTTCTCCTCCAGAACTACCTTTTGCAGATATCTCCTTGGATGCTCTGGTACATGAAGTAGTTAAGCATCACGCAAGTTGCGGACCTTCAAGCTCTTCATTCCTACCATGGTAAGAGAAAATCATAGCTGTAGATGCCATGTTCATGCCAAATGCTTGTCCTCTACCAGATAAGGCAGCAATAATCTCACTGCTGGCCGAGACACACTGGGAACAAGCTCTCTCCCACTTCTCTCTTTTTTTTTTTTTTTTTTTTTTTTTTTTTTTTTTGAGGAACAGAATATCACAAAACAAGAACACAAAAGTTAGTATCAATAGAAATGTTCGACATATGTCACTGTGCTCTTGTGCATGGGATTCTCAAGTGTGTCTATGCACGGCCGTGTAATGTGGCCCTATATTAATGCATACTTTGGAAATGCATGACCTAAATGGTGCAAAAGACAGGGTTGTGCAAGGAGCACATGGTTGTTGCTCGTTCGAGGCTTTCGATGTTATTTGTGGAGGTTGATGCCGGCCTTAGTGGAGGTATCCATTGAGTCTCGAACTGATGTAATCCTCCTTATTGGAGTCCATTTTAGAACATCATTTGGCACTGTAGAGGTCACTTCAGGCGTCTTTCTCTTTGGATGCTTTCTGAACTGTGGTATCCAGTGTGGTTGATGCTTTGGTTCGGTGGAGGCTACTTGCACTTTTGGCTTCCAAACCCATATCCTTTTTGCATGTCTTCCTACTAATGTTGAAGAGCTGATTTGATCTTCCTTTGGTCTCTGTACGTGGTTCTTACCCTTTTCTCTTTTTGGCCTCTTTGTTGAAACCTTTTGCATGTGGGAGAACAAAGGTTGTTGTGGGTGTAGGATCTTCTTAGGTACCCACATCTGTAATTGCCCTTGTTGAGCTGCAGCTAACTTCTTACGCACCCAAACTTGTTGGATATCTTGTGACGGAGCTTGTCTGAGCTGCTTCCTTCGTCTTCTGGCTTGGTTAGTGTGCATGGATGGGATTTGTGGGGGTAAGACTGGTGGTTGCTCTCCTTTGCGTACCCAGATCTGCTTCATGCCCGGAACCGCTTTTTTATCGAATGGTGTCTTTCTATTTGATGTAGCAGTTGTCGTGAACGGTTGTGTTTGCTTGTGTGGTGGGCTCACTACTGTGGCTACTTGAGTCTTTGGAGAAGAAGAAAGATCCACCCGCCTTCGAACCTGGTCTTCCACGATTGACTCCTTCTGCATCATAGAGCTTTTGACACATACAACATCTTCTTTCATATGATTAGTCTTGGAAGAACTAAGAGAGTGTGTGGTGCCATGATCTAGGAGCATGCAGTTCTCTAATTCTAATGTAATGCATTGTTCATGTACCCAAACTTGAAGAATTTGACTTCTTAGGTTTAAGTTAACTGCATGGTCATAGATCCAATCTTGACCCAAGACAAGTGGTTCTGTAAGGTTCTCATCTTGACATACTAGCGCTTTGACTTTCATTGGAACATCTTGAAGGTAGATGGGAAGTTCCACCTCGCCCAAACAAGGGGTTTCCACACCTCCCAATCCTATGAGATAAGCTTCTATGGGATTGATGTTCAACCCCAAGTCTTGGCAGTAGGAAAGTTTAACTGCACTACTTGCTGCACCTGAGTCAATCAATGCTTTCACCGTCCTTGCACCCTTCCCTTGTCCTATCTCTATGGTCACAAAGGGTCTTCGGTCAATGACCTGAGAAGTCGCAATGCCTGACTTTTGACACATATCCATGTGATATTTTGGGGCTTTTGAGTTGACATCTAGGCCTAATCGCCTTAACTTATTTTGCCTAATACGCTCTCTGGCCTCTTCCTGTGCTTCTTCTCTCACTCTTAACTCTTCTTCTTTTCGCTTCTTCGCAGTGTTGAGTCTCATTAGCATATCCTGAGTAAGAGGTTCTTGATATAGCTTGACTCTACAGCCACTAATATAGTTTGGCAAGATATCTCCTTCTAGAGTGGCCAACTGAACTGCGCCACTAGTGGAAATTCTATTAATGATCATGGGTCCATAACCTCTTTTTTCCAACTTACGGGCATGTTGTTTTAGTGTGTATACCAACACTAGATCTCCCTCTTTCAATCCCTTATCCTTGATGTGTGCATCAAAGTATGCCTTTTGCCTCTTCTTTGTAGCGTAGATGCCTGCTGCCGCTCGTAGCCTCGTTTCACCCAAGCGTTCGAGATCAAAGATCCTAGAGGACAATTCATGCCCATTCCACTCATACTCTTGTGCTACTTTTAAGGCAGGGATTAAGAAATCTAATGGTAGCACAGCGTTCTGTCCGAAGACCATCTGAAATGGGGTGGCGTTGAGTACCGTTTTGTAGGCGACTCGATAAGCCCAAACAGCATGATGAAGTTGTTTGTCCCAATCAGAGCGTTTATTATTTACCAATTTTGTCAATACGTTACAGAGGATCTTATTGGTACTCTCAGCTTGTCCGTTGGCTTGTGGATGATAGGGGGCGGATTTCTTATGTATCACCAAGAATTCTTGGAGAAGATTTTCAATGATTTCATTCAAGAAGTGTGTGCCTCTATCGCTCACCAACTCTATTGGTAGTCCATATCTCGTGAACACATTCTCGAATAAGAACTTAGCCGTAGTCTGAGCATCATTCTTTGTTGTGGCTTTGACTTCTACCCACTTTGTAAGGTAATCTGTGGCTACAATGATGTATTCTGCATGGGAGTTTCTAGCTGGGGGGTTAATAGGACCTATGAAGTCTATGCCCCACTTCGAAAATGCACGTCCTCCCATCATTGGCCTCAAGGGCATCTCGTCTTTTCTCACTGGATATTGTGCACGTTGGCATGTGTCACATTTCTTCACATAGGTATGTGCATCCATATGAAGAGTGGGCCACCAAAGTCCTGAGAATAGAATGGTTTTAATCACTCGGTCAGGGCCAAAATGTCCACCTGCAACACCACTGTGTGCAGTCTCTAAGACCCTTAAATAGTCTGATTCATGAACGCACAGTCTTAAGTAACCATCTTTACCTCTTCGGTATAGGTTTTCTCCTACTAAGGCATAGCCTTGAGCCTCTTGCTCCATATTTCGTCTTCTTGCTAGACTGGCCTCTTTGGGTAATCTTCCCGATCTCATAAACTCTACCAATGGAGTACTCCAATCTGGAATTAATGATACTTGATAAAGGGTCGCATGCTCCACTGGTGGTTTCTCTCTACACATTGGACAATTCTTGATCCACTCATGTATTTCTTTGTCCATGCTAGGCCAATACACTCCTAAACGTTTCAAATTCTGCAATGTTCGTTGTTTAGAATAGTGATTTCCTAGCAATCCTTCATGAGCTTGCTGCAACCAACTACTATGTTCATCATCCTCGACACAACAAGCTAATACACCCTCAGTATCTTGTTTGTACATGCTTCCTGCCAATATGTGATATTTTTGTGATTTTACAATTTCTTCTTGTGATGTTTTCACAGTCTTATTTGTAGGGCCGAAGGTTAGGACTGGTACCAACTTATTTGCCCATTTAGGAACAACTTCCAAATTGAACAGATAAGCATCAGGTAGTTCATCAGACACTCCTTGTGGTGACTCTCCTGAAGTAATGCGAGAAAGGTGATCTGCCCGAAGGTGGGTTCTACCTTTCCTGACAACAACTTCAAAGTCGTACTCCATTAGTAAGAGGAACCATCTTACTAAGCGTCCAGTATTGCAAGGTTTATTGACCAAATATAACAAAGCTTGATGATCAGTGAAGAACTTGAACTTGTTGGCCAATAAATAGTGTCTAAACTTCTTTACAGCATATACCATGCCTAACCCTTCTCGCTCGGTTGTGGTATAATTTCTTTCGGCTGGGTTTAGTTGTCTACTAGCATATGCTATGGGCAAATCTAAATTCCCTTCACCTGTGGGTTGTGCCAGCACACATCCTATGGCATGATTGGATGCATCCACATGGACATGGAATGGTTTATTCCAATCAGGAGTGGTCAGTATTGGTGCTGTGCACAAACGTTTCTTCAGTTCATTGAAAGAATTCTCGCATTCGTCGTTCCACTCAAAATTAGACAACAAGGCATAAAGGGGTCTAGCTATGATCGCGTACATGTGGATAAACCTACGGTAATATCCACAATGGCCCATAAAGGCTTGTACCTCTTTAACATTCCTTGGCCTTGGCAGCTCCGCTATGGCTCGTACCTTATCTTCATCCGTTGAGATTCCATTCTTAGAAACAATATGACCGAGGATTTTACCTTGACGCACCATGAACACACACTTTTCTGGGTTCAGACACACTCGATATTCTCTACATTTGTTGAAGATTTGTCTGAGTTCAGGGATGTGAACCCTTCTTTCTTGGGAATGAGCACATAAATCATCCACATACACTTCTAAGCTCTTTCGCAAGAACTCTTTGAAGACATGACACATGAGCCTTTGGAATGTTGCAGGTGCATTGGTGAGCCCAAATGGCATCACCCGAAATGCAAAGATTCCCCACTCTGTAGCAAAAGCTGTTTTGTGTTGATCTTCTGGGGCAATGGCCACTTGATTGTAACCTGAAAATCCATCAAGGAAGCTATAAACTTCCTTGCCTGCAACACGCTCCAAAAGGTGTTCTGTGATTGGAAGTGGATAACTATCTCTAATCGTAGCGGCATTAACTTTTTTAAGGTTAATACACACTCGCAACTTCCCGTTCTTCTTGGGTACCACAACAATGGGGGACACCCATTCGGTATGCTCAATCTCATAGATGAATCCAGCCTCAATCAACCTATCAATTTCTTCTTTGATTTTGGCGGCATAGGTATCATTATATGTGTAGGGCTTCTGTTTGGTGGGCTTAGCATCAGCAGTCATGGGGATAGTATGAGAGCAAATTCTTGGATCTACCCCTTTCAAGTCTCTATAGTGCCATGCAAACACATCCCTATATTCCCTTAATAGAGCTATGAGCTCCATTTCTTCTCTTGCACTTAGGTCATCTCCTATATATGTGCATCTCTCTTTGTTCTCTTCAATGGTCACTACAATCTTCTTGGTCTTTTCTTTATTATCATATGATTCTCCTATGATGGCCTCTCTCTTAGGCATTCGTACCAAAATTTTGCGGTCGTCAACTTCATATTTCTTGAAGTTTTCTGGTACTTCAAACAATGATTCCTCCTTTTCTTGTTTCACTGCTTTTCTTTTCTTTTTCTTTTGACTACTCTCACTTCCATCCTTTGAGTTTACTGTTTTAATACTTGTGAGAGGTTCTTCTTCTTTCTGGGTGAACACTCCTATATCTTCTAAATAGTGCTGCTCTGAGTTAAAGCAACTATCCATCACAATAGACTCCAGATCATCGTCATTCTCTTCCTCTTCTATGACATCACTAGGGTCACATTCTTCTAGCAAGGGTTGACACATGAACACTGAGATATCATAACCCTCCTCATCACAATGAGGTGTCCACTGTTCCTCATTGACAGCAATGTCCATGGTGGCTAAGATTTCTTGCCAGCCATGAGGCTCAAACTCCTCATCTGGAAAGATCATCGGTGTGTAGGCTGGGTCTCTAACTGGTCTATCTCCTAACGAAGTTCCTTCTTCTCTTGCCTTTAAACGTTTTTCCTCTTCCTTTGCAACCTTGCACATCCACAAATGAGTATCTTCATGCAGCCATGATGGATCAGGTGAACTTTCAGAATGCACAGAGATGGAATCTTCTTTTGCTTTGTGGATAGAATTCCACTGTAGGGGTGGTACATCTCTGAAGGTGTAATCCTTCAAATTGACCTTAGTGGTGACCCCTAAGTGCTGTAAGTACAAGGAGTTAGTTCCCCAATCCTGTACTATTTGCAATTGTCGTAGGAAGGGTCTTCCTAGGATCATCTCAAAGACATTATTTTTCTCAAAGTCACATATAGCAAATGTGTGCTCAAACTCTACACCACAAGTGGTTAGAGTGATCCCTTCTAGCAATCCTAGAGGTCTTTCAAAATGACCATCAGCCATTTGAAGCTTCATTCTAGTTGGTTTTAATGTGGGCTTGCCCCATTGCTTCCACAAGGAGGTGGTCGCAATAGCAACACCAGCACCTGAATCTATGATTGCTTTGGTTGTGTAACCTTGGTAGGTGATTGGAAGATAAGTATTACCTTCTTCACCCTCACACATGTCCCCTATTTTGTCTAGAGGTATCTCTGGTACCCTTTGCTTAGAGCCTACTTTTGGCATATTGGACTCAAGTTCTGGGACCTGATCCTTCACATGATTCCATAACTCAGGTTTTGCTTTGAGCAACTCTTCTACAGTGAGATGACACTGAACCTTAGTGTTCTTCACGACATCCGTGTTCCTTGGAACCACTGAGTCTTCATTTCTTACTAGTATTGTGGGAGCTCTAATCTGGAGTGATTCAGATTCCCATGGGCCTGGAAATTGAGGCAGTTCTTCTAAGGTATTAGATTCAAAATCTAATCTTTCGTCTTCTTGTTCTGCTTCATCTTCGTAAATAGATGGAATGTCTTGGGGAAATTGATCATGAAGATCATCAATCTCAGGAATAGGAGGGGAATTACCCTTCTCCTTGGCCCATTTCTCCTCTTGTATTTCCCGCAAGAACTCTTGAGAGTACTGTTGAATAGAAGGAGGTATTCCAGCATCCGTGGAATTAGGAACATAAGCTCCCCTTGGTGGTGAGCTTCCTCTTTCAATAACTGGTTGAGCCTGTGGAGGTAGAGAAACTTGTGGTTTGTTTACCAACTGCTCTAATCGTTCTAGTAAGCCCTGGAAATGCAAATCCGATTTGATAGAGTTTGTCTGATTGAACTTTTGACTAGTCTCAAGTATGGCTTGAGCTTGTTCTACCATTTTCATGCACATTTTCATCCGTTCAATCTCTAAATCTGCTCTAGGGTAACTCTTGTCTAGGTTTGCCGCTGTAGGCCCTTCTTGAAGTCGAGCCTGGTAGGCCTTGAACATCATGTCCAAGCCTTCTGGGGTTGGATCTGCAAGAACAGACCCTGGTTGCGGTCTATTTACAATGGGTGGTGGGGTGGGATGAGGTGGAGTGGATGGAGTTTCGGCATGCGAGGGGCTTTGAGATGCAATGTCTTCTATTTTTGTTTTCGCTTCTTTTAAGCTTTCTTCTAGTTCCGATAACTTTTTATTCCACTTGCGATTGGCCTTCTCTCTGGTATCCTTCCATGTTCTTGTTTTCCTCTTACTAGGCTCTCCCGATTCACTCGACTCTGATTGTTCTACTGGTTTATCCTGTTTTAAGGCTTGTGCTCTAGTGACAGCTTGTATAGGAGCCACATTGCTACTACTTGAACTTGGATCTGCCACTAAGCCTACCACATTAATGGGTGTAATCTTGGGTGCACTAGAGGGGTTTCTTGGACAATCTCTGGGGAGATGGTCTTTGCCACAATCAGGACAAAAAGCCTGTATTGTGATAGCCTGTCCTTGACTCGGAGATGATGGGTGGGGACAGTCACGAATGAAATGGTCACCATGACATCTGAAACAAGATCCTCTAGGGGCTTGTGGTCTCATTTGTCTCAACTGGGGCCTAGGGTTAGGATTTGTGTACATGACATTGGAGTATTCTGGCTCCCAATTTTGCTCCATAGGCGGTGCCTCATATTGATACGAGTAAATCTCGCTATGTTCAGGTGACTCTGTGTAATAAGCATGTGGACTACCTTCATGGGAGTAGTCTGAACTATGAGCATGAGAGTCATTATCTGGTATCAATGGGGTTAGTGGCACCAAAGCTCTATTTGGATTTTCCTCTCCCACAGCATACTTGACTGGAATCACATTGGCTGGAGCTGGTGGTTGGTTTACCAAGACAGGTTGTGGCCTATATGGTACCTGATATTGCTGTTGTGGTCTGTAATATGGCTGTTGGTATTGATTCTGATACCTACCTTGTGGGTAAGGTTGCTGATAATTTTGTCTAACAGCCTGCCTATTGTAGGGACAATCTTGAGCCGTGTGGTTTGTGTATTTTCTCTCAATAGTGCAATATGGAGCATTCCTTTCTCTAATGTTTTGGTTTTGCATTGGGCATACGTTAGCCATGTGGTCACCTCCGCAAGTATAGCACCAATTCAATGAAGTGACTCCCTGTGTTTGTTTATTTTGGACCCCCAGCTTCTTGGCAACTTGCTCAGCTATCTCTTCTATTTCTATGGAGATCTTTGAAGTATGACTAGTAGAACTATCCGAATCTTTGTAGAGTTTGGCCAATCCTAACTCCTCACCCAAGTTATCTTCTATGTCTATGCACGTCCGCACACACTCTTCTATGGATCTAGGATCTTTCAAGTATACATAGGATCTTAACTTTGTGCTCAATAAGCCATCTAAAAACAAAGCCACTTGTTTGGCTAGTGTGGGTAGCTCTGGAGCAGGGCATCTTTCTAGGTACTGTCTGAACCTTCTACCTGCTAGTCGCACTGTTTCTTGGGGTGTCTGCTTGAAACTATGGATCAGGGACGACGTGTTATGCCTGATACCACTCTTGGAAAATTCTACAATGAATTCGTCTAGCAGTTGACCTATATCGCGATAGCTGCTTCTACTCAATGGTTGAAACCAAGCTAAGGCAGTGCCTTTAAGGGTCAAACCAAATGCCTCGTACTGGGTGAACCAGTCCTCAATTTGTTCGGCTCTCAGCACTTGTTTGTACTCGGCCACATGATCATAAGGATCCCCTGTCCCATCGAAATAGTTCTTCATTGCCTTGATCACGTGACTGGGTTTAAGGGTTCTTGGGTACTCCCGGGGTCTAGGCAATGGAAAATCCTGTTCATCTCTTTGTTGCCTATGTGCTTGATGTCTCTCTCTTTCAGGTCTTTCATTTTCAAATCCTGACCTATTCCTGCCCACGGTGTGTGCAAAACTTACCTTAGGTCTCTCTCTAGTTCTTTCTCTCTGGGCTTCATGAGCCTGGGATGATCCTACCCCTTGGAGGCCATGGGAAACATTGGATCTTGGTGGGGGGAAAATCATGTCATTCTTCCATGTATATGCATGTCTATCATGTTCCGTTACCAAGAAAATTTTCTCTGATGTGTTATCCAGGTAGACAACTTTGCCTGGTATCTCAGGATCTTTGAATTCATAGATGATAACTATGCCCAATTGGCTAGGTTGATCTGGCTTGAACCTCCAAAAGGCTTCCTCTGTTTCTCTATTCACAAATAGTTCTATGCTTTTGTTGTCTTGAGGGATCCAGTCCGGAGTGATCACTCGGGTCAAAACTGACTTACCTCTAGGAGTCTGGGGTCCTTGTCCTACGTTTCCTTGTTCTAGGTCTCCTATCTCATTCTCATGAATGATATTTCCCAACTCATCGGTCCTATCTGGTTGGTTGGTAACCACATACATGGTTCCTTCCTTATCAATGTATGAACCCTCTTCGAACTTGACCACCGGGTGTTCAAGTCCAAAGGATTGATCTGGATTTTTGAGTTGGACCACTGATCGCCTCAGACCATCCTCATAGATGCGAGCACCTAATTGGTTGGTCCGAATATATTCCAACTGTGTCTTATAGGGACCTTCCGGTGTTTGTAGATGGGCAGTCCCTGAGCCACCTGCAGGTTTTCCCATACTAAAAGACATTTCTGAATCACTTGTGTCTGATCTGAGTAAAAGATGACCACTTAGTTGTTGTGCCCAAGACTTGGATGTATGGTTGACACTAGCCTCAGAAGATCTAATGCTTTGTTTATCCTTGCCTAAGTGTCTACCAGATCTCAGGTTCATAAGCTTTAGTCAAGAGTCCAAATTTTCCCTTTGGTATGGTTCACAATTCTTTAGAGCCCCCTTGGTTCCCTAGTCCCACCTGAGGGTCAACTTCAAATTATCCTATCTCAAAATCAACGCATTATTCTTGAAGAAAACAGTTGAGATCGTGTAGGATTTGAAACGAGCTTTCCAACAAGCTATAGAGCTCAAAAAATGGACTTTGGATGAGAAAGTTATGTCAAATCAGGCTCCTGGGGGTCAAAACAGGCAAACAGGACCTTTGGAGAAAATCGCGATTTTGTGAACTTTCTGAAAATCGCGATGCTGTGAAGTCAAAAAAATCGCGATTTTGAGCAGAAAATCGTGATTTGAAAATCGCGATGTTGATCACAAAATCGTGTTTCAGAGAATCGCGATGTTGATCACAAAATCGTGTTTCAGAGAATCGCGATGTTGATCACAAAATCGTGTTTCAGAGAATCGCGATGTTGATCACAAAATCGTGTTTCTGAAAATCGCGATTTTGACTCAGAGAACCGTTATTCACAAAATCGTGTTTTTGACTGAAAATCGTGTTTTCTCAGAATCGTGTTTTTGACATGAAAATCGCGATTTTGAGCAGTAAATCGTGAATTGAAAATCGCGATTTTGAGTAAAAATTCGTGTTTTCTCAAAATCGTGTTTTTGACTTGAAAATCGCGATTTTGTCCCACAGAATCGTGTTTTTCTCAAAATCGTGTTTTTGGCTGAAAATCGTGATTTGTGAGAATCGCGATTTTGAGCAGAAAGTCGTGTTTTTTCACAAAATCGTGTTTTTTGCTGAAAATCGTGATTGGTGAGAATCGCGATTTTGAGCAGAGAATCGTGTTTTTTGAAAATCGTATTTCTCACATGAAAATCGCGATGTTGAGCACAAAATCGTGTTTTTGAAAATCGCGATTTTGAGCAAAAATTCGTGTTTTCACAGAATCGCCTTTTTCACAAAATCGTATTTTTGGCATGAAAATCGCGATTTTGTCATAGAGAATCGTGTTTTTCTCAAAATCGTATTTTTCGCTGAAAATCGTGATTTGTGAGAATCGCGATTTTGAGTAGAAAGTCGTGTTTTTCACAAAATCGTGTTTTTGCTGAAAATCGTGATTTGTGAGAATCGCGATTTTGAGCAGAGAATCGTGTTTTTTTTTTTGAGAATCGCGATTTTTTTCAACCACTTTTAGGCGGGAAAACTGAAAATCGTGATTTTTCAAAAAATTTTGAATTTTCACAGAATCGCGATTTTCATCACAGAATCGCGTTTTTTGGCGGGAAATTCAAATTTCTGAGCGTCGGCTATGGCGAGCTCCGTATGAGCAGAAAATCATAAAAAAAATGCAGCGCTTGCTCTCCCTTGCACCTCCTAACTCCTTCCCACACAATAATGCATGAAAAATGGTATGAAAATGGTGAAAATGCACTAAAAACAAGAAATTTCTGTGAAGAAGAAGATGGAAGAAGGTGGAGATGATGATGATGATGAAGATGAAGAGGAAAAAAACAGAAAATGAACTGAAATGACAGTTTTTTTTACCTTCCAACGTCGCAAATCTACGATCTTACCATCACAACGCTCGTCCTCGAAGCTCTCTCCCCGGCAACGGCGCCAAAATTTGGTGTAGCTCAAGCGTAAGCACCACCTCCTTTACTTGTCAATCCGCGGAGACGTGAGGACCGGTATGAAGACCACGAGCAAGTGAAGGCACAAGTGCGTGAGTGAAAGCACACAAACATGCACACATATACACACACACGCGCACAAAGTAAGATCAAAGAGAGGAATAATGGAAAGCTTAGATTGCAAAAGAGTTCTCTTACAAAAGTTCTATTCTCTAACAAGCTAGCCTCAAAAATGAGCTCTCTAGCTCTTTTTATAGTTTTTTGACTAGTTTTGGCCCTGTCCAGACCTAGTGTCCGGCCTAGTTAAAAATTAGGTTCCAGGGCTTATTTGAGGGCTCAAACGAAGTCTAAAAATTATGAAAATTGGTACGATGGTACTTCTAATACTCCTCAAGCTCGAGGACTCCTCGGCTTGAACAAAATGGAGTTACTAAAAATAGATAATGGTATTTACAATGGTTTCTAGTGATGAAAATCACTATTTTTGTAGGGGATTCTTCTGAAAATTTGACATACACTTCTTGGAGCTCCCTACTTGCTCTCTCTTCTTCTATGTCCACTTCTTTGATGTGCTTCCATGCTTTGTCCTTGACCTTGAGCTTCAACAGGAGTCTACAGTGCATCTCAATTTTTCTCTTGGTTTTCTAATGTTCCTAACTCCTAAGAAACTAAGACTTAGGTTTTATGAATGATTGCAGATCTTGAACGATTGTTTTCATACCAAATGTAGGATAGTGCTGGGTTGCTCTTCATGAAGGATTCACAGAATCAGCATGCAGATATAGGGGATGCTCCTTGAGAAATAAAATATGTTTAGCTTGATATGGTACACTAACATGGGTTTTGATTTTTTGTGATTGCCATATGCGGATAGGTTCCAAAGCTCCATCTAAATTACCAACAGAACTCTATTTTTTGTTAACTGTCTGAATTTCCTGAATGCCTACATGATAAATATTCTGAATTCACTTCTGAATAGTAACGTTTAATACTTCATTACCGTGTATTGAGTCACTTGATTGCTCATATCATTTTATGGCTTAAGTTTCCACAACATTGGGATTTCAGTTTCCAGATTCTAACTGACATTTGCATTGCAAGTATCCCTTTTATATTGCAGGAAAATATCTTGACCAAAACCTCTTGAAGCTATATCGTTCTTGCAATTTTTTGATGAAAAGGATTGGATTTGTTGCATGTTTGATATTGATCACTCTCAGGTTAGGAGTAGTGATCTCAAGTCGCAAATGATTCAATGACTACTTAGCAAGAGATACAGAAGGCCTTAGTCACTGAATGTTGTATTTTGCTCTCTTCCATGTTCACCTTCTGCTCATTGGTTGTTATATACACTAAGTGATTGTGCTTTAAATAGTATAGACATTTCACAAATATACTTCCTAAGGACTGCCACTTGAATTCTTGGCCTTTGATGCTCTAATTGGCAGAATGCAGGAATAGCTAGCTCTCTACAAGGACTTAAGCTAGTCCTATAAGACTTGATGTTCCCTGAAGTGGAAACTACCAATCGAACTAAATGTTATATTCTACCTCTTTTCAGAAACAATATGTATGTTTGATTTGAGGTTGCTGAGCGCTTGGGAGAGGCTTCACTAGTCCTCTTCCCCTGACCATAGTGTTTTTGCCCGTACCATCTATAGGAGCAAGGGATTAATTCATGAAAGGAAATCTTGTGCCATTTTACTTTTGCTGTACTCAACTCTGCTAAATAAATTTTTTTTTTTGGAGACGAAGGTCCTTTGTTGATCCGTTTATGAATAATAAGTGCCCTACAGGTTTTCTCATCTCATACATGATGGAATTCAGGAAGACAACTCTTCTCTACACTGGGTCAATTTTCTTTAGGATAAGATATGCTGGATGGAGAATGCAAGGAATGTGCATGGCAAGCTAACTCTGAGATGCTGAGAAAGACCACCATTTACTTCGGAGTCACTTGAAGTCATATTTGTACCACAGACTTGAAGGCCCCGTCGACATAGAGCTTGATTACTGTTTGATGGCTAATCACCACGACACAAGATCAAGAGTAGGCCTTTATAGGACTGAAGAAGACTGGAGTAATTGTGACTGCTCTTCTTAAGGATGGGTCAAACATGGTGATCCGGATCATAAAAAGGCCAGTTGTGAATATTGGTTTCTCCTAGAACTGAATAATTGTGGAAAATTTTGCAGGAAAGCAGTTGGTGGTCCCCTAGGTCTTGGAATACATCATTGCTACAAGATGACCTACTAATACCTGTGTTGCAGGTTCCTGGAGGGCGACGCACATACACTTATTGGTTGAGGTTTGAGTGCAAGTGTGGTTAACACGATGAGTTGGAAGTACTGGTAGACTAATCATAGAACAGATCTCTATCTAGGACAGAACTTGTTCATACATGTTGAAGAAGTTGCTATGTATTTTGAAATTACTGACTGTTTGATAACAGCTTTGAATTCCTGTGATTAACCCATGTAGGTTTGGCTCATGAATTACCCACGTCACAAATTTTGAAGGAAAATTGGTATGACTCAAGGGTTGGCATGAAGGAAGGTTGTCTATGGCTCTTGGTCTTTGGGATGTCCTGATGAACTCTATGAGGGCAGCAACTACTTGCTCACTTTCATCATAGGTCCAAGAGGAGGGAAGCTGTGGATCCGAAATTTTCAGGGATAAATGTGTCCTAGGACTGTGGCCCTCATTACCACTTCCTCTGTTTTGTAAGGATTGATGTGCACTTCGTTTAAAAATTTCAGGTATTGTATCTCTCTGACAGGAGAAAAAAAACTCATTATGAGAACTTGAAGAGCTAATCTGACTTAATGTCCCCTGAAGTGGAAAATAAATTTGAAGTGAATGTTTATCTCATTATTAGATGCAGCCTACTTGCTTTTTGCATGTTATTTCAGGTTTGGGAGCGGAGCTGTTGGAGAAGGCATGTCCAGCCTTACAAAGGACTGCACAGGGGGATGCATGCTGGGCTGACTGCCCCCCAAGGGGATTGTGTCGCTCAGCTCTAAAGATTGAAGATTTGCAGCTTGAAGTAAAGACTGAAAACTTGCAGCTTGAAGCATTCCAGACTGAAGAATTGCAGATTTTGAAGACTTGAAGATTTTCAGGCTTGAAGGACTCTACCTTGGGTCGATTCAGTTATGTATGCTCTTCTCTTAGCTTTGTCGAGGACGACAAAGTCTAGGAGGGGGAGGAGTGTTACTCTAAGGGTTGCCCATAATTTTTCTCATGCTATGGCATCCTTTAGCCCTCATGAAAATACCTTCTTTTTGTAAATTAGGAGATGTCCATATGAACACTCTCCTAAACCCCCTTTTTAATATTTCTTCATACTATAGGATAGTGTCTCTCACCTTTATGACCCTTCTTGAAAGATTCCCCACGTAGAAAACCCACGCATGCCCTTCTTGGAGATTGGGTTGTTACAAATTTGATCTTTAGAATATCCTAGAAGATTGGCAATTAGAGAGAGAATCACCTTTTTGACTTTTCCAAATGAGCACATGGGGAATTATGCAAAGCCTATAAGTAGAGGCTCACTTCTTGTAAAGGGGGGTCCCTTGGCCATGGCCTTGGCCTCCATTTTGGTAATGGAAGAAGGTGTCATTTGTTACTCTCTTGCCTCCTTGTGTGCAATGGCGTTGGTCTTGGTGTATGGATTTGCATGTGTGTGTGCATGGTTGGGAGGATGTTCCCCTTTGCTCCTTGTGACGTTGGCCATTGTTGCCATTGGTCCATGAGCGTGGGTGAACCTCTCCTCATTCTTTGCCCCAACTTGGAGAAACTTCTCACTTCCATGTGAGGCGGTTAGGGTTTGTTGTTCCCCTTTTCTCAACAGTAACAAGCCTAAAGCTTTGCGAAAAGCTTCAAACTTTTCTCGTGGAAGAGCTTTGGTGAATATGTCTGCCACATTATCTTGTGTAGGCACATATACCAAATCAATATCTCCTGCATGAAGGTGCTCTCTCACATAGTGATAATGCACCTCAATATGTTTGGTCCATGCATGAAACACTGGGTTTCGTGCAACAGCCAAAGCACTCTGACTATCAATGAGAATATGCGTAGCAGCATCAATCTCCATGCAAAGATCCATCAATAGCTGTCTCAACCATATACACTCCACTGTAGCTATGAAAACTGCCCTGTACTCGACTTCACAACTCTATGTCGCCACTGTAGGTTGCTTCTTACTCAACCAAGATATGCGTGAGTCTCCAAGGAAAAAGCAATTACCACTAGTGGACACGCGAGTATCATAAGAACCAGCCCAATCACTATCTGTAAAAGCATGCAAGCATGGTTGAATATCTCTGCCATAAAAGAGACCTAAGCTCTAAGTGCCTCAAAGATATCTAAACACATGTTTCACCGCTTGCCAATGCTTAGTGCCAGGGCTATGCATGAATCAACTCAACTGGGAAACTGCATATTGTATATCTCGCCTTGTGTTGCATGCATATATAAGACATCCCACAGCTTGCTGATAAAGAGAAGTGTGAAATGCATCATTGGAATCCTCAATTGAGAACCTGAATCCTATCTCAGCTGGTGTGGAAACTGGCTTGCAATCCTCAAAGTCAAAACGGTGAAGTACTTTTTCAATATAGACGGAAAACTAAATTTTCAGAAAATACCACATTTTGACTCACAATAAATGTGTTTATCAATGGATGGTACAAACGATATCCCTTACTTTCAACACTATAACCAACAAATATACATTTCTTTGCCTTGTCATCAAGTTTGTGACATTGTTATGATGGCATAAGAGCATGTGCCAAACAACCAAACACACGCATATGACTAACCATAGGCTTATGACCATTCCAAGCCTCATAAGGAGTGATAACTCTCAATGCTTTTGTATGGAAACGATTCAACACATGATTTGCACACATGATCGCTTTCATCCAAAAGTTATCAGGAAGATGCTTTCCTTTAACCATACAACGTACCATTTCAAGTAGAGTTCTATTTTTATGCTCGGCAATACCATTTTGCTAAGGTGTATATGACACTGTACATTGGTGTGAAATACCTCTTTCACGAAGAAAAGCATTAAACTCACGTAACATGTATTCACCACCACGATCCATGCATAGAGTCAAAAGCTTTTGTGAAGAAAAATTTTCAGCCATAGCTAAAAATGCTTTGAAGCAAGAAAATACCCCATTCTTTGCTTTCATAGGATACACCCATGTGTGTCAAGTAGCATCATCAATGAAGGTAACAAAATATACATGCTTCCCAAAAGATGGAGTTTTGACGGGACCACATACATCACTACAATTTGCAATTTTCTTGTAGTGTGTGTGTGTGACTATCTTTTGGAATAACCAAAACGAGCATGCCAAAGCTCCATTTCAGCCATGGAAGAAGTATGAGCAACTAAGGCATTTGAGGCAGCCCTCTTGTATGTATCCATGCGATACAAACCATTATATAATGTACCAGACATCACGATAACATCGCCATTGCTGAAATCATGAACCATACACTTATCATCAATAAAGTGTACATGAAGTCTGACTTTGGCAATCAACGGAACTGAAATTAAGTTTTTCTTGATACCGAGCACATACAATGCATTTTTCAAGAGAATCACACCTCCATTTGCAGCCATAAGCTCAATTTCTCATACTCCAATGATAAGATAAGAGGCATTGTTTGCACACAGTACATATCCTCCTTTGGGTGCATCTTTCATAGAGGCAAAAAATCTTTTGCATGATGTTATGTGCTTTGAAGCACCACTATCAAAGAACCAATCCGAATCAGCCTCACTCACAACCATACATTTAGAATGCAAAGAAGCATCATAATGACATGTAACAACACATGCCCAAAAATCTTGATCCATGTTAACTTCATCATTCTTTACATTTGCTTAATTTTCAGCAATAGACATGCCAGATTCCTTCTTCTTTTCATTGTGTTTAGCAAGCTTTCTACACTCATCAATAGTATGACTGGCCTTCCGACAATATTTGCATCTCTTCTTCTTTTGCAAATCAGCATCATTAGAGGAATGAGTGGAAGAGGAAGATTGAGGCTTTGGTTTTGATGAACCCAAAGCTGAACCATACTTGCTTTTCCCCTTTTGTGAGATAGTAAGTGCTTGCATTCCCTCATCTAACCACTCATATTCACTCTAGATTGCTCTTCTTGCAAAAGAAGAGACACAACCTCATCAAATGCATACATATTAGGATTTCCTTTTGCAACCAAATGGAGTGCAATAGCAAAACTTTGAAAAGATTCCGGTAATCCTTTCAACAATGTAGAAATGAGTGATGCATCCATAATGATCTCATCTATGTTTGCCAATTGCTCTTTCAAGTCCTTGATGCGTGTCACATACACGTCCACCGACTCATTTTCAGCCATGCATACATCCTCAAGTTGCTTCCTCAAGTATGCAACACATGCCTCATTATGCACAACATACAAAGAAGCAAGAGTGTCCCATGCCTATCGTGATGTAGAACATGACCGAATGTGTGGAACTATATGACACTTCACATAAAGTGCAATCAAAGCATGAGCTTGAGAATCTTTTCCATCCCATCTAAGCTACTCCTTTGTAGGTGGAGAAGGAGAAACCATTGTACTCGAAGAAGAAGCTCCATCTGTGACAGTAGACTGTGAAGTAGAAGAACCTGCGGGTCTTTGAACTACATAGTCATTGATGCTTGGCATTTCACAAAAGAACAAGAATGTGACAAAATCTTCATATCGATGAAAGCTGAAATGAATGCTGAAATTTTAGCTCACAAACCATCACTGTGATGGCAATTATGACTACATGAATGGCTTCGAAATGGGGGTAAAACCCTAGTGCACCTCGTGGAAATGTTTCTTTGCTTCTAAAATTCACAGCTCTATGCTCCGAAGTCGAATTGCACCCTTAAAAGTGCACGCGTGCCGCGACGTGAAAAACCAAAACTTGAGAAGGAGCTGAACCTGCTTTGATACCACTGTTGGGTGTGTGTAGAAGTGCGAGAGACACACGAGAAGCACACACAAGGAGCACAAATGCAGCAAGACACACGGAGAAGACGATGGCTAGAATAACTCTCTCTATTGAACATGAACTGAACTAAAGTAAGAGCTGAATAATATCCCTAAGTACAAAGTACTACCACATATGAGAGTATCAAGTATGTGGTAACATGGGGAAAAAACCTCTAGCCAGTACTAGAGTAAAAAGTGCCCATGTATAGGGAAAAGGTTCACATGAAAGCTACTCGAGGAACACATAAGTGTAACAGTTTTTACTGATGAGATCTTGCTTGATAGTTCACTTGTCTAGACTTTCCTTAATGGTCTTCCAATTTCTTATCAAAGTTTTTCTTCTACTCTTGATCTGATGATGGAAGGCAATCCAAGTGCCTTAACTTTTGAGAAGTTTGTCTCTATTTTGCTGCAAGAAGATCACCCTGGATAGAATTGGTCAATTATGCATGTTGTACATCAAGATTTCTTAGCCAATCAAAAGGTAAAATGTAAGTGGATCCGTCTTCTGGTAAGGAAAAATATATTAATGTTGCACAATCAAATAAGGAATACAAACATGAAAAAAAATCAGAAAACTAGAGACAATTTTGCAATTATTGTAAGGAAAATGATAATGTCATTAAGAGTTGTTCTAAATTGGTTACAAAAGAGGCAACGAACAAAGATGCTAGAATATTTGTTGCAAAGTTCTCTACACCTAAAAAAGAGTTATTAACCTTATTCAAAATGAAGAATGGTCGTTTACTACTCATTGTAGCGATGACTAGTCTTCTCATGACCAATCTATCTCTATAGTATACTCAAATGTTTGGTATTTAGATAGTGGAGCAACCAAAACTATAACCTTGCAACATAGTTTCCTCACTTCTCTTGAAGCTCCTCCTACAAGGAAAACTATTACATGTGCTAAAAACTCTCCTTATCCTATCATGGGAGTTAGAAAGGTCATTCTTAGTATTGCTAATGCTAGTACTTTCAAACTATTAAATGTATTATATGTTCCACATGTTAAGAAAAAATTGTTATTAGTTTCAACACTAGCTTCAAATGCAAAAAATGGACATGCACTCTTTAGTCATTTGAATTTTTCTAGGTTGATGCACTTGCAGAAATTTGAAATGGTGTCCTCTTTACCCAAACTTGGGATGCCTTCTAAGCATGCCTATGAGGGATCTAGTTTTGGTAAGATTTAGCATTCTTCCTTCCCCAAAGATGTTTTAGTTAGAGTTGCACACAAATTGCATCTTGTTCATAGTGATGTCTATGGTTCGATACATACACCTTGATTTGGGAATTGCCTATACTTCATGAATTTCATTGATAAAATTTACAAGGATGCATAAGTCTATCCATTGAAAGCAAAGTTTTATGTGTTTATGTGCTTTAAATAGTTCTTATTTATGTCTGAAAATGTAATAGCATGTAAAATGGTAAATCTCCATTCTCATTGAGGGATGGAATATATGTCTTTTGATTTCAATGAATTCTTTATTGAACATGGGATAAAACATTAGTCTATAGTGTTTTATACATCTCAAAAACGTGGATTTGCTAGGAGGAAGAACAATTCTCTCATAGAAATGGAAAAGTATATGGTTAAAAGTTAGGCTTTACCACATAGCCTCTAGCTTGAAGTTGTTATGTATGCAAAATATATACTTAATAGGTGTACCACCAAAGCATTGTAGTCTATCACTCCATATGAGGCTTGGCATGGTCACATTCCTTTGTTTTCTCATCTACATGTTTTTGGTTTTCTGGCATATGCATTAGTTCCTAAAAAACAACAAAGAAAACTGGATGATAAGGATGTTAAATGTATTTTTGTTGGGTACAATTCTGAAAGAAAAAGCTATCATCTGTATCATCAACAAAGTAAAAGCATTCTAGTTAGTAATGATGTTGTTTTTTGAAGAAGAAATTCATCCCTTAATTTCATGTACCAAGGAGAATTTAGTTTGCTAAAAAATGTGTATGACACTTTGCTGCCTCTTTTCACATGTGGATAATCAAATGATGCTCATAGTGAGGTGATTTATCAACCTTTATATGGTTTAAATAATGATGCGGATGATTATATTTTGATGCATATTTACATGATGCAATTATTGATGGTAGAGACGACATTGAAGAGGCAAAAACTATGCCTAATTGATTGGTGTAGACTTTGAGAGATAGAATGTTAGATGCATCTTTGTCATATCTTACTCATTCAAGTTTTAATAATGCTTCTTTTGCATCAGATTGTTATGCAATGGTTGTATCTATTCTTCGTGATGAGAATGAATGTATTTCATTCGATGTAGCACATAATTCATAAAAAAAGGATGGTTGCTATGCAATCAAAATATGATGCTTTTATAAAAAATGGTACTTGGTCTTTATGTTGATTGCCTCTATGCAAAAAGTCCATTGACACTAAATGGGTGTGTAAGAGAAGGAAATTGATTTTGATGAGTCCTTTTCTCTTACATGCCAACATGAAGAAGTGTATGTATTTTAGGTCCATGGTTTTATACAGAAAGGGCATGAAAACAAGGTATGCAAGTTGAAAAAGGAATCATATGGATTGATGCAAACAAAAAATGCTTGCTATGAAAAGATGCATGCCTACTTGCTAGCACATGGATTTGAGAGGAGTCCAATTGAGAGCACCTTATATGTTAAGCATCTAGATGATCTACTTCTTATCATTGTTGTAAATGTTGATGATATGTTGCTAACTAGTTCTAATGAGAAGAATATTGTAGAGTTTAATGTTGATTTGCATGCCTCTTTTTAGATGTCAAATCTAGGGCATCTGCATCATTATTTAATGGCATTTCCTTATACATGAGTGTGAGCTCCTATGTCATTGCATTACTCTTATGGGGGATTTGTTGATACATTTCAATAGTGATATGTGTGGAGACACTTAGGACAATTGAATCATTTTTTTCCTCTTTAAGAGGATTTTTCCCCTGACTTGTACATAGTGTTGATATATTTAGGTAGTGATGTGTGTGAACACACTAGGACCACCGGGGTATTTTTTTCCCTCTTTAGGAGGGTTTTTCCCCCGGATTGTATATATGCCTATTGCCCTAATGGGTTACTTATCTTTGTTGGAGTTAGACGCCTACAGAAGCATGCAAACAGCACAAGGAAGAAGAAGAAGCTTGGAGGACAACACACAATACTGAATGTATTACTAGAGAATGTACAAAGATAAGTAGCCCATTAGGGCAATAGGCATATGTACAAGCCGAGGGAAAAAAACCTCCTAAAGAGGGAAAAAAGTGCCCCGATGGTCCTAGAGTGTTCACACACATCACTACCTAAATATATCAACAAATCACCCCTAGGAGTGATGCGGTGAATAAGTAGCTGACACTCATGTATAAGGAAGTGGCAAGCTATGTGGAAATCACTCCACAAAAGGAAGTAGGCCCAAAGCTTTGCAGAAAGCTTCAAACTTCTCCCTAGGCAGAGCCTTCGTGAAAAGGTCTGCAATGTTCTCGTGTGTGGGCACATATGCCAAGCTGATCTCCACAACAGAGAACCTCTCCTTGACATAATGATAATGCACTTCAATGTGCTTAGTGCGAGCATGGAACACAGGGTTCCTCACAACTCCCAATGCGCTCTGGCTGTCAGTGAAGATGGTGGTGGCAGAAGATTGACCAATACCCAAATCAGCCACAAGGCATATGAGCCACACACACTCAACAGTCGCTGTGAAAGCTGTCCTATTCTCAGCCTCACAACTAGAAGTGGCCATAGTAGGCTACTTCTTGCTCAACCAAGATATACATGAGCTACCAAGCATGAAGCAAAAGCTAATAGTGGACACACGATCGTCATAGCAACCAGCCCAATCAGAGTAAAAAAAAGCATGCAAATCTGGCGGTAGTGATCCCCCTTGGGATAAAACAACCCAAGTAGCCGAGTACCACTCAAGTAGTGAAAGATGCGCTTAACCGCCTGCCAATGCTTGACTCCTAGGCAATGCATAAACCTGCTCATCTGTGAGACAGCAAACTGAATATCTGGCCGACTAATGCATAAGTAAATCAAGCATCCAACAGCTTGCTGATAGAGAACAACATCAAATGCAACTCCAACATCGTGAAGACTCAGTTGTAAACCTGTTTCCATAGGAGTGGCAATAGTTTTATAGTCTTCAAGGCCAAAACACTACAATAATGTGTCAATATATTTCGTTTGACACAAAGCCATTCCACCATCAACGTGCATAAACCGAATCCCAAATAATGATGCAAATGCCCCAAATCAGGCATCTCAAATGAGGCATGCAAATCAGCCTTAAAATCAGCAATATGCTTCTCAATAGGAACAGTGAGCAGCATGTCATCAACATAGACAACAATGATCAAAAGCACATCATTAGCATGCTTAACATGTAAGGTGCTTTTAGTTGGACTGTTTTCAAAACCATGTGCAATGAGATAGGCATGTATCTTTTCATACCAAGCATGTGGGTTTGCTTTAAACCACATAATGCCTTCTTTAACCTGCACACCTGGTTTTCATGCCCTTTTTGCACAAAGCCACGGGGCTGAAAAACATAGACTTCTTCATGCAAGTCACCATTCAAAAATTCTATTTTAATGTCCAACTGATCTACATTCCAACCATGATGGGTTGCAAGTGCACATATGCTCCGAACAGTAGTCATACAACATGTAGGTGCAAAGGTCTCATCAAAATCAATGCCTCCTTCCTGTGCATAACCCTTTGCAACAAGCCTAGCCTTATACCTGTCAATTGTTCCATCAGGCTTACGCTTCAGCTTGTAAACCCACTTAGTGCCAATGGCCTTCTTGCTAAGAGGCAAGTCATACAAAGACCAAGTACCATTCTTCAATATAGCATCATATTCAGATTGCATAATAGCCATCCAATTTTCTGAATTTTGTGGTTCATCAAACAAAACAGGCTCATTCTCATCACAGAGACTAGATGCAGCCATAGCATAGCAATCTGATGCAAAAGAGGCACTATGAGAGCCTGATCTAGTATGATATGACAGAGGTGCATCTAATTTTCTGTCATGCAAAGTCTACACCAGCCATTTTGGCATAGTTTTTGCTTGCTCAATATCATCTCTCTCATCAACAAGTGCATCATGTAAATCTGCATCAGAAATGGAATGATCTGCATCATCACCTGAAACCTGCAAAGGCTAAGAAGTTGCCTCATTAGGACCAATACTAGACTCTCCACCTATAAAAAGGGGCAGCAAAGTATCATACATGTCTTTGGAGCTAACAAATGTCTCCTTAGTACATGAAAACAATGGTTGAATAGCATCTTCCACAAAAACAACATCACAGCTAACCAGAATGCGTTTAGTTTGTGGATGATATAGATGATAGCCTTTACTTTCAGAATTGTACCCAACAAACATACATTTTACTACTTTATCATCCAATTTCCTGCGATGTTGTTCAGGCACTAATGCATATGCCAAACAACCAAAAACAAGTAGATGAGCAACAGATGGCTTGCGATCATGCCAAGCCTCATATGGAGTGATAGATTGCAGTGCTTTAGTGGGACACCCGTTAAGTACATATGCTACACACATGACAGCCTCAAGCCAGAAACTATGTGGTAAAGCTTGACTCTTGACCATACACCTCGCCATCTCCATGAGTGACCTGTTCTTTTGTTCAACAACTCCATTCTGTTGAGGTGTATACGACACTGTACACTAGTGTTTTATCCCATTTTCAACCAGAAATGCATTAAAATCAGAAGACATATATTCCCCCCCTCATTCAGAATAGAGGGTGCCCATTTTACATGCTGACAAGTTTTCAGCCAAAACCAAAAACTGTTTGAAGCACATGAACACTTCGGACTTTGCCTTCAATGGATATACCCATGCATGCTTGGAAATAATCATCAATGAAATTCATGATGTAAAGATAATTTCCAAAAGAAGCTGTCTGCATAGGACCACAAACATCACTATGTGCAAGTCGCTGCATTTTGCCCAAAATATAGCCTTCACAAACATGTTTTCCAGATGGCTCAAGTTTTGGCAAAGAGGACACCATTTTAGATTTCTGAAGGCGTAGCAAACTAGCAAAATTCAGATGACCAAAGCGTGCATGCCAAAGCTTTGCATCTAACATAGCCTGAGAATCATGTACTGCACATGTCGAATCATTCACAGATCTTTCATAGTCTATGAGCTTATACAACCCACGACATAAAATGCTAGAAGCAATAATCACATTGTCATTTGACAGATCATGAACTGTACACATGTCATCAAAAAATTTCACAACCAAGCCAATCTTGGCTAATGCAAAAACTTATAACAGGTTCTTCTTGATCCCTGACACAAATAAAGCATCTGACAAAGTGAAAGAAAAACCATCAATAGTAGTCAAAATGATCTTACCAACTCCCATAACAGGATAAGAGGAGTTGTTGACACATGTAACAGTATTCCCTGTAGGGACAGGCTCGAGTGAAGAGAAGAAACTGCAATGCAAGGTAATATGTTTGTTCGCCCCGCTGTCAAAGTACCAAACATCTGAGACTACTCCAGACATGCACTGCTCATAAGAAGATGGGCCAAAATTGCAAACAGTAGTAAACACCCATTCTTCTTCCTACACAAGATTAGCAAACTCTATTTTTGGTGTAGAGGCTACTGCAACAACCATTCCAACCTCTTTCTTCTTTGCCTCTTTAGCAGCCAATTTTGGACAGTTCTTTATGATATGATCATTTCCTTTACAGTACTTGCAAAACAATTTCTACTTTTCTGATTTCTTTTCATCTTTGTCTTTCCTCTTCGATTGTGCAAAATTAGCAGATTTTTGCTTACTACTTGAAGAGATCCATTTTTCTTTGCCCTTCTGACTAGCCATGAATGCTTGATCTGCAACTCACATAATGGACCTGTTCTGCCTGGACTGATCTTCCTGCAACAGAATAGAGACTAACTGCTCAAATGACAAGGTATTTGGATTGCCTTTCATCATCAACCGAAGAGTAGAAGCAAAACTCTGATATGAATCAGGAAGACCATTCAGAACCGTTTGTACAAGTGAGCTATCTGGTATAACCTCATCAATAGAAATCAACTATTCCTTCACGTCTTTGATCTTTGTTAGAAAACTGTCCATAGAATCACCTTCATTCATGTGCTCACTCTCTAACTGTTTTCAAAGGCAAGCAACATGAGCCTCATTCCTAGCTTGGTACAACATGGTAAGTGTATCCCAAGCATCCTTAGCTGTTCTACAAGAGCGTATGTGAGGAACAATGGCACGTTTGACAAACAAAGATATCAATGCATGTGCCTGGGCATCTCTGCCATCCCAACAAATTTGCTCTATAGTAGGTGCAGCAGAAACCGCAGCACGAATAGGAATATACAGAATATCATCATCTTCGAAACCTTATGCATCAGCTTTAGTACCTGCAGTTGTAATAATTGCAGGTGTGATAGGATGTTTTTCAACACCCTGCACAATGTTCCATAGTCCTTTTGCAACCAATACATGTTGCATCATATAAGCCCACAATGGGTAGTTGGTACCATCCAACTTATCCTCAACAGCTAACATACAAAATACATCACTGCTTTGAGCCATGGCCGGTGACTAAAATACCTTGATGCAAAAAATTGACTATATCTCAAAAAGTTGAATGGAATTGCCAAGACGAGTTCTGCTAAACCTGTAGTAGACTTCAAGACGCTTATACTGGCGAACCGAAATAGGTATATACTTTTGGCACAAAAAGACAAAACAGCCTACACAAGCACTGTGATAGTGCGTTCGAAGGCCGAAACGAGCTCAGATCGCAATTTCGGCACCATAAAGCGAAGCCGTTTTGATCTCGGAAACACACTGAGTATGCTCACCAAAATTTGTGCAATTCTGAGATTACAACCAAAGAGGTGTCAACAATGCCCTAGATGAAGCGGTGACCTGCTCTAATACCAATTGTTGGAGTTAGATGTCTGCGGAAGCACGCGAACAGCACAAGGAAGAAGAAGAAGCTTGGAGCACAACACACAATACTGAATGTATTACTAGAGAATGTACAAAGATAAGTAGCCCATTAGAGCAATAGGTGTATGTACAAGCTAGGGGAAAAAAACTCCTAAAGAGGGAAAAAAGTGCCCCGACGGTCCTAGAGTGTTCACACACATCACTACCTAAATATATCAACAATCTTTGTACATTCTAGTGGTAATACATTCAATATTGTGTGTTGTGCTCCAAGCTTCTTCTTCTTCCTTGTGTTGTTTGCGTGCTTCCCCAAACCTCAAACTCCAACAATTGGTATCAGAGTAGGTTGTCGCTTCATCTAGGGTATCATGAAACCCCTCCAGACAGAGGCTTAGAATCACACGAAATTTGGTGAGCATACTCAGGGTGACTAGGAGATCAAAATAGCCTTGTTTTGTGGTGTCAAAATTGCAATCTGAGCTCGTTTCGACCTACAAATGCACTATCGTGGTGCTTGTGCTGGCTATTTTGTATTTTTATGCCAAAGATATATATAGGTTTTGGTTCGCCAGTATAAGTGTCTCAAAGCCTGCTACAGGTTTAACAGAACTTGATAGGGTAGTTCTATTCAACTTTTTGAGATACAATCAATTTTTTGCATCACGGTATTTTAGTCAGTGGCAGAGATGCTCATGCATATGCATTGATAGCCTTTTCTATCAAATATGCCATTATTTCTCATATTCGCTCATGCAAACCAACTAAGGACACTTGGGATAGACTTACCACTTTGTACTAGGCAAGGAATGAGGCTTGTCTTGCTTACCTCCAAAAATAGTTGGAGAGTGAGCACATGAATGAAGGTGATTCCATGGACAGTTTTCTTACAAAGATCAAAGATTTGAAAGAACAGTTGATTTGTGTTGATGAAGTCTTGCCTGACAGTTCACCTGTGCAGACTGTTCTGAATGGTCTTCCAAATTCATATCAGAGTTTTGCTTCTACTCTTCATTTGATGATGAAAGGCGATCCAAATGCCTTAACATTTGAGGAGTTATTCTCTATTCTACTGCAAGGAGATCACTCTAGGCAGAACAGGTCCATTATGCATGTTGCAGATCAAGCTTTCCTAGCTAATCAGAAGGGAAAAGGTAAATAGAGCTCTTCTACTAGTAAGCAAAAGTATGTTGACGCTGCATAATCAAAGAAGGATGACAGAGACAACAAGAAAACAAAAAAGCAAAAATTGTTTTGCAAGTATTGTATATCAAATGATCATGTCATATCCTTAATCCTTTCAAGAAATAATCCGCCAACATATCGTCGCTAGGTCTCTCATTGCCTTGTAATCTTTCCATTAAAATTCTAAATTTCTGAGCATAATCTTCCACTAGCATGTTCTTTTGTCTAATCACTCTCAACTTCCTCAAAGCATCCGAGGGACTCTTTTCTTTTCTAAATCTTTATAAAAATGTTGTTTTGAATGCATTATATGTAGCGAAATGAGCAATATCATATTGACTAAACCAACTCATTGCTCTTCCTTCTAAGGTGGTAGAAAATTGCTGTAATTTAACTGCATCATCATATATTGTTGGATATCCACTTGTTGTCCACTTTATTTCAAACTGAGCAAATTGGTAGTCTGCATCTTCCTTTGATCCTCCTCTAAAGTATGCTGCTTTTACTTTAGGATAAGGAGGTGGTTGTGCCATGGGTAATGGCTGAGGTGTACGCCTAGTTGTTTGCTTCGTCGTCCTCTAATTGCATAGCTTTTCTCCAAATAGGAATGTTAAGTGCATCTTTAACACATGCAGGTTCATCTTCAACAGTCGTAAGTGCCAAAATATCATGAATCTCAAAGTCTTCAGCAAAACTTACATGATCTTTTTGTTGTTGCTATCTAGTATGACTTCTTGTTCTTACATGATCTTGTTGTTGTTGTCTAGTCAGACTCCTTTTTCTTCTAGTCAAAGTCTTTATACCACTATCTTTCCAAGTATGATATAACCATGTAGGTGTATCCTTAAATAGTGGTGAAACTCTTTCTAAACTTTAGCTTCCACAGGTTCTGGAACTTGTCCTACCGAGGTACTAGGACTTTCTAGAACTCTAACTTCTTCCATTTCTGGAATCACAGTCTCATGTGGAACTGACTCTATAGAAGGTTGTGAAATTCCTCTTTCTTTAACTTTTTCTTGAATCCTAGGAATTTTAATTCCCTCCTGATATGGCTGAACATCTACATCCAGAATCTTTCAAAAAAATTCCATAATCATTTTCACTAATGAACTCCAGAATTTTTGCTTCTTTATCATAAACCTTATCTTCAGCAATATAAGCATTACGTGAAAGAATAATTTCACCTGTCTCTGGAACATAAAACCTGTATCCTTTACTCTCAACAGGATATCCAATAAAAACAACTTTCTTTGCCTTTACATCTAGTTTGCCTCGGTCCTTTTTCTCAATATGTACATAAGAAAGTGATCCAAACACTCTGAAATAACTCACATTAGTTTTTCTACCATAATAAGCTTCATATGGTGTGATTACCTTTAAAGCTTTTGTAGATGACCTGTTCAAAATGTGATTAGCTGTATGTACTGCATCAAATTAGAATTTCGGTGAAAGCTTATCGGATGCCATCATGCTCCGCATCATCTCAACAAGTACTCTATTTTTCTTTCTGCAACACCATTCTGTTCAGGCGTATAAGCAATAGTAAGGTGTCGAGTAATACTTTTCTCATCAAGAAATGTATGGAACTCTTTTGACAAGTATTCTCCACCTCTATCACTTCTGAGAATCTGGATAGTTTCTTGACTTTCATTTTCAACCATAGCTACAAAATTCTTGAACATAGGAAAGACTTCTGACTTCAACTTAAGACCATAGATCCATGAGTATCTCGTAAAATCATCAATGAATAAAACAAAATACCTAAAACCTTGAATAGATTCTGCTCTCATAGGTCCATTCACATCTGAATGAATAATCTGCAATTTCTTGGTATCTGTTATATGACCATGTTTCTTGAAAGGTAGTTTATGCATCTTACCTTCAAGAAAACCTTCACATATATCTGAATCATCTGGTAGCTTGAATGAGGGTAAACTCTCAACCATACCTCTATCTTTGATACTCTTGAGAGCTTCAAAACCAATATGTCCAAATCTTTCATGCCATAGCTTCATATCTTCCACCGGTGACAAAGATTTGACTGCATATGCCTGATTGATTTTTGATAAAAAAAAGATCCCTCCTTTATGTTGGCCTTGTAAAATACAGTTCCCTTCTTTTTGTGATAGGATCTTACAAAGATCTCTCTCAAATACAACTTTAAAACCATCACTTAAAAATGCAGATATAAATAGCAGATTCTTCTTCATTTTAGGTACATAAAGGACATCTGAAATCTGAAAATTACCACCTTCTCTTGACTTTAGGGTTACTGTACCTATTCCCACAACATCCAAATCATTGCCATTTGCAATAGTAACTCTTCTACCTGAAGAATAGGAAAGGGAAGAAAACACATCTCTGCAACCTATCATATGCTTTGTAGCACCTGAGTCAAATATCCAAGGACTTGCTGAAAGAACTTGTAAAGCTGACTGATAAAAAACTATTTCCTCAATGGTGATACATGCATAAGAATCGCCTTGAGATTTCCCTTTTTTATCATCTTCTGCAACATTACCTGATGCCTTTTTCTTTTCTGCTACAATCCTTTTATAACATGCTGCTTTAAAATGTCCAGGTTTCTTGCAATAATAACATATTACTTACTTCTTCTTAGAAGACTTCTCTTTAGATGTAGTAGAAACAAAATCTGAAGTAGAAGGTGAGAGGAACCTACTTTCCTTCATGGATTGTTTTTCCTTCTTCTCCTTCTTCTTCTTTTTCCCCTTTGATGAAGATAAAAGTGCTTCTTCATTCTCTTCCATTCTCTTCAACTGATCTTCATCTTGAAGTAACAAGAATTCTAACTCTTCAAATGTAACCTCTCTATCTCTTGTGGTAAGGGTAAGAGTGGTTATAAAAGATCAATATGAAATAGGAAGTGAATTAATCAGCATATTTACCATTTCTTCATTTAACGTAAGCTGGATGCTTATTCACTAAAAATAGATGTCCAAATTACAACATGGGAGTACTACTCAACCATATAAAGAGGTGCACTCACTAATGGAAGAATATCCAAGAAGATGATGATATAAAATTTAGATTATGTCGAAATAATCTAAGTGTGTGAAGTGAACGAAGCAACGAAGCTAACCTTATTCTCACAACATAGTGGAACAAAATTGTAAATCAACCACAAGGTTAACTCACAAAAGATAGTTACCACCACCTTGTAGAAGATTTCTTGCTTCAAGAGAGTAGCCTCTCCTTCACCAAAACTTCACCTCCTCAAGAGTGTGAGACTCTTCCTCCTTGATCTCCTTGAGAGCTTGAGTGAGTGATTATATAATGAGCTTGGCTTCTTCTTATATAGGTTTAAAGTACTCTTTGAAAAGCATAAGTGAAAAGCTTAAATCTATGATCATATATTGTAGCATTCCTCATCAAGCCCATAAAGTTGAATACTCAGACATACAGAAGACATTTGAAAAAAATAGTTTCATTAACAAAAGAACAAATCAAATATAGTATTAACTCAATATATATATATATATATATATATATGAATTGAGAAATCTTATTTTGTGAATCTTCAGATGTCAGATTCCAAATACATCAATAGCTTCTAGATGTAGCATTTTCCTTCTCGATACATTAGCTTTGAAAAATAGCTTCTTGATGAAGCTTTGACCTCTCGACCACCCCTGAGCTATCACAATCTCATTCACACTCACACTCTCAATCACACTCTCACTCACAATCTCAATATCAATCACAATCATAATCATGTGATTATACAATTGCAATCTCATTCTCATTCTCAATCACACTCTCACTCTCACTGTCACTCTCAATCACAATGGAGCATTCTTCTTGATGGTGCTCATGGTGGGAAAAAGGCATCTTGTAAAGTCATTTCTTCTCAATCACGATCTCATCATCTTCATATTCGTCATCAAATTTGCATCTTTGATGTTGAATCATATCTATTCATACTAAGGTATCATCTTCACAGTCTCGATCTTGGTGTCATCATCTTTATTATCATATCTAAATTTTAGCTTCCTCTCAAAGTCCTGCAAAACATCTCATCTAGACAAGATCATGAGCAATATCTTTCAACAGTGTATTTCATCTATGTGCATTAATGAAATGATTTTCCATTGATTAAAGATGTATTAAGAAAAAATAAGAATGGTCCTAACTATGATAGAAACTTGTTCAAGGCCATGATGCATTCTAAATACAAATCATGAATACCAAGAAAAGAAAACATAAGTATATGTGAAGAGATTTTGTTGTGCTTTTTCAACGAAGATGCTAACAGGTACTCTTTTGATCGAAACCATTATCTGTAAAGTCAATCTCATTCACAAGCCATTATTATCAATACAATAGAGTATATGAAAACAAAGGTGGTAAGCTATCATGTCAGCACTGTAAATGCTAGATGGATGAATATTACCCTCAATCACAATGCTTTTGATCGTGGCAATAACTTCCATTAGAAAACATGTGAGCCCAAACTATTATCTAGGGAGTTCATGTTGATGTATAAATATCCTATTCTATGTTGAATTTAACTCATGAGCTTATTGTAATAGTCACAACAACAAAGAAGGAAATTTTCGACGTGAAGCATCTATTGGATGTATATATTCTAGCATGAAAAATAGGATTCCGTGCTGACTGTATGCTGCTAAGATTATCACAATAGATGCAGGTAGGCTTTTGCACTTCCACACCTAAATTTGCAAGTAGGATCTCTAGCCATGATGCCTCACATGCTACCATTGCTATACTCAACTTTTGTACTTGGCAAAGCAACAGTGGGTTGCTTCTTGCTGCTCCATGTAATAGCTGCATTCCCAAGTGAGAATAGAAAGCCACTAGTAGATCTTCTATCTGGTATGCTACTAGCCCAATCTGCATTAGTGTATCCATGAACCCGCAAATCTACACCAGCTTCATAAAACAATGCATAATCCAAAGTAGCACTCACATAACATAGAGTGTGCCTCAGAGCATCTAAATGTGGTTTCCTGGGAACCTACATAAATTGACTTCGAAGTCCAACAGTGTAGCTAAGATCAGGCCTCGTAATTGTGAGATATATCAGGCTTCCCACAATTTTCCTGTAAATATTAGCATTTTCAAATGCTTCACTTGATGTAGTATCTAACTTCAAATTTTGATTTAATGGCATAGAAATTGGCTTACAATCAGCCATACCATACTTTTGTAGCATATTCAAGGCATATTGCCTTTGCGACATCCATATACTTGTTTTTGTATGTATAAACTCAATGCCCAAAAAGTAATGCACCACACCAAGATCTTTTATGTCAAATTCATGCATAAGAAGTTGCCTTACCTCTTTAATGATTTCTTCATTATCACCTCCTACAATGAAGTCATCAACATAAATAGCAATAATTATGATGTCATCATCACCCTTCCTTGCATATAGTGAATGATCTGCATCACACATAGAAAACCCAATAGTGGTCAACTAATTAGCAATCCTTGCATGCCATGCATGAGGAGCTTGCTTAAGCCCATACAAAGCCTTTTGCAACCTGCAAACATATTTTGGATGCTTTGGATCGTCATATCCTTGTGGCTAGTCCATGTATACTTCTTCTTGTAACTCACCATGTAGGAAAGCATTCTTCACATCCATCTGATGCAAAGTCCATCCTTTCGGCAATCCTTGCATGCCATGCATGAGGAGCTTGCTTAAGCCCATACAAAGCCTTTTGCAACCTGCAAACATATTTTGGATGCTTTGTATCGTCATATCCTTGTGGCTAGTCCATGTATACTTCTTCTTGTAACTCACCATGTAGGAAAGCATTCTTCACATCCATCTGATGCAAAGTCCATCCTTTCTAACTTCAAATTTTGATCTAATGGCATAGAAATTGGCTTACAATCAGCCATACCATACTTTTGTAGCATATTCAAGGCATATTGCCTTTGCGACATCCATATACTTGTTTTTGTATGTATAAACTCAATGCCCAAAAAGTAATGCACCACACCAAGATCTTTTATGTCAAATTCGTGCATAAGAAGTTGCCTTACCTCTTTAATGATTTCTTCATTATCACCTCCTACAATGAAGTCATCAACATAAATAGCAATAATTATGATGTCATCATCACCCTTCCTTGCATATAGTGAATGATCTGCATCACACATAGAAAACCCAATAGTGGTCAACTAATTAGCAATCCTTGCATGCCATGCATGAGGAGCTTGCTTAAGCCCATACAAAGCCTTTTGCAACCTGCAAACATATTTTGGATGATTTGGATCGTCATATCCTTGTGGCTAGTCCATGTATACTTCTTCTTGTAACTCACCATGTAGGAAAGCATTCTTCACATCCATCTGATGCAAAGTCCATCCTTTCGTTATAGCTAATGCAACAAGTGTTCTGATAGTAGACATTTTAGCTATAGGACTGAATGTTTCCTCCTAATCAATTCCCTGCTTTACCTTGTAAACCCACTTGCAACCTATGGGTTTCTTTCCTTGGGGCAATGGAACCAACTTCCATGTATCATTTCCATAAAGTGTAGCCATCTCGTCATCCATATCTTTTTCCCAATTTGCATTTCTAATTGCATCTTCAAAATAAGAGGGTTCAACATCTGTTGGAAGTCAATGTATATAGGTCCAGAACTGCTCATAGAATAGATATAATAATTATCTCTTGTAAGTTCTATAGTAAAAAAGCGGGCAGCGACGTGGGTAGAACAAAACTCTTCCAATGTGGTGTCCAGGGATCGAATCCCATTGCCCGCAGCAGCATTTTTTTTTAATAAAGCAAATCGAAAAGTGCATGGACAGCCGTTTTTCGCAATGCAACATTTTAGGAGTTTATCATATATGTAGCGTTTCCTCAATCACAATCTATCCCCAATTACGATTTCTCTATCACTCAAAAACAATAGTGGAGAGAAGAACGTAGAGATTGCACAAGGTAAAAGAAAATCTAATGCGGAAGAGTAGAAACAAATATGACGCAAAGAAGGAAGAATTCTGATATTATAGATGTGAATCAATGGTTACAATACCTTTGGAAAATAGCTTCGTGATGAAGTTTCGACCTACCGACCACCCCCGAGCTATCACAATCTCAGTCACACTCACACTCTCAATCACACTCTCACTCACAATCTCAATATCAATCACAATCATAATCATGTGATTATACAATTGCAATCTCATTCTCATTCTCAATCACACTCTCACTCTCACTCTCAATCACAATGGAGCATTCTTCTTGATGTTGCTCATGGTGGGAAAAAGGCATCTTGTAAAGTCATTTCTTCTCAATCACGAACTCATCATCTTCATATTCGTCATCAAATCTGCATCTTGGAATTGGATCATATCTATTCATATGAAGGTACCATCTTCGCAGTCTCG
The DNA here is from genome assembly GCA_020310875.1 of Ceratopteris richardii. Lineage (NCBI taxonomy): Eukaryota > Viridiplantae > Streptophyta > Polypodiopsida > Polypodiales > Pteridaceae > Ceratopteris > Ceratopteris richardii. The sequence continues at coordinate 46,750,005 of CM035406.1, read as the reverse complement.
ATCTCGGTGTCATCATCTTTATTATCATATCTAAATTTTAGCTTCCTGTCAAAGTCCTGCAAAACATCTGATCTAGACAAGATCATGAGCAATATCTTTCAACAGTGTATTTCATCTATGTCCATCAATGAAATGATTTTCCATTGATTATAGATGTATTAAGAAAAAATAAGAATGGCCCTAACTATGATAGAAACTTGTTCAAGGCCGTGATGCATTCTAAGTACAAATCATGAATGCCAAGAAAAGAAAACATAAGTATATGTGAAGAGATTTTGTTGTTGTCCTTTTTCAACGAAGATGCTAACAGGTACTCTTTTGATCGAAATCATTATCTGTAAAGTCAATCTCATTCACAAGCCATTATTATCAATACAATAGAGTATATGAAAACAAAGGTGGTAAGCTATCACGTCAGCACTGTAAATGGTAGATGGATGAATATTACCCTCAGTCACAATGCTTTTGATCGTGGCAATAACTTCCATTCGAAAACATGTGAGCCCAAACTATTATATAGCGAGTTCATGTTGATGTATAAATATCCTCTTCTATGTTGAATTTAATTCATGAGCTTATTGTAATAGTCGCAACAACAAAGGAGGAAATTTTTGATGTGAAGCATCTATTGGATGTATATATTCTAGAGCTAAGAATCGGTACTATTGTTTGCTTATACTTTTAATTTGTGTCCAAATCTTTTGATTTCCTCTTTTGGTCTTGTTTTATTTCTTCAAGTTCATATCAAACAACATTATGCATAAAATATATGTATCTCTCCACAGTATAGTCAATATGTGAACTTCTTTATTTGTATTTATGAGTCGTATTATATGCCCGTTCAATGGGATACATTCTAATCCTATGTCTGCACTGAATCTATAGCATCAATATCTATATCAACGTCTATGACTTATATGCCGATAGTGATCTGTTCATCCTACTATAAAGCTACTTTATAAACTGTGTAGGCGATCATGAGCTTTTATCTTCTTCTCCAGATCCTCAATAAAACTGTATATCGTACATGCTTATTATTCTTCAACTCCTTCAGTATGACAAACCACGACATGCATGTACATCATAACAACCACATGGACTTTCTGTAAAAAGGAATAAAGCAATAGCCTACGAAAGATGTAAAGTCAAATGGAAAAAGACTATTAATCTTTAAAGTTCACACTGTAATTTCTCATTATCGTGTTTTCACAATTGCTTTCTCATGTGTATACTGTTGGAGCAAGTCTATGACAAGCCTAAGTATTGGCCTGAGTCCCACAAATTCAAAGAAGAAGCTTTAAAATGAAGACAATGTAAAGTTCACTTGTGAACTAGCTCTTTTAACTTTTGAAGACTTTACTTAATGTAAATGTGAAAGAATCTTAAGTGGTTGAGTCCACTTGGTCAAAATGGGGAAGAGGAGCCACGAATTCGTGATTTGTGGTAGATAGAGAATGAAATCAATCACTAATTGATTGGAGAGTGATTGAAGGAAGTTAGCCTCCCAAGCTCAACTATAAATAGATGGTAGCTTTAGTCGTGGTTAGAGAGACCTCGAAGAGCTGAGCTTTATGCCATATCAAGGTGTGGTTTCAAGGCACACATATGTATCAGTAAGTCTATTGTGTTGTAAAATCAATATACTTTCATTTTCATGATCATTTGAGTTCATATTTCCATGTTCTTGTGAAGTGTACTACTCACTGCCATATCTCTCAGTTTTCTTAGTTGGATTGCAGAGATGGTTTCTCTGAGCTTGATGCATCATTTTCAGTGGTTTAACTTGGTAAAGTTAGCTCTATAAGTATTATATATGATCACCATTTTGCATTTCATTTGGTTGTTTCAATCTTTAGTTATGTTCAGTTGAAGTCAGCCCTGTCTGTTCATTTTCACTTCTCTGTCAGGTACCCGACTTTTTTACTCATTGTGTCAGAGCAGTTTCTCCGTGTCTACTTGCCCAAATTCAATCATTTAAATCTTGTTTGGTTCAGCATACTGTCTAGTATAAGCATACACATTTCCATAATCATTAAAGTTTTAAATATTGAGTTATGTTTATTTTTCTACTCACTAGTCTCATGACTATAGCAGCCCATGAAAATCGAGATGATGTCATCACTTGTTAAACATCATTCTCAATGTGTGGTTCGTTATTTTTGATGAGATTACTCTTGAAAGTTAGCTCTTTAAGTTAACTAGATTTTTGCAAAAGGAATTAAGCTAATTACTGTTGTGCTCAGAGAAGTACGCAAAACACTGGACATGTGTATGAACCAAAATAACAAGTTCTTCACCTCTAAGCTAACTCCAACTTATCTGTTTTGATCTATCTTTTTGAGAGTGATCTTCCAAGGTACATAGGGTTTCTAATACATCCATTGGCAAGCTAAAAGGGCCCACCACATACTCTTGGAGTTCATTTGGCTGGTGTAGATCAAGGTTTTTGCAACACCTCTTCATCTTCAAGCACATACCTATCCATCTCTTCACAGTGGTATCGGAGGAAGGATGGCAAATAGATTTCCTTCATCAATTGACAAATTGGACAGAGGTAACTACTCACCTTGGTCATTAAGAATGGAAGCTTATCTCCATGGTAGAAGTTTATATGGTTATGTGGCTGGAGATGAAGTTATGCCAAGTTTCAGGAACAAAAGTCAACCAACACAAGAAGATCAAGAAAGATTGAGCACGTGGTGCTCCAAGGATGCACTTGCAAGGTGTTATCTCCTCAACTTTATCTCAGATTTTTTGTTGCCTCACATTAGAAGTTGTAAGACATCTCAGGAAGTGTGGGATGCACTTGAAGCTTTCTTCTCTTCAAGTACTAAAGTTAGGAAGCATCAAATATGGCTGGATTTCACAACTCTCAAGAAGGCTCCCAAACAAAATGTGACTTATTTTGTCACAAAGCTCAAGGACATAACAGATCAGTTGGGAAGCATGGGAGAGGTAATAGATGAAGAGGAAATTGTAAGGTAGGTCATCAATGGATTGAAAGTAGATGACAAGTGGGAAGCATTCACCACAGCTATGGATTTGTACATGGACATGCATGTACGTGATTTCAATACACTCATTAGACAATTACTCACTCAAGAGGCAAAGCTTATCAAAAATGGAGAAAGCTCTAAAGGTAATCAATCTTCATATTTATACACTGATAAAAGCAAGTCCAAAGATAACAAAGGAAAGGCAAAGAAAGTGGATGATGAAGCAGGTACATATCAAGTTAACTATGCAGGTAGAGGAAGACATGGAAGAGGTAGAGGAAGAGGAGGTAGACAAGGCAAGGGGAGATCCCAAGGCTCCAACCCATGTTCTATTTGTGGAGTAACTAATCATACAATTGAAAATTGCTTTAGGAATTCTAGGAATCAAAGAGGAAGAAAATACAATAGAGGAAGTTATGGCTACTCAAGAGGAAGGTTCAACAATTACCATGGCAATTACAACAACTACAATCATTCAAACTATCAAGGAGGCTACAAAGGAAGGAGAGACTTCAATAACTACACAGAAGACTCAAACAAAGAGGATTCATTATTGATCATGAACATGGCTATGCCACAAGGTAAAACTGATGAGCATGTTTTCTACATAGATTCAAGTTGCTCCAATCATGTGGAAGGAAATGTAGCTCTCCTATCAGATTTGGAAGATCTAAGGAATAAGCTCTCCAGATCCTCAATAAAACTGTATATCGTACATGCTTATTATTCTTCAACTCCTTCAGTATGACAAACCACGACATGCATGTACATCATAACAACCACATGGACTTTCTGTAAAAAGGAATAAAGCAACAACCTACGAAAGATATAAAGTCAAATGGAAAAAGACTATTAATCTTTAAAGTTCACATTGTACTTTCTCATTATCGTGTTTTCACTATTGCTTTCTCATGTGTATACTTGGATATATTCATATCCCCTATAGTGCACAAATGCCTATCTTATGTGGATGGCCAATCTTAGTATCTTTATGCATAGAAATCATACCTCCATCATCCACTTTTTCGATTGTGGATTCAACACTGCAAGGTGGTGTAAGCCTTGTTCGAATCCAATTGTTGTCTGTGTTGTTGATTCGATCACCATAGCCAAAGGAAATGTGTCTCACCTTGGGGTGCACCTGTTTTATTTCGGAAGAAGAAAGACGGCTCTTATAGATTATGCATTGACTATAGGGGGTTGAATAAAAGAACAATTAAGAATAAGTATCCACTCGCTCACAAACAAGAACTATGTCATAAAAAGAGAACAACCTCTTCAAAAATCAAGCAAATGGCAGCTTATGTTTGAGATTCCTTTATACCAGTATACATATATTACAAAAATGAAGTGAAAACATGTGATTTTTTGACATTTTTTGTCATTTTCTCATAAAAAAAGAGCTGAAAATGTAGTCAAAATTTCACTAGATAAGACATTGACATGTCCGAAATCTATATGATACGACATTGACATGTCCAAAATCTATATGATAAGACATTGACATGTCCAAAATCTATATGATAAGACATTGACATGTATAAAATCTATATAAAGAATGTAAAACTAAATAATTCTTGTACAAAAATAAGATTTAAGACATATTTTCAATGGGTGGATATCTGATTGTTATTCAAAATTGCTACAAAACATGGTTTCATTAACCAAACTACTTCGAGGCATTTACATAAGCACTAAAAATGTTAGAGACTTTCAATGCAACTCACAACTATGTCGATCTATGTCTACACCCTCATCATCTGATGCACTTGATTCAATCTCATACTATTGAGAGCTCTCTTCTTCTTCTTCTATATCCAAAAGAGCTGTATCTTCATCCACGTACATACCAAATTCTGCAGGATCATGCACAAATCTTCTTGTTTGCCTATGATTTCTTGTACCACATACATCTGGAAGCTTTTGTTTTATCATATTGATGGTTGCTTTCCTCAAGTGACCTGTTTTTGTCAAGGAAAAATCATAAACAAGAATATCCACATCATCCATTTTAAGAGTGGATGTGTTTCGAATATTCTTTTTCTTTTTTGAACCTGTTCGTTTAGTATCACACACCATTTCTAAGTTATATTTACCTGTGAATGCATTACTACTTTTAGTGTAATACCAATGCACCATCAAAGCCTCTATTCTTCTCTTCTCAATATCTTTAGTTATCTCTTAAACCTTTGCAATCCAAAATGGTCTGGTAGCCTCATCACCATCAGCAAGTACTGCAATAAGTGTTCCAATATTTATCTCTATTAAATTTCCTTGCCATCTTGCTTCTGCCTGTTTTGTCATCCTTGGGCCTACATAAATATTTCTTTCTGGTGGATGTAACAAACTTTGAAGTGCATCTGCATTACATGCTTGGGCCACATTCACGAACCTTTGTGTACAAAAATCCCATGTGAATGGAACATCGACTGGCCAATGACCTGCAATTGTATACTGTATAATCTCTTCTTGATGATTGAAAAAGTCCTCCCACCAAGATACATCTTGATCTCCAGCATATTTTTTTGCATGCTCAATATGTCTCTTCTTTTCAATAAGTGCATGCATCGAGCTTTTATTTTGATCAACCACATTTCCACATCTTTCTGTATTATTTTTATCTTCATATGGTGATTGTTCTACACCATACACTGTAGACAAATTAGGCACCTGCAATAAGAATCTGCATCCCTCTTTAGGCTCCCACCCAGGAGAAGATGAATACTGCTTTGCAAATAAAAGGGTTATTTCATCAACCCTCCTCATCAAGAATACATGGTTGAAACTAATATTGTGCAATGGAGCCAAAACCTTAGCACTGTTATCAAGGCCCATTGAGCAAAAGTGCTTAAAGTTATAAATCTGTGTGAGGTGTTGAACTTTTGGTTTTGGAGTATATGCTTCTGAAATCAGCTCAGATAAAATCAAAAGAGTAAAAGAATTGTTACGTGCCAACTGTTAAAAGTCAAGCTTCAAGCTAAAAATTCGTGGGGAATCTTTTATGGACATGTGGAGCAATCAAAGGAAGCCAAAAGCCACGAGATTCCATCAAGAAAAGTCACTCAACCACTCCCCAAGTCATCTCAACTAATTCCTCCAAGTTAGGAGGCTGATTTGGAAAGGTAGTTCCTAGATTTTAGGGGCACACCTCTCACTATAAAAGGAGCATGTATCCCGACTTCTTTTGGGCCATCTTCTTGGAGTTTTAGCTCATGTAAAGTGAGCACTAAGTGCTGGAGTTGTGATAAGCAAGCCCCTTGCTTAAGCAACCCCCTTGCTTGCTTGTTTGTTTTCTTTTAGTAGGCATATCTATGTGTGTGCGCAGGCAGTGTTGCAACTCTCTACCCCTGAGTTGTTAGCATTGGTTCTCCCTCATATGGTATCCATTTGATGTAATTCTTGTCTCATTGGATAGCTATAAGAGTCTATTTTATGCTTACCAATTCTCTGGAGCATTCTCTGAGTAAGCTGGGAGCAACATTCATTTTAGTGAAGTTGTGTGATTGATATCTCTCTCTTTGTGTAGGCTCTGTTGGAAATATTTTGCTCTCTGTTGTAAGGGCTGGTTCTCCTTCTCTATGTATCCATTTGCTATGATTTTGGTGTCATTGGGTAGCTATTAGCGTCCTCTAAAGTTGACTTAAGTTTGAGATTCATTCTCTGTATAATCTCTGAGAAAAGTTTGCTGGAGTGAAGTGAGGTCTCTGCTTGACTAGCAGTTGTGAGCATTCAACTAGCTCATGTTGTAGACATTGTTTCTCTTTGTGTAAGCATCCATTTCAAGTGAAATTTGTTTTGTTGGAAAGCCCTTGGTGTCTACTACAGTTCTAAAAAAGCTCACTGGAGTTCTCTGCATAAGCTCTGAGTAAGAGCATTTTTGGTGTGCAGAGGTCAAAGAAGGATACCTGTGGAGGTCATTCGCGCTTCATCGTTGCTTAGGGGTTGAGATACTTCCCCCATCAGTGGTATCAGAGCATTTGGGCATCTTGGAGGTATCACATACAAGCAAGAAGACCTCTTGGAGTTTGTGGTTGAAGATTTGCATCAACAAAAGCTTCTTGGAGGTAGCTCACATCAAGGGGGAGCTATTCTACTCAAATTTGCAAGAGCACAAGGTGTCCATCTAAGGAAAGCTTTGGATTGAGGTAACCTCAGAGCCTCATTTTCATTTTACACACATTGGAGCATTAGCCAAGGGCTAGGTCAAGTATCAAAGACTAGATATGGGAGACTTCAACACTCAAATTGAAAAGCTAGACAAAGGTAACTATCAACCATGGAGATTTAGGGTCTCCAACTATCTTATGGGCAAGGGCCTTTGGGGGTTGATTAGTGGAAGTGAACCAAGACCTAGGTTGGATGAGAATCCAACCAATGACCAGAGAAGGGCCTTTAGGGAATGGAATGAAAGAGACAAGAGGGTTATCTTTATTCTTTCCCAACACATTAGCAATAGCATGATCGGCCATATCCAAGACCTGGATTCAAGCATGAAGGTATGGGAGACACTTGAAAGGCTTTATTCAACAAGCACCAAAGCAAGGAAGATACAACTCAAGAATGAGCTCAACAACCTTAGGAAGAGCTCAGGGAGTAGCATAAATGACTACATACTTAAGGTCAAGGAGTTATCAGATGCATTGGGATCCATTGGAAGCCACGTAGATGATGACGATCTTGTGGCTTATACTCTCAATGGTTTGAGAGATGATGAGAAGTGGAAACCCTTTACCACTTCAGTTATGTAAGGGATAATCTTCCCGATTTTGAGCAATTGGTTGCTCTCATGGTCACTGAAGAAATGAACATAGGTGGAAGTTCAACTAAAAGCAAAGATGCACAAGTTTTCTATGCAGGTAATCAAAGGGGCAAAGGAAGACAAGGACAAGGAAGGGGCAAAGGAAGGTTTGGAGGAAGGCAAGGCCACTCAAGAAATCAAGGACATGACCAAGGCACCTCATCACAAAGAGGGAGAGGAAGATCAAGAGGAAGAGGAGGACGACATCAACAAAACAGGAATCAAGATGGCGAAGGATGTTACATATGTGGCAAGTTTGGCCACTATGCTAGAGATTGCTACCAAGGAGGAAACCAAAGGAACTATAATCAAGGTTCTTCATACAAAGGCCAAGGTAATTATGCTTCTACAAGTTCAGAAAATGACAATCTCTTGATGATGCACATGAATGGGAATTCAAGCAAAGTAGATAACACTTGGTATATTGATAGTGGATGTAGCAACCATATGAGTTGCAATGCTTCTTGGTTTACTAATCTACATGTTCCCAAAGGTAAAGGACATGTAGAAACAGGTGATGATACAGCCCATGAGATCTCCCATGTTGGAGATGTAGCTTTGGATGACAAGGAGGAAGGAAGATGTCTCAAGGATGTCTTGCATGTACCTACCATCACAAAGAACTTGGTGTCCGTTGGGCAAATGGTTGAAAGAGGCTATCAAGTAAGGTACAACAAAGGTGGATGCTTTGTGGAGAACCCTAAGCAAGGTTACAAGGTCATAGCAAGAGGAAAGAAGCAAGGGAGACTCTTCACTTTGGAGGTAAATTCTCATTCTACTCAACATGTCTACTTCACATATGGAAACAAGAGGATTTCGGAGTTGGACTTGTGGCACAAGAGGATAGGTCACATCAACATACAAAGAATGAAGGAAATGCAATTCAAGAGGCTGGTTGAAGGTCTTCCCAACTTCCAAGGACAAGGTATGAAGCATTTATGTGAATCTTGTCAACTAGGGAAGCAAGCGAGACTTCCATTCAAGAAGAGTGGCTACATAAGCCAACATCCATTGGAGTTGATACATACAGATGTGTGGGGGCCAACGAAAGAGCAATCCATTGGAGGTAACAAGTACTTTGTCACTTTTATAGATGATTGCACAAGGATGGTTTGGGTTTATTTCATAAAAAAACAAATCAGATGTGTTTACATGTTTCAAAGCATTCAAGGCAATGGTAGAGAAGGAAACAGGTACATATATCAAGAAGCTAAGGTCCGATGGAGGGGGAGAATATTTCTCAAATGAGTTTTCTGATTTTTTAATGGATCAAGGCATCAAGAGGCAAGTAACATGCAGGTACACACCCCAACAAAATGGAGTAGCAGAGAGAAAGAATAGATACATTGCCGAGATCGCTAGAGCAATGCTTAATGAGATGAATGTACCTAACATGTTTTGGAGTGATGCAGCAAATACCGCAGTGTATCTAATGAATAGGGCTCCTACCTCAGGGATCCATGGCTTGAAACCATATCAAGCCTATTATGGTAAGAAACCTGATCTTTCCCACTTGAAGATATTTGGATGTACTTGCTATGTACGTGTGCCAAGTGAATTGAGGCACAAGCTACAACCAAAGGCAGAAAAGTGTGTGTTTCTAGGATATTCAAATGATCATAAAGGTTACAGGTGCTTCAACCCAAATACAAAGGACTTGAGGATATCAAGGGATGTAGCATTTGATGAGCTACTCCCTTGGTATAAGAAGTATGATTGTATGCAGGACTATGAAGAAGAAAAGCATGGACATGATGAAGAACAAATCGACCTAGAGCTAAGCGGCCCAAGGTGTTCCATCAATGAAGATAGTTCAAGCATGAACTCACCATGGAGGGGGAGATCTTCATCAAGCTATGAAGCACAATCAATCAACAAAGGCAAAGCAACATTGGTGGAGTTGGATGAAGAAGGTAATGAAGTTGAAGATGATGAAGGACACATGATGGAGAAAGAAGTCACGTCAAAGAAAGAGATCAAGTTCCCAAGGCAAAGGAGGTTTATTCCTCCAAAAGGTGAAGAAAGGAAGTCTTCTAGAGTTAAGTATCCAACTCAAAGGTTTACTTATGATTCATACATGGCAACACATTATGCATATATGAACAAAGTAGTAGAAGATCATGAGCCCGATTGCTATGAAGATGCAAGCAAGTACACCGAATGGAAAGAGGCAATGCAAGAAGAGATCGACGCACTTGAGGAAAATCAAACATGGACTCTAGTGCCCAAGAAGGAGAACATGAAGGTAATAGGTAATAAGTGGGTGTATAAAGTAAAGAGGAATTCAGATGGATCTATTTCTAGGTTCAAAGCAAGATTGGTGGCCAAGGGTTTTGCACAAACCTATGGAGTGGACTTTGAAGAGACATTCAGCCCCGTGGCAAAGATGAGCACCATTAGGACACTCATTGCAATGGTTGCTAGCAAAGGATGGAAGCTCTTCCAATTGGATATCAAGAATGCCTTTCTCAATGGAGACTTGGAAGAAGAGGTATACATGGAGCAACCACTAGGTTTTGTTCATAAAGAGTTTCCACATCATGTTTGTAGGTTGAAGAAGGCACTTTATGGCCTAAAGCAAGCTCCAAGGGCTTGGAACCAAAGATTGGTCGACTATTTGATCAAATGTGGTTACAATCAATGCAAGGCGGATCCATCTCTCTTCATCAAACAAAGAGGAGAACTTGTGGTCTACATGTGTGTGTATGTAGATGATCTTATCATTACAGGTAATGATACAAAGGGCATTGAGGAGATCAAGGCAAAGCTTGGAAAGGAGTTTAGGATCTCTGATCTTGGAGATCTTAGGTATTTTCTTGGCATTGAAGTTGTATACAAAGAAGAAGGTATTATGCTCATACAAAGGAAGTATATTCTAGACCTACTTGAGAGGTTTGGGATGCTACATTGCAAGCCTATTTCAAATCCCATGGAAGTTAATGTAAAGCTAAGCTCCATTGATGGAGAGCCATTAGAGGATGTAACTTTGTATCGATCTATTGTAGGCTCTTTCAATTATGCCACAATAACCAGGCCTGACATAGCATATGGAGTTGGAGTGTTATCACAATTTATGCATAGTCCAAGGACTACACACTTGCAAGCTGCAAGAAGAATGTTGCGATATCTCAAAGCCACTATAAATGAAGGATTGTTCTACTCATTTGATGATGATATGCAGGTCAAAGCTTATTCCGATGCCGATTGGGCCGGTTCGAAGGAAGATAGAAGGAGTACAAGTGGTTACCTAGTCATGCTAGGTAGCAAGATCATCTCATGGATTTCAAAGAAGCAACCCACGGTGGCATTATCTTCCACCGAGGCTGAGTATAGAGCTTTGGCTCAAGTCACATGTGAGCTAATGTGGATTAAGAAGTTATTTTTATGGAGCTTAATTTGCAGGTTGACACATATCCAATTTTTTGTGACAACATGAGTAGCATTCATCTAGCATCGAACCCTGTCTATCATGCTAGAACCAAGCATATTGAAGTACACTATCACTTCATAAGGGAAAAGGTGATATCCAAGGAAGTTTCAGTACATCATATTGGTACTAAGGACCAAGTTGCGGACATGTTTACAAAGGCTTTGGATGGGATGAAGATTTCAAAATTCAAGCAATGCATCAACATGAAGGAGCTTGGATGAAGATGAAGAATTGAAGCTTGAGGGGGAGTGTTAAAAGTCAAGCTTCAAGCTAAAAATTCGTGGGGAATCTTTTATGGACATGTGGAGCAATCAAAGGAAGCCAAAAGCCACGAGATTCCATCAAGAAAAGTCACTCAACCACTCCCCAAGTCATCTCAACTAATTCCTCCAAGTTAGGAGGCTGATTTGGAAAGGTAGTTCCTAGATTTTAGGGGCACACCTCTCACTATAAAAGGAGCATGTATCCCGACTTCTTTTGGGCCATCTTCTTGGAGTTTTAGCTCATGTAAAGTGAGCACTAAGTGCTGGAGTTGTGATAAGCAAGCCCCTTGCTTAAGCAACCCCCTTGCTTGCTTGTTTGTTTTCTTTTAGTAGGCATATCTATGTGTGTGCGCAGGCAGTGTTGCAACTCTCTACCCCTGAGTTGTTAGCATTGGTTCTCCCTCATATGGTATCCATTTGATGTAATTCTTGTATCATTGGATAGCTATAAGAGTCTATTTTATGCTTACCAATTCTCTGGAGCATTCTCTGAGTAAGCTGGGAGCAACATTCATTTTAGTGAAGTTGTGTGATTGATATCTCTCTCTTTGTGTAGGCTCTGTTGGAAATATTTTGCTCTCTGTTGTAAGGGCTGGTTCTCCTTCTCTATGTATCCATTTGCTATGATTTTGGTGTCATTGGGTAGCTATTAGAGTCCTCTAAAGTTGACTTAAGTTTGAGATTCATTCTCTGTATAATCTCTGAGAAAAGTTTGCTGGAGTGAAGTGAGGTCTCTGCTTGACTAGCAGTTGTGAGCATTCAACTAGCTCATGTTGTAGACATTGTTTCTCTTTGTGTAAACATCCATTTCAAGTGAAATTTGTTTTGTTGGAAAGCCCTTGGTGTCTACTACAGGTCTACAAAAGCTCACTGGAGTTCTCTGCATAAGCTCTGAGTAAGAGCATTTTTGGTGTGCAGAGGTCAAAGAAGGATACCTGTGGAGGTCATTCGCGCTTCATCGTTGCTTAGGGGTTGAGATACTTCCCCCATCACCAACTTCTTAGAGAAAGTACTGAACATTTGATCAATGTGATCATGAGTGTGGCCAACCAGAAGGAAATTTACCTTAACCTTCTGAAATACCTATTTTTCAACAAGCATGCTTAAATATCCAAAGATTATAGAATTTTTATTCTCTCTTGTAGTATTATCAAGTTGCAAATATAGAGTTGGTGGAAAAAGACCCTTCCATGATTGCAAAACCCGATGAATGATAGTAACTGTAAGGTTTGGATCATTATGCACATTCGGATATGTGAAGAAAACCTTGGACATGACAATTCCATTGTATACCAAAGCACCAACCAAATACATTTGCACAATGACTTCATCTCCAATGTCCTTAGGGATGCGATAAAAATGTGGCAAACAAGTTTTTTTTTTTAATCCATACCATCGATCAACAAACACATATAACGCTCCTGATTTCTGAGTGCTTTACTTTGATGATGAATTGATTTCTTTCTCTCTAAAGCTTGACTCTCACGATGGTTGTTGAGAAGGTTTTTAAAATTATCCTTTTCCTGTGGTGTTTTAGCCCCCTTTGCCATGTTTTCCAAAGTGGCGCAAACTGAACATTCACCCATTCTAACTTTACGAGGAATAGACACATTGTTAAACTCTTCCTTCCATAATCGAGTAAAGTGATGATACAACACATACTTCTCATTTCTGTTTTCCATGTCTTCTCTATATATTTGAAATACCTCTCGACGAGTAAAGTTATCTGACAAGTGCAACCTTCCAGTTGTAGGCATAACCTCACAATGCAAGCTAAAATAGTTCAACATCCAATTCATTGCATGACGTCCAACAGATCCTTTGGTCCCAACATGGAACGTATCCAAAATGAGATCCCCATTCATAACCCCCTATTGAACCCTATGTATTCTAAAATTTCCCACACCCATTGCAATTTTAAATGCAGCGCTACAACATCGCATCCCTTGACTAAAGAAATATTCAAAAGCAATACGTGTTACTGACATGTTATCCTCAATCATTTTCATGCAAGAAACAAGGTATATATCTTGCCTTTCACTATCAAAATGGAGGAATTTCTCTCTTAGGTGCTTTAGTTTCTTCATTCCTAAATTGTACAAACATTTCAAACCACAACAATGCTTCACAATATCCAATGCAATCTGTCTATCTGAAGTAAGAAATTTAAATCTTTTTTGACTTACTTCACGAGGCCTTCTTTTAAAACATAGATTGAGCTTGCTTTGCCTTTCCGTTGCTCCACATGCACTTGAGTCAGAAGGGAGATCAATGGTTGGATCAGATGGGAGATCAAGAGGTGCATTTGGTTGAGCAACATTGCACTGTGAATTGGATAACTTAAATGACTCAACAGACAACATAGAATCATCACCACGTTCTAAATCATAGGGATCATCACTTATGAGGAAAGGGTCAACTGAGAACAATGAATCCGAAACTGTATCAATATGAGTAGAGGAAGCTGATGCCCAAGCATCCACTGAAAAGATTGAGCTCATCTTCACTCAGTTCAAAGAAGACTGAAGATGAATTACCTTTTTAAATAAGTAGAAGTTCGAGATCAAGTGAAGATGTCACATCAAATGTCACATCAAGTAGATATGAAATCAAAAGTTCATTAAAGTACATTAAAGTGCATTAAACATCAAATTACATTAAAGCACTTAAAGCCTAAAATTAAAGTACTTAATTACTCAAATATACACTAATAAGGGAACCAAAGATTTGATTCACTTTTGAAAGATGAGATACACAGTTGATTTCAAACTAGATATGAGTCATTGAATTTTAGCATTATGAGTGAATCAAAATATATCCACGTTGAGTTCCAATTGGATTAGATAAAATTGTTTGGAATAGTGCCACTGAAGACTTTACAAGAAGAAATTTTACGTTTGGTTAAGATTTCAAGGATTATTTTTTATTGTGGTCTTGGCTAGATCTCAAAGAGGTATATGAAAGTATATTCAGAAAGAATTATGTGTAAAAGAGGTACACGGAAAAGTATATGTAAGAATTATGTGTAAAAGCTATATCCGTGGCTTAAATGAATTTTGAATCTAAGATTTACCTGAACGTTTGAAATTACCAACCTATTTGATTTTCTCTTTTCTGCAAAGACAATGAGTGACGCTTGAAATTACCAACCTATTTTGTTGAAATTAGCAACCTATTTTGTTGTTCGAGACGTTTGAACCCGAAAGTTCTTTGTTGAACGTTTATTCATACATTGATTTTCCTTTTCAACAACATGTTACAAGATAAATGTGAATATGAACTGAAGTGAGAAGGATAAGACTATAAAGATGTCATTAATCTCCCATATTCAACACAACTTAGACTTGATTTTTCCCCAAGCAGTAGATTCTAAGAAACAATTTATACATGAGATTAGCCTTCCTCATGTACATACCATACTCTTGCCATTAAAGTGTAAATTTCATGCAAATGTATATAAATAGTTGCAAGGTTCTATAAATATTTCACTAAAGTCGAGGTGAAACAGCCTATTTGTGTGAGTGGTATTTCCTGGTTAGATAAGTTGACAGATCTAGTTAGCAACTGGATTCATTCAGGTAGATCCAGTTAGTCTCTAGTTCAAGTTACCCAATTGCCTATAAATAGCAAAGGAGGAGATCATTCTCATTTCCAAAATCCACAAGCAAGAGAGAGCAACAGAGCACAGACATCAATGGAGCAGAGAGCTCAGCAAACCAGCAAGGCAACTCTCATGGAGAAGAAGAATGTTGGCAAGAGTACCAAAAGGTAGACAAAATCATACCACAAGAAAAGATTCCTAAAAGATTCCTTTTGTATGTTTTAGTAAATAGTATGCTTTCTAGGTTTTTATTTTTCTTAGCTCATGAAATATAGATCCAAGGAGGGTACAACTCGATGCCAGGCATCGACTTAATGATGTAAGTCGATGCCAGGCATCGACTTTTAGGTGTAAGTTGATGCCACGCATCGACTTTGGGGTTCAACTCGATCCCTGGCATCGAGGTGCACCCTCAAGTCGATGCCTGACATCGAGTTTCACCCAAATTTGATGCCTGACATCGAATTGCACCGTCAAGTCGATGCCTGGCATCGACTTAAACCCTCAAGTCGATGCTTGGCATCAACCTGGAAGGTCGATGCCTGGCATCCAATGTGGCTTGTGGGCCCTTGAAAAACACATTAATGTATGAGCTTATATTTCCAAACCCATTCAAGGATGCTGAGTCAAAAAGTGAGAGGCCCTTCAAGAAGGTGAAAGTGACAATGAGCGCTGTGGATCAGCAACGTGACAGAGGCATTGGTCACCAACCAAAGAAAAACATTGTATCCTTATCCTCTGAGAAGGCTAGCAATCCGGTTGGAATGTCTTCTGGTCGACAGAGTAGCATCAAAATACCTGAGGATGATGCAACTAGGAAGGAAAGGTCGAGGGACGTAGAGGTCTTAAGGACAGATCGTCCACTCCGGGACATGACAAACCTGGAGTGGTGCCTTCAATATGTGGAAGAAAAGAATGTAGTCCTACTTGTGTTCGTAGGGGCTTACGGGAGAGGAAAGATCACGACAACACAGGGTTTTCAGTATGGCCTTGTGTTCAAACTGGATTATGAAGATGAGGATTCTGACAACCTCCTTTTCCTGGTAGAAACATCAAAAGGTTTAAGAAATGTTATATGCAAGATGGATTTCTTGTGCCCAGAGTGCTGTGTTCCAGAGAGGCTTGTAGAGATATGCAGGGACTAAATTAATCTTATCAAGGACTTGATGCCATGGATCCAGGGCAACATCATGCCAACACAACAGAAGATGACAACCCCTGTAAAGGCAAGGGGTGAGCCGTGCGTGCAGAAAAAGTTCTTGAAGAAAAAAGAAGAGAATTGCTGATGAGGAGTCTTCTGACTCAAGCTCTAGCTATGAGGATATAATAGTTGCACATGGTGGGGAGCTTGCCTCGCGTATTCTTGGTACTGAGCAGAACAAGATGAGAGAGGACATAACTAGAAGAAAAGTTGTGAAGAGGGGCAGTTGTTCCACCTGCCAATCAATATCATACATAGGCCACCAATGGATCCAGTCACAGGGAGGAGGCCCCTTGAGATCAGGGAGCCACACAATTTGCACGTGTAGAATCTTAAGAAGAAAATGAAGATAAATCCTCATGCTACTATTGTGCGTTTCCTTGTCATGGTGGATCCGAATGAGTGCAGCTCTGTGGAGGAGTTCAATGAGGGTCTTTTTGAGGATTATACATATTATGTGATTGGTGGTTCACACTCTGTAGAGGCCCGCAGACAGCTAGTGAAGGAGCACCCCACCACATTCTTCTTTAGGTATGCAAAGTGCAAAATATATGTTGGTCTTACAACTGAGGAAGCGAAGCTTCTTGCTTGGGATCACAACAATGACAATGACTACAGGCAAAAAATGTCCTCCATAGAGAGAACTCGGTTCTTCCACCATGAATATGAAGATTGTCTCGTGAAGGAAGCTTGAAGAATACATCCCAATCTACGAAAGCAATGCCTTATTGAGGTTGGCATTGCACTAGATGAGAATATAAAGTCTGATGCTTTGAAAAAATATGATCCATGGTTTCAACTGACATTCATAACAGGTAAGATCTGGGATCTACAAGATAAAATTTTCACAATGTGGGAGAACAAGGAGGTCAAGGGCCAGAAGCAACGGAAGTCGAGGCCAGACCCACAGGTTGATCTGAAGGGAAAGGGAAGGAGAGTTGACCTCTCAATTGAAGAGGCTCCTGAGGACATGAAGCTGATACCATGGAGGGCCCTTCAAGGAATCAAAGATGATACATTGATTATATCAACTTTGTCAAGGGTAATCTCCAAGGAGTTAAGCCTGGAGGAGATGGTGACTGAGCTCAATAAGTATGTATGTTATTCTTAGATCCTTTTTCCCTCCTCCCATGTTTCTGGTCTAACCTAGTCTCTTTTTCATTTTTGTGACTGTAGTCATAAAGTATACATTAAGATTCAAGAGGTGATGATGAAGAGGCTGGGTTGGTTTTCTTGGATAGAGGTCCAAGCAGACTATCCAACCACATCATCCTACAAAGCTTTATTAGAATATTTTATCATGTTTTGTGATTGGGTAGGTTCTCTTTCAGAGAGCGTGCCTGGTTTGCTATTAGACTAGATGCCTTGATTCACCTAACCAATTCGATGCAAGGCTTTTAGTAGGAACTCGATGCCTGGCATCGACTTACTGCTGAATGTCGATGCCTAGCATTGACCTAGTGCCATAAGTTGATGCCTGTCATCGACCTCATGGCATAAGTCGATGCCAGACATCGACTTTCAATAGAAAGTCGATGCATGGCATCGACCCACACACGAAATTGATGCCATGCATCGATTCCTTATGTTTCCTTTGGTATATTGAAGAGCTCATTTAATGGTCTTTCCACTTTATTCTGCAGAAAAAGTCTGCAAAGCTAGTAGATGATTGCCCCCCTACATTCCTGGCTCACATTCAAAGAGAAAGGCATGAGAAATCCAGATTGAAAGCCAAGGAGATTGATTTTGATGTTGAACCTGATAAGAAATGTTTCTCCAATCCCCTAGACCCCTTGAGGCCTGTATATTACAATGTATTCTATAGTGATGCGAATAATATTTGTATTGTTGTGCCTAGAAAGCATTTCTCCCTTCTTATAGCAGACATACCCTATGGATTTAGGATGTTGGGATCAGTTAATGACGATGAACCCTTCAAACACCCTCAGATTCGGAAGATGGTCACTGATTTTGCAGAGTTGACTATGTCTCCTCTTTGGAGGATAGTAATTTTCCATAGCAGAGACCAGTCTTTCTCTGTTTCAACTCCTCCGAAGTCAAGATGTCATGTTGTGGAGTGCCTCACGTGGTAAGTAATCTTCTTTCTATCTCCATGGCTTTATTGATGCTCTCTGTCACTTATAGTTCTTGTTGGCAGGGTGAAGACAAACGTCAATCGCACTCCTTTGCATAGGTTTGTGAGCTCCACTGAATGCATTACAATTGGCTATTATGATGAAGTAAGCAAAAGAAGAGTCAGGGAGCATTGCAATGAGAATGGGATCTCAAATGTGCTCATGTTCCTAGCCGTTACCAAGAAACTTTGTCATGTAGCTGGGGAAAGGACATTCGTTAACCCCTATCAGAAGCCACAAAAGCTCATAATGAGATTGCTTCAACTATTCTCCAATGATGATGATTGGGTCCTAGACTTTTTTTCGGGCACAGGTAATTTCAATTATTACATTTTTCATTATCCATGATGTTGATTGGCCTCTAAGTGGTTTTCTTTTGTTTGAGGAATGACTCTGGCATGCTCCTTAAAGATATTCAGGCACTGCATAACTGTGGAGAAGGATGATGCTCAAGTAAGCTTCATTAGAATGAGAATCAATGGTCTGAATGAATGCCCAGATGAAGACCAAGAGGTTGGAAGGAAGCACATTGCAGACACAGAGAGATTCCAACCAGCTTCAAGGGAGCCTGTTCCCCCACTTGAAGATGAATCGGGGGACATGGCTGACCTTGAAGAGCCAATCTTGGAGCAAGAGAGGCAAGAGATGTGTTCTAATGTTCCAGAGGATCCCATTATGCTTGAGCCTGAGGAAAGCTATGATCAACTTCTATTTTAGATTCATATTATTCTTGTAAAACACATGAAATGTAAAACATCATTTTAATAGAAATATAATGCCAAGTTCTGCCTCCACTTTGTGTTAAGCTTGACTTATCTTGAGCATTTCTCTGATGAATGTGTGAATGTTTCTTAGTATAAATTTGTTGATTATAATCTTCTCTTGGGAATGCTTTTGTGAAATTTATTTCATATGCTATGAATATGGCCCAACATTCAATGAGGATCTTAACTATACAAAGGGGATGATCTCAATTGCCTTGTTAAAATGTTCCGATTTTTGCAACACATGTACTGCGATTTTCGAGTAGCTTTTAATCAGCTATAATCTGTGCTTGTTGAGGTTATAGATGTAATGAACGAGTTTCTCCAATTCTTACTTGTACCTTCAACTCTAATCTCTTGTCAAAGATCATGATGTGGGATTCTTGATCGTGCTGAACAACTAGTTTTCAAGGCACCAAGTATTTTAACATATCTATCTTGACTACTTGGGATATGGGATCAAGCTTCTAGTCAATATTTACAAGCAAGAACAAGTGATGGTTTCTAGATATTGTAAAATGCCCACTTTATTGCTTGATATCATGGTCTTTAGGTAAAAAGGAATAGAGAACATGTCTTTGTTCTCCTTTGTTGTGACTCAGTGTTTGGAGCGATTGTATTCACAAAGATTGACTTAAGATCTGGATATCACCAAATTAGGATCAAAATAGAGGATATTCCTAAGATAGCTTTTCAAACAAGATATGGTCACTATGAGTTTATGGTTCTACCTTTTGGATTAACAAATGCTCCTGCCACATTTATGTGCTTGATGAATAATATTTTTCACCATTACCTAGATGAATTCATCTTAGTATTCCTTGATGATATATTTGTATACTCTAAAGATGATTCTGAGCATGGGGTACATCTCAGGAATACTTTGCAAACTCTTAGAGAACACAAATTGTATGGGAAAAAGAGTAAGTGTTTCTTTGCTAAGGATAAACTTGTGTATCTAGGAAGAGTAATATCAAAAGAAGGAATCCTTATACATAAAGATAAAGTAAGAACAATAGTTGATTGGACGATTCCTAAGACTATAAGGGATGTTAGAAGTTTTCTTGGGTTGGCAAAATATGAAAGAGCACATATTAAGGATTTCTCTAAGATGGCTACTCCCCTCATAGAATTGACTCAAAAGAATGTAGGATTTGTGTGGAGTGATGCCTTTCAAAAATCATTTGAAACATTGAAACAGAGAGTCGTTGAGAATTGTGTTTTGAAAATACCAGAAATGGGAAAGCCTTTTGTGGTTGCATGTGATGCAAGTGGTAGTCAGATAGGATGTGTTCTTTCATAGAATGGCAGGGTGGTCACATATGAGTCCAGAAAACTAAGAAAACATGAACTTAACTATCCTACTCATGATTTAGAAATGCTTGTTGTTGTGCATGCACTTAAGCATTGGAGACATCTATTGTTAGGGGTTAAGTTTGAATTGAAAATAGATCATCAGAGTCTAAAATACATCTTCACACAACCATTGCTTAACAACAGGCAGAAGCGTTGGATTGAATTATTAAGTGAGTATGATTTTGACATTAAGTATCTGGCTGGTAAGGAAAATAAGGTTGTTGATGCATTGAGTCGGAGACCTTTGTGTAATCTTGTTTCTGTAATAAATTCTGATTTTCTCAATCAAATTCAAGAAGAGATAAAACATGATCCTTTTTATGTGCCTATTTTGAATGCTTTGAATGCGAACAAGGGTTCGATGTATGAGGAAAAATTTCATTTGCAGAATGGAACATTGTATTGTAACAATCGGCTATGCATATCTTCTGAATCTCCATTAAAAGTTAAAATATTACATGATTGTCATGATGCACCTTTTCCTACACATCCAGGTTATTCAAGGACCTATGTTAAAACAAAGTAGTCTTACTTTTGGCCATGTATGAAGCGGGATATTAGAAAATATGTAAGTGAATGTTTGAAGTGCCAATAGGTGAAATTTGAGTTTAAGAGGATGCCTGGAATGCTTCAACCTTTGGATGTCCCAAATCAGAAGTGGGAGTCTATTTCTATGGACTTTATCACTAAGCTACCTATGACCAAAAGTAAGCATGATACCATATTTGTTGTAGTCGATCGGCTTACCAAGATGGCATATTTCTTTCCTATGAAAAAGACTGATACTGCATTGAATGTTGCAAGAATCTTTGTAAAAGAAATATTTTGATTGCATGGAATGCCTAAAAGCATAATTTCTGATAGAGATTCTAGATTTATGTCAAACTTCTGGAAAGCGACATTTGAATCGATTGGAACTCAACTTCGTATGAGTACAGCTTTCCATCCACAAACTAATGGGGAAACCGAGAGGGTTAACAGGGTAATTGAAGATATGTTGCATATGTATATGAATGAAAAGCAGGATAATTCGAGTGAATATTTACCCTTGGTTGAGTTTGCATACAATAGTGCATGGCATGCATCTATAAAAATGACTCAGTTTGAAGCTATGTATGGTTATAATTGTTTGACTCCACCTTCGTTTTTGGGTTTTCAAAATAAAGTAGAAGTATCCAAAGAAATGCTTGATAAGATGGATGAAGAACTTGGAAAATTAAAGAAACACATAAAAGAAGCTCAGAAAAGACAAAAGAAGTTCTATGATTTAAAGAGAAGAGCACTTGAATTCCAAGTTGATGATATGGTATTTCTTAAAGTTAATCCTCACCGATCTAACTTGTTGTTAGGGAAGGATCATAGACTTTCTCCTCGATATGCATGTCCTTTTAAAGTTTTGAATGAGGACAGAGTTCTTAAAGAGGGGAAGAATTGTAATAGGCCTCTTTTCTAGTGAAATAATTCATTTTGAACTTTTTGAATTTCATTGTGGGGATAATGCTTAGAATGAATAATTAGGTCATTTTATGCATATAGGAAAAATTTTGGGTTGACAAGTTTCATTTTCTCTCTCTAGACCTTATTTGCATCATGTTTTCTAGTCAAATTTTGAAGGTGAAGATGAAAGAATTAGGAAGAAATCTGTATGAGAGAAAGGTGGAGCAAGTATAGGAGAATAAAAGTGCCTGAGTGAAATTCTTTTGAATTATGTTTTAAGTACCTCGTTCAGGGTCCTACATTTAGTTCATTGTAAGAAAATGCCTTGATTTTACTCTCTTTCTAGAGTTTTAAAACTTGCAGGGCTCAAAAGTGGCATTTGGAGGTGGATTTGGATCTCAAATGTCTCTAACACTATTGTGCAGATCGCAAAATTGAATAAAAGTGTCTCTCACAAGCTTAAGCTTATTCCTCACTATTTTTGAGTTATAGGGTTTTGAAAAGTGCCATTTTCCAACACAAAAAAAAAATGAGGGCTTATCTAATTCTATTCGAATCTGTGATTCTGATGCTCATGTGTCACCATGTCTAATTATGGATGTTTTTGGATATGTCTTCTTGGTGTTTTTCTCCTATTTTTAACAGGTATGCTAAAGAAAGAAAGCACACTACGATCGCATGGCTTTTTGCAAAAGTTTTGGAGAAACTCGACTTTTTCTAAATTTGGTGGATCGCACACTTCTTTGGAAAAAAAAAAGGCAGCAATCGAACTCTGATATAGGGAGACCTGCGCATCAACACAGAGGACACATAGAAATCTGAGAATTACCTTGTGATTGAGAGTGTGATTGAGAGTGAGAGTGAGAGTGAGAATGTGATTGAGAGTGCGAGTGTGAATGTGATTGTGATAGCTCGGGGGTGGTCAGGAGGTAGAGGCTTCGTCAAGAAGCTATTGTCCAAAGCTATTGTAGCCATTGATTCACATCTATAATATCAGAATTCTTCCTTCTCCGCGTCATATTTGTTTCTACTCTTCCACATCATATTTTCTTTTACCTTGTGCAATCTTTGCATTCCTCTCTCCACTGTTATTTTTGAGTGATAGAGAAATCATGATTGGGGATAGATTGTGATTGAGGAAACGCTACAAGTGGTATCAGAGCGAAATCGATCCTCAGCAACGATGGAAGGTTTGATGCAAAAGGTGCGTGAACAGGAGGATCTTATTTAGAAATGTCTTGAAGAATCATGCAAAGAGCAAGATGAAAAAGAACAATGAAAGGGTGCGAATGCTTTATCGATAGTGTGCATATGAACCTAAGATGTGAAACCAATTAGTAATAAAAGAAAACGTAAAAGAACAGAAAATCAACACAAAGCTATCATCGTTCTTTCTTCCACTCTCTTTTTGGCTTCCACGGAACTTAAAGTAAAACATCACTCTTCACATCATCAGTTTATTGAATAAGTTTCTGCAGCTTGAACGTCAAGATAGAGACATTCACTCATAACGACAACAAGCGAATGGGAAGTCGTCTAAAAGTACCTTCAAAACCATTCCATGCCTCAGGTTTGTCTGCTTCCTGATTTCTGGACTGGGATAAGTGTGGTATTCTTGCACAATTTTCCTTTGGCTATGGTGATCGAATCAACAACGCAGACAACAGTTGGATTAGAACAAGGTTTACACCACCTTGGAGTGTTGAATCTACAATCGAAAAAGTGGATGATGGAGGTATGATTTCTATGCATAGAGATACTTAGATTGGCCATCCAGATAAGATAGGCATTTGCTCATTGTAGGGGATATGAATATATCCAAGTATATGTGAAGAGATGGATAGGTATGTGCTTGAAGATGAAGAGGTGTTACAAAATCCTTGATCTACACTAGCCAAATGAACTCCAACAGTATTTGGTGGGCCCTTTTAGCTTGCCAATGGATGTATTAGACACCCTATGTACCTTGGAAGATCACTCTCAAAAAGATAGATCAAAATAGATAAGTTCGAGTTAGCTCAGAGTTGAAGAACTTGCTATTTTGGTTCATACACCTGTCTAGTGTTTTGCGTACTTCTCTGAGCACAACAGTAATTAGATTAATTCCTTTTGGGGAAATCTAGTTAACTTAAAGATCTAACTTTCAAGAGTACTCTCATAAAAAATAATGAACCACACACTGAGAATGATGTTTGATGACATCATCCCGATTTTCACAGGCTACTATGGTAATGAGACCAGTGAGTAGAAAAATGAACATAACTCAAGACTTAAGAAACAATGATTATGAAACTTTGTATGCTTATACTAGACAGTATGATGAATCACAAAAGCTTTAAATAATTGAATTTGGGTAAGTACACATGGAGAAACTACTCTGACAAAATGAGTAAAAAAGTCGGGTACCTGATAGAGAAGTGAAAATGAACAGACAGGGCTTCCTTCAACTGAACATAACTAAAGATTGAATAACCCAAATGAAATGAAAATTGGTGATCATATGGTAGACTTATAGATCTAACGTTACCAA
This sequence comes from Ceratopteris richardii, assembly GCA_020310875.1. NCBI lineage: Eukaryota > Viridiplantae > Streptophyta > Polypodiopsida > Polypodiales > Pteridaceae > Ceratopteris > Ceratopteris richardii. The sequence continues at coordinate 46,725,494 of CM035406.1, read as the reverse complement.
CTTCAATCACTGAAAATGATGCACCAAGCTCAGAGAAACCATCTTTGCAATCTGACTGAGAAAACTAAGAGATATGGCAGTGAGTAGTACACTTCACAAGAACATGGAAATATGAACTTAAATGATCATGAAAATGAAGATATATTGATTTTACAACACAATGGACTTGCTGATACATATGTGTGCCTTGAAACCACACCTTCATATGGCATAAAGCTCAGCTTTTTGAGGTCTTCTCTGAGGTCTCTCTAACCATGACTAAAGCTGCCATCTATTTATAGTTGAGCTTGGGAGGCTAACTTCCCTCAATCACTCTCCAATCAATTAGTGATTGATTTGATTCTCTATCTACCACATATCGCAAATTCGTGGCTCCTCTTTCCCTTTTTGATCAAGTGGATTCAACCACTTAAGATTCTTTCACTTTTACATTAAGTAAAGTCTTCAAAAGTTACAAGAGGTAGTTCACAAGTGAACTTTACATTGACTTCATTTTAAGGCTTCTTCTTTGAATTTGTGGGACTCAAGCCAATACTTAGGCTTGTCATAGACTTGCTCCAACATCTCCCCCTCGAGCCAAATATGCTTGAGGTCTTCAATCTTCCAAGATTACCTGCAAACCTATCATAGCCTTGAATTTGCAAAGCTTTGTACCATCCAATGCTTTGGTTAGTGTAGAGCCCTAACCGGTTGAAACTAAAGGTACAAAGTATTTTTCCTCTTAAGGTTCAAAGGTTGAATCTAAAATCTTAAGGTGCAAAAGTAAAAGAATTAAAAGGAAAGGTGAAGGTGGAAGGCCGCAAAGGTGGAAATAGGCCGCCCAATCAAAATTTTATTTTAAAAGTCACTCTTGTCTAAAGTCACTACAAGACAAAGTAGCGAATCGTTGAGGACCAGTTCAAAAAGACAATCTTGGGACATTGAAAGGACACCAAGATTGTATTGCAGTTAGAGTGCGCGCACCGGCGGACTCTCAAACAAAAAGAAGGACAAAGGCTATTCTCACACATTGGGAGTTGGGAGCAAGAGAGAGCTTCAGAGGAGCAAGAGAGGAAGCAAGAAGAGCCTCCTGTGTGCGACGACATTCAAGAGTGCAAGAGGTGCCAGGAGGAAAGGGTGCAGAGAAGAGAGAAGGCGGGCTGGATTCCAAGAGTTCCAAGGGCTATTGCGTGCGTGCGCAGTGATACCAATTCCTTAGCTTGGCGGAAGCTTAGTGCAAGGTGTGCACAAGGGAAGCGGGAAGCAAGTGAAGGATTGGTGCACGAGAGGCCGCCGCTAGAAGACTTGAGATAATTGGTCTTCAATAATTGATACTCTCTGAAGTGGTATTTAGTCATTGATTAGACTGTGCTCAGTCATTGTAATTGTTGAAGGACAATTAATATTCACGGTTTCCAAGAGTATTCCTTGAAGTATTTCGATGGCGTGCACCACACTGGACTCTCCTTCACGAGAGCTCCACGACGATATGCTCAGAGTACAAAACCGAGCTCCTGACGCCACACACAGTACTCCGCACAAATGTTGTGGAATACGCAGAAAAACGCAGTACACAGGGAGCACGTAGACAGACTTCTTAGGTCTTACAAATGCGGTCGAACTTACAGTCTGTGACTGACCAGGCCACTATATGTTTTATTAAAGAACATATACAAAGAAGTGTCCGGTGGCCATTTGGCCTTTCACATGGACACTAACGGTAACAATCTCCCACTAAAGGCCAATATGGCCAGAGTAACTATGGGAGAAAAAAGAAAGAATGATAAAGAATACCTGAGTGTAAGTATACAAACTATACCTACCACCTGATGGGCATGTTACACAGTATACAAGTGACTGCGTAAGATCAAGAATCAAGTAACCCCCATCAAGTGACAACAGTGTTGAAAGCTATCCTGTGGTAGAGCTTTAGTCAAAGCATCTGCAGCATTATCTCGAGTGTGAACCTTCTCAAGAATAATGCTCTCAGTGGCTAAGCAATCTCTAATGAAGTGATACCTCACCTCAATGTGCTTGGTCTTTGCATGATAGACCGGATTCTTAGCCAAAGCAATGGCACTCTGACTATCACTGAGCAAGTGAGGTACATGCTGAGGCAAACCCATATCACAAGCAAGACGAGAAAGCCACAATGCTTCCTTACATGCCTCACTTGCTGCAACATACTCTGCTTCTGTGGTGGAAATAGCTGTACATTCTTGAAGACGAGATCTCCAAGAGATAGCACCTCCAGCAAAATGAAAAATGTACCCTGATGTAGACTTACGATTGTCTACACAACCAGCATAGTCAGAATCTGTGTAACCAATAATGGATGCTTTCCCTCTACCTAAGCATAGACACTTGTCCTTAGTGCCACTCAGATATCTCAAAATCATTTTGACCGCTTCCCAATGTTTCTTGCCAGGATTAGACATATATCTGCTCACAACTCCCACTGCAAATGCAATGTCTGGTCTCGTAGCTACCATAGCATACATGAGACTACCAACAGCAGACTGATAGGGAATTTTGGTCATGAATTCCTTTTCCTCATCTGATTTGGGGCAGTCATCCTTGCTCAATTTCACATATGTGGGTAAAGGTGTACTCAATGCCTTTCCACCCTGCATATTGAATCGATGAAGTACTTTGGATATGTACTCACTTTGAGACAAGTATATGCATCTTTTACTCCTATCACGAGTAATGCGCATGCCAAGAATATGTTTGGCATCCCCCAAATCCTTCATATCAAATGTCTGACTCAACTTCTTTTTGAGAATTGACAAATCATAAGAGGACTTCCCAGCAATCAACATATCATCGACGTAAACTATCAAGCATATCAAGCTGCCATCAGAACATCTCTTTGTGTAGAGACAATGATCCTCATTGCTCCGAGAATATCCTTGGGACTTCATAAAAGCATCAAACTTTTGGTACCATTGTCTAGGAGACTGTTTAAGTCCATACAAGCTCTTCTTGAGCTTACAAACTAGACTTTCCTTGCCAGGAACTACATAACCCTCTGATTGTTCCATATAGATCTCATCTGTAAGATCTCCATGCAAGAAAGCTGTTTTCACATCCATTTGGACTAGCTCTAAGTCCTCCATTGCAACGAATCCAAGCAACATGCGCAAAGTAGTCATCTTGACCACTGGGGAGAAGATTTCCTCAAAATCAACACCATGTTGTTGCTTAAAACCCTTTGCAACAAGTCGTGCTTTATATTTTGGAGAAGCACTATCTGATGTGAATTTCAGCTTATATACCCATTTACATGGTAAAGCTTTCCTGCCCTTTGGCAAAGGTACTAAGTCCCAAGTACCATTCTTGTGAATAGAATCCAACTCACTCTTCATGGCACGCTCCCACTTGACATGATCCTCTGTCTGCATAGCCTCTTTGTAGCAAGAGGGCTCACCGGCATCTGTTAGCATAACAAAATCTAAACCTGGAACATATCTATCAGGTGAATATGAGACACGTGCAGAACATCTCAATGGTTGCTGAACAGGAACATGTGCAGACTGATCTGAATGGACATTCTCTTGAACATCCCTATGTGCAGCATTTTTATGCATGCTAACCGGAGGACTAGTATCCTCAAACACAACTCTTCTCACTTCAACCTCCTTAATCGGCTGTTTATGCATCTTAGACTCATTAAAAATGACATCACTACTTCTGATCACTGACCGTGTTTCAGGATCCCATAAGCGATATCCAAATTGTCCTTCTCGACCATATCCAAGAAAAATGCATTTCTTTGACTTATGGTCCAACTTCTGTCTAAGATTCTTGGGTATATGAACATATGCTTCACACCCAAAAACTCGAAGATGATCATAATATGGTGGTTTCCCTGTCCATAACTCTTGTGCCACTTTCAGACCTTTGGCAGTACTAGGTGAAAGGTTAATCACATGAACTGCAGTCAATACTGCTTCTGCCCAAAAACCTTGTGAGAGGTTTGCATGATGCAACATAGAGACTACTCTATCTTGAATAGTTCTATTCATCCTCTCAGCTACACCATTCTGTACTGGGGTATAAGGAGCTGTAAACTCTCTACGAATCCCTCTACACTGACAGAAAATGCTGAATTCATGTGAGGTATACTCACCCCCATTATCTGAACGTAAAGCCTTAAGCTTAGTTCCTTTTTCAGTCTCAACTGAAGCAAGCCATTTTCTGAAAGTAGGGAATACATCATCCTTCGATTTGATAGGATATACCCAGACTTTTCTAGTAGCATCATCTATGAAAGTAACAAAGTAAAGAGAACCACCTAAGGACCTAGTGGGCATAGGACCACACACATCTGTATGAACAAGATCTAAAGGCTGAATTGAAGAGTCAATGTGCGTTTTATGCACATTTCTGGTTTGCTTTCCATATTGACAATGCTCACAAAATGAAAAATCAGAGAAAGATAACACAGGTAAGTAGCCAGAACAAGAAAGATTTTCCATTCCACTACGAGATATATGGCCCAAACGACCATGCCAAATACAAGCCATAGGCTGTTCAGTAACAGCTAACAAGTGTTCTTTCTGTGATACAAATAAAGGGTAAAGTGAGCCAACTTTCCTTCCTTTTGCAATAACCATATTGCCCTTTGATATACGAAAGGACTGAGCATAGAAGACCACCTTGTAACCAAGGTCATCAAGTTGACCAACTGACATCAAACTGCGTGATAACTGAGGTACATGGCGTACATTATGCATAGTAAATTTTGAACCGTCAATGAACTGCACAACCACATCTCCAATCCCCACAACATCACACTGGTAAGAGTCACCAAGTCTCACGGTACCAAGAGACTTTGCTGCATAATTAGAGAACCATTCTCTATGTGGTGTCACATGGAAAGAAGCACCAGAATCTAGCAGCCAGGTGTGGGAAAGAGAATCAGCCATAAGTGCCTCAGATGGCACAGTACTATCAAGTGTCAACACATCAGCATCATCAGAAATGGCATTAATTTCTTCAATCTTCACAGTCGAAGTAGATGGTGCAGGTAACTGTTTAACATGCCCATCAACATTCTGTCCTTTACCTTTAGCATTCTTTAATGCATAACAGTCTTTCTTCATGTGTCCTTTCTTATGACAATAATGGCATTCAATATCCCTCTTCCTTGATTTACTTCTGCTCTTATTCTGTTGACCATTCTTTTCCTTGTTCTTGCTCCTGCCACGTTGTTGATTCTTTCCTTGGTAAGAATCACGAACATTATATGCATCTCCACTCTGAGTGCCAACCATAGATTTTCTATGAATCTCCTCACTCAAGAGTGCTCCACATATGTCATCATAGACGAGTTTACCACCTGGTGCACTATTGCTAATAGCTGTGCAAAATGTATCCCATGATGATGGCAGGGTGCATAACAGCAATACTGCTTTCATTTCATTGTCCATATCCATTTTCTGAGCCTGTAACTGGGAGAATATGGCATCAAACTCATTTAGATGAGCAGCAACACTATCTGTGTCCTTCATACGAAGGTCGTATAATTTTCTCATCAGATATACTTTATTTGATGCCGTCTCTTTTTCATATGTATTGCATAACTTCTTCCAAAGCTCCTCTGCACTTTCACAGTCTAATACTGTAAAGTAAACATTATCTGCTAGGTGCAAGCGAATGGTAGACCTGGCCATTTCATCTAACTCATCCCAATCATCTTCATCCATGTCAGCAGGCTTCTTTGAAATCCCATTTACTGGCTTCCATTGCCTTCTTTGAATCAGCACATCTTTAATCTGATTCTTCCATAGAGCAAAGTTTGTGCCATCAAATTTTCGGATCTCAAAATGGTCTTTGCCCTGCAAGTTATAGCTCCTCCTCGGAATGCTAGCACTAGACCCTGATCCACCGGATGTGCCTGAGACCTCTGATGCCATGATCGTAGAGAACTGAATAGAATGATAATGGAGCTAGAAGAGTCCAAACACCAACAAATAAGTGTATCAAGGAGTAAATCGACCACTATATAGTTGACTAAACCAGAAATCTGGAAAAATTTTGCCAGAGTATCCTCTGCAAAATTAGCATATGACCAGTGTCAAAGTATCATAAAACTGCAAGTACTAACATGTCTACCTGCATAGTGAATCACTGACTCCACTGCATATAATCAGTTACCCAATAGAAGCCAACTAGGCTTATCGAGCACCTATGAACAACTATCATACATCTCCTATGGCGAGGCTGGGTAAGTCTTCCACCTGCATCACCGAAGAGACCCCGACATCTGGGTGTCTTCCAGTTAAGAAAACCTCACCACGACCCTCTTTATCAAACGTAAAGACATATACAAAGAAGTGTCCGGTGGCCATTTGGCCTTTCACATGGACACTAACGGTAACAATCTCCCACTAAAGGCCAATATGGCCAGAGTAACTATGGGAGAAAAAAGAAAGAATGATAAAGAATACCTGAGTGTAAGTATACAAACTATACAGTGGCAAGAGATTGCCGCGGTTAAGCGAGCTCTGGGGGGAACAGTACTGGGATGGGTGACCTCCCGGGAAGTACCGAGAACCTCTATATTCCTTGATCGTTGTGGTCCTCCCTCGCGCGCAGCCAACGGCGCCAACGGTGACTTCGGTGACTCGGATGACAAGGTATGCCAAGGTCTATGCCTTGGTCGCCGCCTTAGTCGTAAGCCTTGGAGAAAACCTGGGGGGGGGGGACAACATTCCCGTGTCGACTACATTACTCCAGTAGGCCAAAAGGTACATACTTTTATCAAGTGTCTCATTTTAAGTGGACTATGAATAGCTCATGACCGCGACCCGGTCACAACCCTTGAGAATCAAGTGCAAGCAGACAAGAAGAAAGACGAACCGAAGATCATCGAGTCCACTTTCATCGACTTCATCGGTAGGAAGCATGCCAGGACAGGTGGACCTAGAAATCTTGCTCTCCAGGTTAAACATAAAATTCCCCTCCTTCAGAGGTTTAGCCCATGAGGACCCAGATGAGCACATTCGACGATTTCTTTCATTATGTAAGACTAGGGGACTAATGGGTAGGGAAGATGCTTTCTTGATACTCTTCCCCGCCACATTGGAAGGTCTGGCAGACAAATGGTTTAGTCAGTTTGCCGAAAATCACTTTACCTCTTGGGATTTGATGAAAGAGGCCTTTAAGAATCAATTTCAGCATGGCAACACGGCTGAGATCATTATAGAAGAATTGGAAAACTTGAAGTTGGGTCTAGGAGAGAAGTTCCCCGAATTCGTGACCAGGGCAAAAGCATTAATGGCTAAATTACCGGATCCACCACACGACTTCTTTGTCAAGAAGTGGTTAGCCAAACCTTTACCTGTGGTCACCCAATGCAAAATAAAAGAGTTAGTGCTACCTACTGCCTCTGTTGAGGAATTCATCAATACGGCCACCCGCTTGGAACAAATAAGGCACCAGTATGGTACAACTTCTTCCCAACTATCATATGGTACAGAACTGGAGGACCCAGTGAGCCAGTTAAGAAGGGAACTGGAAGGCTTGAAGAGGAATAAGCCCTATACAGAGGAGGAGACTACTGTAGCTCAGCTGAGAAGAGAGATTGAAGCCCTCAAGCTCCAAAAGGAAGAGGAAGCCCAAGCAGAGGAACTAGCTCAGCTGAGGCAGGAGTTGCAAGAACTAAAAGGAGGCGGCCTTAAGAACGGACTATGGCGCTCCATGTGCAGTAAGCAAGGACATATAGTAAGTGAATGTCCTTTGCTAAATGTGACTTGTCAATTATGCAGGAAGATTGGGCATGAGGCCCATGAATGCCAATCAAGGGGAATACCGACAACGACATACTGGACACAAGGCGGGCTCTTGCCACCAGCAAATGTAATGGCAGCAGCAACAAACCAAGGTAATAACTATAATCCTAGACCAAGAACTAACCTTGCAAATGGGCCTAGAAGGCCAATTATTTGCTTCAGATGTGGAGAATGTGGGCACTACCAATCTAGGTGCACCCTGCCGGAAAATGCACCTCCTTGCAGGAATTGTCCAGAGGCCAGAGATCACTATACAAACTGTTGTCCTAAGAATCAAGCCTCTACTTCTGGGCCCCATCTCCAAATGATCTCTGTATTCAAGGAGGAGATATTACCTCAGGTGAATGAACCCTCACCATCCACTAGAGTGGTACAATTAGAAGAACTCGAATCTTTTGCAGTACAGACAAGAAACAGGGGAACGGCAAAAGTGGTAGAAAATCAAGAATTGATAATTAAAGAATTGAACAAAGACAGAGTTGCAATTGAAGACAAAGATACTACAGGTGCAGACACAAACCACAAGGAATGTCTCACAGGCACCGGCGATGCCATTGGGCATGCCTTCAAGAGGGCTCAAGAAGAGTTTGGCAAAGCAAATGAAGCTCACTTCCTTAAAGAATCAGAGGCTTCAAAACTACTCAAGTCTATTAAGAAGGAGGTTAGTATTCTTGATTTAATAAAGATGGATGGGAAATTCAGGTCAGAATTATTGCAGATAATTGATGAGGCTTCTACGACAAGCTTAGTGGCTAAGACTGCTATCTTACATCAAGGGATAATTAAGGGGGAAGCACCCCTTACAGATTATAAAAGCCCTCGGCTTACAATATCAATCAAGGGCCATGAATTTCAAGGTGTTATTGTAGATGGTGGTTCTGGCATTAATTTGATGCCTGAACATACCATGAAAAGGATTGGACTCCACCCTTCAAGACCTGCAAATTTCACGGTCACTTTGGCAGATCAGAGCAAAGTAAGGCCCTTAGGGGTAATCCCAAAAGTTCCACTTGAAGTACAAGGTAATCTATTTATCCTGGATTTTGTGGTTTTAAGATTGCCCCAGGTTGAAGGAGGATTTCCTCTCTTAATTGGAAGACCTTGGCTGAGGCATGCCAGTGTCATTCATGATTGGGGTAAGGACACCATGTGGGTACAAAAGAAAGGGCAGGAGCTGACACAAATTCATTTAGAAGAAGGCCCAGACAATCAAGGAAACACGAGTATGATGCAAACAGTGAGCATTTGCATGGAAACAGAAGCGGAGGATCAGCCCCAAATAGATTTTGAGGAAGAAGAGGATATTTTAAGTTGGCTTCATGCCGGCAACTCTTCTTCTTGTTTTGGAATTTTTCTTGATAATCCTGGTACATTTGGAGGCTATGATGAAGACAAAGGAAAGGTCCAGGTTGATGGATTGGGAGTGCCCATCACTGACCACAGAAGGGGCAGGAAGATACCCCTCAAATACAAATTGGAGGAGGATGTGTCAACATCAGATAAGGAAGTTTCCCAAGCTAAAAGCAAGGTAAATAATTCTGAGGTTGAATGTTCTTTCCCAATTCAAGAAATCCCTACAGGATGGATGCAGGACAAGGAGGAAAACATCGAAGTTCAAAATACACCTGCTTATGAAGCAATGCACGAAAAGCTAGTAGAAGAAGACAAGGAAGCAGATGCAAAAGAAGATAATCTGGTAACAAGAAATCCGGTTCAAGAAGTACATTTATGCACCCAAAACAATAATCAACCAGTTCTAGTGGCCACTTGGTTGTGGAGTCACCCAAAGCTCCTGGAAAAGGTAAAATCATTCTTAACCCAGTATGCAGATGTTTTTGCCTGGCATTATAAAGACTTAGAAGGAGTGCCTGCATCTTATGGAGAGCACAGAATTCCTCTGGTTGAGGGAGCCAGACCCATCAGAGGAAGGAGTTATAGACTCAATCCAAAGTATGCCGAAGCTGTCTATGTGGAAATCCAAAAGATGGAAGATGCAGGAATCATCATTCCTGTGGAACACTCAGAGTGGCTCTCGCCTATGGTTATAGTACCAAAGAAGAATACTAATAAAATCAGAATTTGTGTGGACTTTAGAGCTCTCAACAAGGTGACCATTCCAGACGGGTTCCCTATGCCTTTTGCAGAACAGGTCATTGAAGAAGTGGCGGGGCATGCACTATATAGTTTTATGGATGGCTTCAGTGGCTATAATCAAATATCAATACACCCAGAGGATCGTGAAAAGACTGCTTTTATCACACCGTGGGGAACGTATGTGTATGTAAAAATGCCATTTGGGCTCAGAAATGCTCCAGCCACATTTAACAGAACGGTCAATCTCATTTTTGGCCCCTTATTGCTGGAATCACTTCGAATCTTCATGGATGATTTCTCTTCATTTTCAGGATCTCACAAGGAAACTCATCTAGATTGTTTGGACCAGCACCTGAGACAGCTGCAGAATATTTTCCAAAGATGCAGAGAAACTAAGTTAAAGCTCAATCCAAATAAATGTCATTTCCTTGTGACAGAAGGAACCCTCTTAGGACATGTGGTATCCGCTAAAGGTATGGCCCCAGATCCTGACAAAATTCTCTCTATATTAAAGTTACCTAAACCCAAAACTCCTAAAGAGATCCAGAGTTTTTTGGGGCATACCGGTTATCATAGAAGGTTTATAAAAATGTATGCAGAGATAGCTAGACCTCTGACTAGACTCACAGGTAAAGAAGTACCTTTCAAATGGGAAGAAGAGGAGGAAAAAGCATATCAGACATTAAGGTCACGGCTAGTGTGTGCTCCTATCTTGGTCACCCCGCAGTGGTCAAAAATCTTTCATATACATGTCGATGCCAGTGCATATGCAGTAGGAGCAGTTCTGACTCAACCCAGTGAAGATTTTAAAATGGACAGGCCAATTCAATATGCCAGTAGAATCTTGACCAAGGCTGAAAGAAATTACAGTACTACCGAAAGGGAAGCACTAGCAATGGTCTTTGCAGTTCAAAAATTCCGCCATTACTTATTGGGGGTAAAATTTATTATTATATCAGATCACCAACCTCTCAAGTACTTACTCAACAAACCACATGCTACTGGTAGAATATGGAGGTGGTTACTGTTATTCCAAGAGTTCGATTTCTCGGTAATCCATAAGCCAGGAAGAGAAAATGTGATGGCAGATCACTTGTCCAGAATCAATAGGAAGGATCAAACCAGTGGTATCAATGATGATTTCCCTGATGCACACTTGTTTGCTATACAACCTAAAGGATGGTATGATGATATCAAGCAGTTCATTAATACTGGATTGTATCCAGAAAGTGCTAATGCTGTACTAAGAAAGAGGCTGCTTATCAAGAGTAGACCATATACTTTCATTGAGGGTAAACTCTACAGACAGGGCAAGGATGACAGGATGAGGAAATGCTTAGAGGAAGATGAAGTGAGGGAAATACTGCAATTTGCACATGAAGGAACAGGTGGTGGGCACCTTCCAGGGCATATCATGAGCTAGAGAATACTAGATGCTGGTCTATGGTGGCCTACACTCTTTAAGGATGCAGATGATTGGAGAAAAACATGTGATGTGTGCCAGAGGTGTGGACCTAAACCCACCAAGCAAAGACATCACCCTTTGGTAGTTTCCACTTCTTGGCAGCCCTTTGAGAAGTGGGGATTAGACTTTGTTGGGCCTATATACCCCGCGGCACTTCCAAAAAGGGAAAAGTACTTACTGATAGCCACGGACTACGCAACAAAATGGGCTGAAGCTATTGCCTCAACGGACTGCTCTGCACAAACAGTGGCGGACTTTTGTATTGTAACATCATTTGCAGATTTGGATGCCCGCTTGAAATCTGTACCGATCAGGGTACTCATTTTGTTAACAAAGTACTACAGGAAATTTCAAACAGGTATCGCATTCTACACAGGACTTCTTGTGCATACTACCCACGAGCTAATGGACAAGCCGAGTCAACGAACAAAGTATTAATTTCAATGTTACGAAAAGAATGCATGTTACAGCCGACCTCTTGGGGACATGCCTATCTGGGTACTTTATGGGCATACAGAATGGCCTATAAAGAGACTGGGTATTCTCCCTTTCAATTAGTCTATGGCTTGGTTCCTATTGAACCATTTGAATTCATCAGAGGCTCTATAAGAACGGAAAGACTAGAGAAAAATGGGATGGAAGTTCCAGCACGACTGATTGCTTTGCATAAACTGGAAGAATCGAGAATTTTAGCCTCCAAACAGTTAGAGGATATTCAAATAAAGAGGAAGGAGAATCATGACAAAAGTTTATGGCACAACAAATTGAAGCCCGGTCATTTAGCACTATTACACAGGCCACAATTTTCTAATCAAAATAAAGGGAAATGGATCCCTAACTGGGAAGGTCCTTTTCGCATTACGAAGATGCTGCAGTGGGGTGCAGTGCAATTGGAAACACTCGATGGCAACATCCTACCTTTAGTAAACATTTCTAGACTCAAGGCGTATTATCAAGTATCATAACCATTGCAATTCCCTTGGCGCAAGTTTTTTTTTTTTTTCTTTTCTTTTATCAATGAAAATCAATAAATTGGGGCGCCAGTTTTTCCTTTTTCTCTTTTATCAATAATCAGAAATTTGGGCGCAAGTTTTTAAATTGGGGCGCTAGTTTTTCTTTTTTTCTCTTTTTATCAATAATCGGAATTTTGGGCGCAAGTTTTTTTCAACCATAAGAAACCAAGAAATTCATCACTTCATAAAAAGGGGCGTCAATATTTTGAATGGCTTATAGTTTTGCTAAGTAACTTTCAATTTTGCCCTTTCCTTTGTTTGTCTCTCGGATGGATGAGATTAACATTGTCATCTCCTCTCTTTTTGATCACCTTTTTATGCTAGACCGCTCCTTCTTGAGAGGTGCTCCCTCATTCAAACTAGCTATATAATATGGCCTCTTTTTTCATACTTGCTTCAACATCCTCACAATTCCGTTCTGATTTTCAGTGCACAAGCCAAGTTGTGCTAGAGAGGAAGAAGAAGAGCATCTCACACCCCTCTACACCCCATCGACTCCTCAATACCACCACCCTCCCTCCTACTTCCCCCTTTCCATACTGCCAGCACCCCCCTCACCCTCAATCCCCCCAACGACCCCCCTCTCCGACCCTCTACAATCAACCCTCCCCTGGCGGCGCTCAGAACCTCCCCCCCCCCTCTCTTCAGCTCCCTTTGACACCCCAACCACCCCCTACAACCCCGCTCGGCCCTCCCTCCTAATCTCCACACCCCAACCCCCCCCCCTCACCAAAGCTGCACCCCAACTCGCCCCCCCTCACCGCACCGCACCCACCCTCACCGCACCCCCCCTCACCACACCCCCCCTCAACACCCCTCCCCCCCCCCTCCCCACCCCGCCCGCGGCCCCCCTCAGCACAACTCGCCCCCCTCGCCGCACCGCACCCCCCCTCACCGCACCCCCCCTCACCACACCCCCCCTCAACACCCCTCCCCCCCCCTCCCCACCCCGCCCGCGGCCCCCCTCACCACAACTCGCTCCCCCTCACCGCACCGCAACCCCCCTCACCGCACCCCCCCTCACCACACCCCCCCTCACCACACCCCCCTCAACACCCCTCCCCCCCCCTCCCCACCCCGCCCGCGGCACCCCTCACCACAACTCGCCCCCCCTCACCTCACCGCACCCCCCTCACCACACCCCCCCTCAACACCCCTCCCCCCCCCTCCCCACCCCGCCCGCGGCCCCCCTCACCACAACTCGCCCCCCCTCACCGCACCGCACCCCCCCTCACCGCACCCCCCCTCACCACACCCCCCCTCAACACCCCTCCCCCCCCTCCCCACCCCGGCCGCAGCCCCCCTCACCACACCCCAACCCCCCCCCCTCACCAAAGCCGCGCCCCAACTCGCCCCCCCTCTCCCCACCCCGCCCGCGGCCCCCCTCACCACAACTCGCCCCCCCTCACCGCACCGCACCCCCCTCACAGCACCCCCCCTCACCACACCCCCCCTCAACACCCCTCCCCCCCCCCTCCCCACCCCGCCCGCAGCCCCCCTCACCACACCCCAACCCCCCCCTCACCAAAGCAGCGCCCCCACCTCGCCCCCCCTCACCGCACCGCGCCCCCCTCACCACAACTCGCCCCCCTCGCCGCACCGCACCCCCCTCCCCGCACCCCCCTCACCACACCCCCCCTCAACACCCCTCCCCCCCCTCCCCACCCCGCCCGCGGCCCCCTCACCACAACTCGCCCCCCCTCACCGCACCGCACCCCCCCTCACCGCACCCCCCCTCACCACACCCCCCCCTCAACACCCCTCCCCCCCCTCCCCACCCCGCCCGCGGCCCCCCTCACCACAACTCGCTCCCCCTCACCACACCGCAACCCCCCTCACCGCACCCCCCCTCACCACACCCCCCTCAACACCCCTCCCCCCCCTCCCCACCCCGCCCGCGGCACCCCTAACCACAACTCGCCCCCCCTCACCTCACCGCACCCCCCTCACCACACCCCCCCTCAACACCCCTCCCCCCCCCTCCCCACCCCGCCCGCGGCCCCCCTCACCACAACTCGCCCCCCTCACCGCACCGCACCCCCCCTCACCGCACCCCCCCTCACCACACCCCCCCTCAACACCCCTCCCCCCCCCCTCCCCACCCCGCCCGCAGCCCCCCTCACCACACCCCAACCCCCCCCCTCACCAAAGCCGCGCCCCAACTCGCCCCCCCTCTCCCCACCCCGCCCGCGGCCCCCCTCACCACAACTCGCCCCCCCTCACCGCACCGCACCCCCCTCACCGCACCCCCCCTCACCACACCCCCCCTCAACACCCCTCCCCCCCCCCCCTCCCCACCCCGCCCGCAGCCCTCACCACACCCCAACCCCCCCCTCACCAAAGCAGCGCCCCCACCTCGCCCCCCCTCACCGCACCGCGCCCCCCTCACCACAACTCGCCCCCCTCGCCGCACCGCACCCCCCCTCCCCGCACCCCCCTCACCACACCCCCCCTCAACACCCCTCCCCCCCCCCTCCCCACCCCGCCCGCGGCCCCCCTCACCACAACTCGCCCCCCCTCACCGCACCGCACCCCCCCTCACCGCACCCCCCCTCACCACACCCCCCCCTCAACACCCCTCCCCCCCCCTCCCCACCCCGCCCGCAGTGTAAGGAATTGAACTCACAACCTCTTGGTTAGGAATGTGATGGGCTAACCACTTGCCCCAAAAGCCATGGTTGAGGATTACTTCCTAATCCTCTCTCTTAGGGTGTGGTTCAACCATCTCCTACCAGGATTATGTTACATTCTTCCCCCCTTGGTCAATCATTGTAAGGTCCATCCTTGAAATCGACGCGCGCGGCCTTCCACAATTCCTACCCTTTCACATAGAGGATGCCCAAGCGCCTTTTTTAGAGGCCATTGGATCATTCCACTTTGCCCAAGCCTACTTCCTAGGCTCTGATACCAATGTAAGGAATTGAACTCACAACCTCTTGGTTAGGAATGTGATGGGCTAACCACTTGCCCCAAAAGCCATGGTTGAGGATTACTTCCTAATCCTCTCTCTTAGGGTGTGGTTCAACCATCTCCTACCAGGATTATGTTACACGCAGCCCCCCTCACCACACCCCAACCCCCCCCCTCACCAAAGCCGCGCCCCAACTCGCCCCCCCTCTCCCCACCCCGCCCGCGGCCCCCCTCACCACAACTCGCCCCCCCTCACCGCACCGCACCGCACCCCCCTCACCGCACCCCCCCTCACCACACCCCCCCTCAACACCCCTCCCCCCCCCCTCCCCACCCCGCCCGCAGCCCCCCTCACCACACCCCAACCCCACCCCCTCACCAAAGCAGCGCCCGCACCGCACCCCCCCTCACCACACCCCCCCCCTCACCACACCACCCCCCCCCTCAGCACACCTCGCCCCCCCTCACCACAACTCGCCCCCCTCGCCGCACCGCACCCCCCCTCACCGCACCCCCCTCACCACACCCCCCCTCAACACCCCTCCCCCCCCCCTCCCCACCCCGCCCGCGGCCCCCCTCACCACAACTCGCCCCCCCTCACCGCACCGCACCCCCCTCACCGCACCCCCCCTCACCACACCCCCCCTCAACACCCCTCCCCCCCCCCCCCTCCCCACCCCGCCCGCAGCCCCCCTCACCACACCCCAACCCCACCCCCTCACCAAAGCAGCGCCCGCACCGCACCCCCCCTCACCACACCCCCCCCCTCACCACACCACCCCCCCCCTCAGCACACCTCGCCCCCCCTCACCACAACTCGCCCCCCACGCCGCACCGCACCCCCCCTCACCGCACCCCCCTCACCACACCCCCCTCAACACCCCTCCCCCCCCCTCCCCACCCCGCCCGCGGCCCCCCTCACCACAACTCGCCCCCCCTCACCGCACAGCACCCCCCCTCACCGCACCCCCCCTCACCACACCCCCCCCTCAACACCCCTCCCCCCCCCTCCCCACCCCGCCCGCAGCCCCCCTCACCACACCCCAACCCCCCCCCCCTCACCAAAGCCGCGCCCCAACTCGCCCCCCCTCTCCCCACCCCGCCCGCGGCCCCCCTCACCACAACTCGCCCCCCCTCACCACACCGCACCCCCCTCACCGCACCCCCCCTCACCACACCCCCCCTCAACACCCCTCCCCCCCCCTCCCCACCCCGCCCGCAGCCCCCCTCACCACACCCCAACCCCACCCCCTCACCAAAGCAGCGCCCGCACCGCACCCCCCCTCACCACACCCCCCCCCCTCACCACACCACCCCCCCCCTCATCACACCTCGCCCCCCCTCACCACAACTCGCCCCCCTCGCCGCACCGCACCCCCCCTCACCGCACCCCCCTCACCACACCCCCCCTCAACACCCCTCCCCCCCCCTCCCCACCCCGCCCGCGGCCCCCCTCACCACAACTCGCCCCCCCTCACCGCACCGCACCCCCCTCACCGCACCCCCCCTCACCACACCCCCCCTCAACACCCCTCCCCCCCCCCTCCCCACCCCGCCCGCAGCCCCCCTCACCACACCCCAACCCCACCCCCTCACCAAAGCAGCGCCCGCACCGCACCCCCCCTCACCACACCCCCCCCCCTCACCACACCACCCCCCCCCCCTCATTACACCTCGCCCCCCCTCACCACAACTCGCCCCCCTCGCCGCACTGCACCCCCCCTCACCGCACCCCCCTCACCACACCCCCCTCAACACCCCTCCCCCCCCCTCCCCACCCCGCCCGCGGCCCCCCTCACCACAACTCGCCCCCCCTCACCGCACAGCACCCCCCCTCACCGCACAGCACCCCCCCTCACCGCACCCCCCCTCACCGCACAGCACCCCCCCTCACCGCACCCCCCCTCACCCTCCCCACCCCGCCCGCAGCCCCCCTCACCACACCCCAACCCCCCTCCCCCTCACCAAAGCCGCACCCCAACTCGCCCCCCCTCTCCCCACCCCGCCCGCGGCCCCCCTCACCATAACTCGCCCCCCCTCACCGCACCCCCCCTCACCACACCCCCCCTCAACACCCCTCCCCCCCCCCCTCCCCACCCCGCCCGCAGCCCCCCTCACCACACCCCAACCCCCCCCCTCACCAAAGCAGCGCCCCCACCTCGCCCCCCCTCACCGCACCGCACCCCCCTCACCGCACCCCCCCTCACCCCACCCCCCTCAACACCCCTCCCCCCCCCTCCCCACCCCGCCCGCGGCCCCCCTCACCACAACTCGCCCCCCCCTCACCGCACCGCACCCCCCTCACCGCACCCCCCCTCAAAACACCCCCCCTTAACACCCCTCCCCCCCCCCTCCCCACCCCGCCCGCAGCCCCCCCTCACCACACCCCAACCCCACCCCCTCACCAAAGCAGCGCCCGCACCGCACCCCCCCTCACCACACCCCCCCCCCCCTCACCACACCACCCCCCCCCCTCAGCACAACTCGCCCCCCCTCACCACACCTCG
This sequence comes from Ceratopteris richardii, assembly GCA_020310875.1. Taxonomy (NCBI): domain Eukaryota; kingdom Viridiplantae; phylum Streptophyta; class Polypodiopsida; order Polypodiales; family Pteridaceae; genus Ceratopteris; species Ceratopteris richardii. The sequence goes on along the minus strand of CM035406.1, from coordinate 46,707,727 downwards.
CCCCCCCCACCACACCCCACCCCCCCCTCACCAAAGCAGCGCCCCCCCCCCCCCCCCCTTCAACCCCGCTCCACATCCAATCCCCCCTCCCAACTCTCTGCCTCCAACCCCACCGCAACCCCTCCTTCCTCCCCGTGCGCCCCCCTCTTCCTCCCAACACCATCCACCCCTCAAGCCCTCTGCCCCCCTCCCACCACCTCAACCCATCGATTCCTCTTCCCTTGAGGAGGCTTTCTTTTGTTCCATTTCTTTTCCCCATTTCCATCCATGGCGGACCCCGCTCCGGGTGCTAGTTCCGCTCCTCCCTCCACAATTCCCTCTGACCATCCCAATCCACCTCCACCTTCATCGGCAGAACAATCTGTTCAAGCGACTCCAACAGCTCCTATGGCCCTGGATCTTCCCATTTATTCCATAGACTCTGATTCCAGCTACCTTTATTCCCCACCTCCCCTCCCGCACCCTCCTTCTCCTTCCCCATCTATGTCTCATTCATCCCACCCATCTTCACCAACCGGGGATTATATGCGCCTGTTTCTCCCACCTGACATAAACCTGCAAATCCGAATGCATCTATCCATACCTACCATTGCCCTTCGTCAAATGTTTTCCATTGAAGATCTTCAGCAGGCGGGCTTGTGGGGCTTGGCTAATGTTTTCTTCAATAACCCCGCCAATTTTACCCAGGTTTATGAAGCTATCCGCCAATTCCCTCATTTTAGAACCGGCACTCTATTCATCCCAGACATTGCCGCCAGTATTGGGTCTCCCCTAATAGATTTTCGTGCTCCCCCTTTCCTATACTCTGGACTGTCCGCCTCAGCCACTATTGCCTTTTGTACCACACACTTTCAAAGCACTGCTAGGTTTTCGCTCCGCATGACCACCCTTCTCAATGCGTTCATCTTTTTCTTCTTACTACGCAGCCAAACCTCTTCCCTCCCGTGGTCGGATATTCGTATCGCTGATCCGCTTTTTTGCTTTCTCCATAGCCGTCCCTACCCTTACGCACACCTCATTTATAGTTCCTTGACTTTGCGCTCCCGTCGACTCCGCGAGGCTATCTCTAGAGGATCTCATGCATTTTCCATCTATTCTGCACCCTTCTTAGCTTGGCTCTATCGAATACCTGCACACTCGGCGCACAATGCTTCTTATCTACCTACCCACCCTGGACCTTCCATTGCTCCATCTCCCTCCCCCCCTCTAATCTCTATTGACTCAGCTTCCGCCTCGACACCCACATCCGCGCCACCTGATGTAACTTCCTGCCCTCCCCAATCTTCTTCACCCATCCGTCCTGCATCTACCACCTCTCCATTCATAACTAACCCCCCTGATGTAACCTCCATCCCTCCCCCCCCATTCATAACTAATCCCCCTGATGTGCCCTCCTTCCCTCCCCAATCTTCTTCACCTATCCCTCCTGCATCCACCACCTCTCCATTCATGACGTATCCCCCTGATGTAACCTCCTTCCCTGCTCAATCTTCTTCACCTCTCCCTCCTGCATCTACCATCTCTCCATTCATGACTCCCCCACCTCACGTCCCCTACTACACTACCCAATCTTCTTCCCCTTTCCCTCCTGAATCGACAAATTCTCCATCCATGCCTACCCCTCCTATTATCCCTAGACCTCCCCTCTCTTCCGATTTCACCCCACTTATTCAAACACAGCTCAACCCTCAAAACCCCACCTGTATGCCACCAATTCACCCGGATTTCACCTCCCCCTCTATCAGTAACCTCCCTGTCAGTCGACCGCTCCCTTCCCCCAATCCTTCCCTTCCCACGCCATCTTCCACTCCAACCCTTCATCCTCATCGGCAGAATATTCCCCCTTCCCCTCCCACTCCAACGGTCACCCCCACTCCGCATTTTGACCTACCATCAACCCCTTCATTTTTGCAATTACTCCAGGACGCGAGTGTAGTCGCTAAAGGCAATGCTCAGGCCTCTCAGATTTCCTTGGATTCGGTTTCCGCAGCAGCTTCGGTTCATCAACAGTATATCTCCACAATAGAAAACATCAATCGCATGGCAACCTCTCAATGGCACTCCCTCAACGAAACGGCCCGATTGCTCAAAGAAGAGCGGGATCATTATCGCGATATGGCCGACTCTGCGATGAAAGCCTTAGAAGATCTTCAGAATCGCTCCAACTTAGGGCTTTGTGCTAATGCTGCATGCCGACGTATCCGCAGGGAAAGGGAACACCTTAGACAATGCCTTAGTTCGCTACAGCTTACGATCGAACAAGCTTCTGCTCCTTTGCCCCCTTCTCCATCAACCTCGGCTGACAATCTCAATCAACCTCCACAATAAATTGCCCTCCTCAGTCTAAATAAATTGCTCATCCACGGTCATAAGAATTGCTCTTAGATTCCAGTATCCCTTTGCCAATAATTACCTCATACTTTTGATTTCTCATCATTCTTGTCGGGTGCATTATATTTTTTCTTCTCAATAAGATACACACCCTTTTCCTTTTTTCTTGCCTCCGTTATTTTCATCTCTGTGTCTTTGCAGTTTCTCAGTTGGTATCGCTGTTGTCTCTCCGGGACGGAGAGATCTTTAGGTGGTGGGCATCTGTAGAGCCCTAACCGGTTGAAACTAAAGGTACAAAGTATTTTTCCTCTTAAGGTTCAAAGGTTGAATCTAAAATCTTAAGGTGCAAAAGTAAAAGAATTAAAAGGAAAGGTGAAGGTGGAAGGCCGCAAAGGTGGAAATAGGCCGCCCAATCAAAATTTTATTTTAAAAGTCACTCTTGTCTAAAGTCACTACAAGACAAAGTAGCGAATCGTTGAGGACCAGTTCAAAAAGACAATCTTGGGACATTGAAAGGACACCAAGATTGTATTGCAGTTAGAGTGCACGCACCGGCGGACTCTCAAACAAAAAGAAGGACAAAGGCTATTCTCACACATTGGGAGTTGGGAGCAAGAGAGAGCTTCAGAGGAGCAAGAGAGGAAGCAAGAAGAGCCTCCTGTGTGCGAAGACATTCAATTGTGCAAGAGGTGCCAGGAGGAAAGGGTGCAGAGAAGAGAGGCGGGCTGGATTCCAAGAGTTCCAAGGGCTATTGCGTGCGTGCGCAGTGATACCAATTCCTTAGCTTGGCGGAAGCTTAGTGCAAGGTGTGCACAAGGGAAGCGGGAGCAAGTGAAGGATTGGTGCACAAGAGGCCGCCGCTAGAAGACTTGAGATAATTGGTCTTCAGTAATTGATACTCTCTGAAGTGGTATTTAGTCATTGATTAGACTGTGCTCAGTCATTGTAATTGTTGAAGGACAATTAATATTCACGGTTTCCAAGAGTATTCCTTTGCAGAAGTTCTCACGATTATTCCATTTTCATCATCTCTTTTTCTCCTACAAACCCTCAAACTCCTTCTTGTCCCCGAATCCCCAACAGTTAGAATATCTGCACATTGTTGATGAGTGGACACATATGATATTTGAATCTCTTTGCTTAGAACCTTCTCTCGTACATAGTGATAATGAATTTCAATATGTTTAGTCCGTGCATGAAAAATAGGATTAGCAGCCAAATGAATAGAACTCATATTGTCACCAAAAATAGTTGGAGTTCCAAACTCCAAACCAAGATCTTTAAATAATGTCTTCATCCACATAGCTTCTTGTGTAGCTATGGCAAGACCTCTATATTCATCTTCAGTAGAAGAGAGAGCAACTGTGGGTTGCTTCTTAGATGACCATGAAATAAGCTTTGAACCTGCAAAGGTAAGATAACCTGAAGTGCTCCTTCTATCTTCCTTGGAGCCAGCCCAGTCTGCGTCAGAAAATAGCTTCAACCCTAAATCAGATATATAAGGATAATAAAGTCCTTCATTTATGGTTCCTTTGAGATATTTGAGTATCCTCTTAGCAGCATCCATGTGTGGTTTCCTTGGTGTGTGCATGAATTGACTTAGCACACTCACACTATAGCATATATCTACCCTTGTCAATGTGGCATAGTTGAGACTACCCACAAGGCTTTGATATGATGTGATGTCCTCTATGAGTTCACCTTCATGTGAGCTCAATTTATGGTTGACCTCCATTGGAGTACTTGCAATTTTACAATCCTCCATCTTGACTTTTGCTAAGATATCCTTGATATACTTCCTTTGAGTGAGAAATAAACCATGATCTTTGTAGACAACTTCCAAACCTAGGAAGTCAGTAAGTGATCCTAAATCACTTATCTTGAATTCTTCTCTCATCTGATCTTTGATCTTCTTCATACCATCTGCATCATTCCCTGTCAATATAATATCATCTACATATACACATAAGTAGATGACCTTAGAATTACTCTTTTTGATAAAGAGTGAAGGATCTGCCTTGCTTGGTTGAAAGCCTTTGTCCTGCAAGAATGAAACAAGCCTGAAATTCCAAGCTCTTAGAGCTTGCTTGAGACCATACAATGCTTTGTTAAGTTTACACACATAATCAGGATAAACTTGATTCTCAAAACTAGGTGGTTGTGCCATATATACCTCTTCTGTTATCCAACCATTCAAGAATGCATTCTTTACATCTAGTTGAAGTATCTTCCAATTCTTGGAAGAGGCAATACTAAGCAAAACCCTAATAGTAGGCATCTTTGCCACAGGAGAGAAGGTCTCCTCATAATCAATTCCCTAAGTTTGTGCAAAGCCTTTTGCTACAAGCCTTGCCTTATACCTGTTAATGGAACCATCAGGATTCTTCTTGAGTTTATAGACCCATCTTGAACCTATTACCTTCATGGATGAAGTCTTGGGCACCAAATCCCAAGTGTTGTTTTTCTCAAGTGCTTCAATCTCTTCCTTCATTGCATGCTTCCATTCTGATTTTGCTTTGGCCTCTTCAAAGGATGATGGCTCCTCTTGATTTATGTCTTGTGCTATGTAAATAGAATGTTTAGTTACTAATGAGGTGTCAAACCCATACCTTTTTGGTTTTTTTCTTTCCCTTATAGATCTTCTTAAGCTATGTTGTGATGATTCTGCCTCATATCCAAGTTCCTGCAATTTTGCTTTACCTTTAGACTTCCATGCTTTGATTGTTTCCATTTGAGTTTCTTCATCATCTTGTGAAGTATCTTGTTCTTCAATCTTTGGTTGATGTTCTCTGCCAAGCTTTGGGAAATCTTCTTCAAGGTCATATGGCAATTTGACCTTCCTGCATGAATCTTCATACCATGAATTGTTCTCATCAAAAACTACATCTCTGATTACCAAGAATCCTTTGTTGGTAGGGTTGTATAACCTATAACCCTTTTGATTATTGTCATATCCAATAAATACACACCTTTCTGCATTTGGATCCATCTTGTCTCTAACCTGTGAAGGAACATGAGCAAAAGCAATACATCCAAAAATTTTACAATGATCTAAGCTAGGTATTCTTCCATTCCAAGCCTCATATGGAGTCATCCCATCAAGGGATTTTGAAGGCAACCTGTTAATCAAGTAAGTGGTTGTAGATACGACCTCAGACCATAGATAATTAGGCAAATGCTTTTCATTTAACATGGACCTTGCAGCTTCAACAATTGTCCTATTCCTCCTTTTTGCCCCTCCATTTTGCTCAGGAGTGTACCTTGTAGTTATCTCTCTTTTGATTCCTCTTTCTTGAAGAAAAGAATCAAACTCATGGGAGAAGTATTCTCCCCCTCCATCTAACCTTAGCCTTTTTAGTGATTTACCTGTTTGATTCTCCACAAGAGCCAAATATCTTTTGAAACATGAAAAAACTTCATCTTTGTGTTTCATAAAGAATAAGATAGTCCATCTGCTGCAATCATCAATAAAGGAGACATAATACCTTGATCCAGATATTGAAGCTTCCTTGCTAGGTCCCCATACATCTGTATGAACCAACTCCAAGAGATCTCCATGCATATAACCTTTCTTCATGAATGGTAACCTATGAGACTTTCCAAATTGACATGCACTACACTTATAAATCATATGTTGTTTTGACAAGTTAGGGAGTCCAAGTACACTTTGGTCCCTGCAAATTTGCTTTAATGACCTTTCACCAATATGTGCTAACCTTTTGTGCCATACTTCCAATTCTGTGAGTGTCTGACTACCATAATTAAAGAGAGCAATTTTAGTGTCTTGTAATTCAAATGTGAACAATCTACCTGTCTTTTCACCTTTTGCAATTCTTCTGAATCCTTGACTTGGATCTTCAACAAATGCTCCTGGTTTTGTGAACCTGACTTGCAATCCTTTCTCTACTATCTACCCAACACTTATCAAGTTCTTTGTAATGGTAGGGACATAGAGTACCTTACTGAGTAGGTTGATGTTTCCATCAGGTGCTTTGACATTGCCTACTTTCTCCACAGGATGTCTTGTGTCATCTCCTGTTTGTACCTCATGCTTATTCCTTGGATCTTCCAAATCTGATAGGAGAGCTACATTTCCTGCCACATGATTGGAGCAACCTGAATCTATGTAGAAAACATGCTCATCAGTTTTACCTTGTGGCATAGCCATGTTCGTGATCAATAATGAATCCTCTTTGTTTGAGTCTTCTGTGTAGTTATTGAAGTCTCTCCTTCCTTTGTAGCCTCCTTGATAGTTTGAATGATTGTAGTTGTTGTAATTGCCATGGTAATTGTTGAACCTTCCTCTTGAGTAGCCATAACTTCCTCTATTGTATCCTCTTCCTCTTTGATTTCTGGAATTGCTAAAGGAATTTTCAATTGTATGATTAGTTAGTCCACAAATAGAACATGGGTTGGAGTCTTGGGATCTCCCCCTGCCTTGTCTACCTCCTCTTCCTCTACCTGCATAGTTAACTTGATATGTACCTGCTTCATCATCCACTTTCTTTGTCTTTCCTTTGTTATCTTTGGACTTGCTTTTATCAGTGTATAAAGCTAAAGATTGATTATCTTTAGAGTTTTCTCCATTTTTGATAAGCTTTGCCTCTTGAGTGAGTAATTGTCCAATGAGTGTATTGAAATCAGGTACATGCATGTCCATGTACAAATCCATAGCTGTGGTGAATGCTTCCCACTTGTCATCTACTTTCAATCCATTGATGACCTACCTTACAATTTCCTCTTCATCTATTACCTCTCCAATGCTTCCCAACTGATATGTTATGTCCTTGAGCTTTGTGACAAAATAAGTCACATTTTGTTTGGGAGCCTTCTTGAGAGTTGTGAAATCCAGCCATATTTGATGCTTCCTAACTTTAGTACTTGAAGAGAAGAAAGCTTCAAGTGCATCCCACACTTCTTGAGATATATTACAACTTCTAATGTGAGGCAACAAAAGGTCTGAGATAAAGTTGAGGAGATAACACCTTGCAAGTGCATCCTTGGAGCACCATGTGCTCAATCTTTCTTGCTCTTCTTGTGTTGGTTGACTTTTGTTCCTGAAACTTGGCATAACTTCATCTCCAGCCACATAACCATATAAACTTCTACCATGGAGATAAGCTTCCATTCTTAATGACCAAGCTGAGTAGTTACCTCTATCCCATTTGTCAATTGATGAAGGAAATCCATTTGCCATCCTTGCTCTGATACCACTGTGAAGAGATGGATAGCTATGTGCTTGAAGATGAAGAGGTGTTGCAAAAACCTTGATCTACACCAGCCAAATGAACTCCAAGAGTATGTGGTGGGCCCTTTTAGCTTGCCAATGGATGTATTAGACACCCTATGTACCTTGGAAGATCACTCTTAAAAAGATAGATCGAAACTGATAAGTTGGAGTTAGCTCAGAGGTGAAGAACTTGCTATTTTGGTTCATACACCTGTCCAGTGTTTTGCATACTTCTCTGAGCACAACAGTAATTAGCTTAATTCATTTTGGGGAAATCTAGTTAACTTAAAGAGCTAACTTTCAAGAGTAATCTCATCAAAAATAATAAACCACACATTGAGAATGGTGTTTAACAAGTGATGACATCATCCCGATTTTCATGGGCTGCTATAGTCATGAGACTAGTGAGTAGAAAAATAAACATAACTCAATATTTAAGAATTTAATGATTATGGAAATGTGTATGCTTATACTAGACAGTATGCTGAACCAAACAAGATTTAAATGATTGAATTTGGGTAAGTAGATACGGAGAAACTGCTCTGACACAATGAGTAAAAAAGTTGGGTAACTGACAGAGAAGTGAAAATCAACAGACAGGGCTGACTTCAACTGAACATAACTAAAGATTGAAACAACCAAATGAAATGCAAATTGGTGATCATATATAAGACTTATAGAGATAAATTTACCAAGTTAAACCACTGAGAATGATGCATCAAGCTTAGAGAAACCATCTCTGCAATCCAACTGAGAAAACTGAGAGATATGGCAGTGAGTAGTACACTTCACAAGAACATGGAAATATGAACTCAAATGATCATGAAAATGAAAGTATATTGATTTTACAACACAATGGACTTACTGATACATATGTGTCCCTTGAAACCACACCTTGATATGGCATAAAGCTCAGCTCTTCGATGTCTCTCTAACCACGACTAAAGCTTCCATCTATTTATAGTTGAGCTTGGGAGGCTAACTTCCCTCAATCACTCTCCAATCAATTAGTGATTGATTTCATTCTCTATCTACCACAAATCACGAATTCGTGGCTCCTCTTCCCCATTTTTATCAAGTGGACTCAACCACTTAAGATTCTTTCACTTTTACATTAAGTAAAGTCTTCAAAAGTTACAAGAGGTAGTTCACAAGTGAACTTTACATTGTCTTCATTTTAAGGCTTCTTCTTTGAATTTGTGGGACTCAAGCCAATACTTAGGCTTCTCATAGACTTGCTCCAACAGTATACACATGAGAAAGCAATTGTGAAAACACGATAATGAGAAATTAGAGTGTGAACTTTAAAGATTAATAGTCTTTTTCCATTTGACTTTACATCTTTCGTAGGCTATTGCTTTATTCCTTTTTACAGAAAGTCCATGTGGTTGTTATGATGTACATGAATGTCGTGGTTTGTCATACTGAAGGAGTTGAAGAATAATAAGCATGTACGATATACAGTTTTATTGAGGATCTAGAGAAGAAGATAAAAGCTCATGATCGCCTACACAGTTTATGAAGTAGCTTTATAGTAGGATGAACAGATCACTATTGGCATATAAGTCACAGACACTGATATAGATATTGATGCTATGGATTCAGTGCAGACATAGGATTAGAATGTATCCCATTGAATGGGCATATAATACAACTCATAAATACAAATAAAGAAGTTCACATATTGACTATACTGCGGAGAGATACATATATTTTATGCATAATGTTGTTTGATATGAACTTGAAGAAATAAAAGAAGACCAAAAGAGGAAATCAAAAGATTTGGACACAAATTAAAAGTATAAGCAAACAATAGTACCGATTCTTAGCTCTAGAATATATACATCCAATAGATGCTTCACATCAAAAATTTCCTTCTTTGTTGTTGCGACTATTACAATAAGCTCATGAGTTAAATTCAACATAGAAGAGGATATTTATACATCAACATGAGCTCGCTATATAATAGTTTGGGCTCACATGTTTTCTAATGGAAGTTATTGCCACGATCAAAAGCATTGTGATTGAGGGTAATATTCATCCATCTACCATTTACAGTGCTGACGTGATAGCTTACCACCTTTGTTTTCATATACTCTAATGTATTGATAATAATGGCTTGTGAATGAGATTGACTTTACAGATAATGATTTCGATCAAAAGAGTACCTATTAGCATCTTTGTTGAAAAATGACAACAACAAAATCTCTTCACATATACTCATGTTTTCTTTTCTTGGTATTCATGATTTGTATTTAGAATGCATCATGGCCTTGAACAAGTTTCTATCATAGTTAGGACCATTCTTATTTTTTCTTAATACATCTTTAATCAATGGAAAATCATTTCGTTGATGCACATAGATGAAATAAACTGTTGAAAGATATTGCTCATGATCTTGTCTAGATGAGATGTTTTGCAGGACTTTGATAGGAAGCTAAAATTTAGATATGATAATAAAGATGATGACACTGAGATCGAGACTACGAAGATGATACCTTCGTATGAATAGATATGATCGAACATCCAAGATGCAGATTTGATGATGAATATGAAGATGATGAGTTCACGATTGAGAAGAAATGACTTTACAAGATGCCTTTTTCCCACCATGAGCAACATCAAGAAGAATGCTCCATTGTGATTGAGAGTGAGAGTGAGAGTGTGATTGAGAATGAGAATGAGATTGCAATTGTATAATCACATGATTATGATTGTGATTGATATTGAGATTGTGAGTGAGAGTGTGATTGAGAGTGTGAGTGTGAATGAGATTGTGATAGCTCAGGGGTGGTCGGGAGGTCGAAGCTTCATCACGAAGCTATTTTCCAAAGGTATTGTAACCATTGATTCACATCTATATATCAGAATTCTTCCTTCTCTGCGTCATATTTGCTTCTACTCTTCCGCATCAGATTTTCTTTTACCTTGTGCAATCTCTACGTTCTTCTCTCCACTATTGTTTTTGAGTGATAGAGAAATCGTGATTGGGGATAGATTGTGATTGAGGAAATGCTACATATATGATAAACTCCTAAAATGCTGCATTGCGAAAAACGGCTGTCCATGCGCTTTTCGATTTGCTTTATTAAAAAAAAATGTCGCTGCACGCAATGGGATTCGATCCCTGGTCACCACATTGGAAGAGTTTTGTTCTACCCACGTGACTGCCCACTTTTTCTGCTATAGGACTTACAAGAGATAATTATTATATCTATTCTATGAGCAGTTCTTGACCAATATATACATTGACTTCCAGCAGATGTTGAACCCTCTTATTTTGAAGATGCAATTAGAAATGCAAATTGGGAAAAAGATATGGATGACGAGATGGCTACACTTTATGGAAATGATACATGGAAGCTGGCTCCATTGCCCCAAGGAAAGAAACCCATAGGTTGCAAGTGGGTTTACAAGGTAAAGCACATATATGATTATGAGGAAACATTCAGTCCTATAGCTAAAATGTCTACTATTAAAACACTTGTTGCATTAGCTATAACGAAAGGATGGACTTTGCATCAGATGGATGTAAAGAATGCTTTCCTACATGGTGAGTTACAAGAAGAAGTATACATGGACTAGCCACAAGGATATGACGATCCAAAGCATCCAAAATATGTTTGCAGGTTGCAAAAGGCTTTGTATGGGCTTAAGAAAGCTCCTCATGCATGGCATGCAAGGATTGCTAATTACTTAACCACTATTGGGTTTTCTATGTGTGATGCAGATCATTCACTATATGCAAGGAAGGGTGATGATGACATCATAATTATTGCTATTTATGTTGATGACTTGATTGTAGGAGGTGATAATGAAGAAATCATTAAAGAGGTAAAGCAACTTCTTATGCACGAATTTGACATACAAGATCTTGGTGTGGTGCATTACTTTTTGGGCATTGAGTTTATACATACAAAAATAAGTATATGGATGTCGCAAAGGCAATATGCCTTGAATATGCTACAAACGTATGGTATGGCTGATTGTAAGCCAATTTCTATGCCATTAGATCAAAATTTGAAGTTAGATACTACATCAGGTGAAGCATTGGAAAATGCTAATATGTACAGGAAAATTGTGGGAAGTTTGATATATCTCACAATTACAAGGCCTGATCTTAGCTACACTGTTGGACTTCAAAGTCAATTTATGTAGGTTCCCAAGAAACCACATTTAGATGCTTTGAGGCACACTATGTTATGTGAGTGCTACTTTGGATTATGCATTGTTTTATGAAGTTGGTGTAGATTTGCGGGTTCATGGATACACTGATGCAGATTGGGCTGGTAGCATACCAGATAGAAGATCTACTAGTGGCTTTCTATTCTCACTTGGGAATGCAGCTATTACATGGAGCAACAAGAAGCAACCCACTGTTGCTTTGCGAAGTACAGAAGCTGAGTATAGCAATGGTAGCATGTGAGGCATCATGGCTAGAGATCCTACTTGCAAATTTAGGTGTGGAAGTGCAAAAGCCTATCTACATCTATTGTGATAATCTTAGCAGCATACACTCAACACGGAATCCTATTTTTCATGCTATAAAAAATCACATCAAGGTACATTAGCACTTCATCAGAGGGAAGGTATTAGCAAGTGATATTGATCTTGTTTACGTGAGAACAGATGGGCAAGTTGTTGATATTTTCGCTAAAGCACTTGGAGGATAGAAGCTCAAGAAGTTTCAGAAGATGCTTGGATTAGAGGAAATGGCATTGAGCTTGAGGGGGAGTGTTGAGATATCAAGCTCAACATGTGATGATCCAAGATAACACGTATCACTTTTTCATTTCTCTGACATGTATAGTGGTCACTCCGATATACATCAGGGACACTTCATTGAGATTTATTAGATTTATCTACTGAGAGTGATGGCACATTTGTTTCTTGCCAGCTCACTCATTTGCAGACATTAGGTTTTTTGTTATGTACTAGTCTTTATATATTGCACTTGTTGTATTCTTGTTTTTAGGTCATTCATGTACATTCCTTTTATGTAATAGAAGAAGAAGAAGATCATTCTTCCTTGCCTCAATCTGTGTGTGTGCTCCTATTTGATTGTGAGTGTGCGTGTGTATGAGTTCTCTTCCTTATCTCCTTCCTTGTGACAAACTAGAAGTGGCCATAGTAGGCTGCTTCTTGCTCAGCGAAGATGTGCATGAGCTACGAAGCATGAAGCAAAAACGACTTTTGGACACACAGGTGTCATAGCAACCAACCTAGTCAGAGTCAGAAAAATCATGCTAAATTTCTCGGTAGTGATCCCCCCTTGGGATAAAAAAACCCAAGTAGTTGGGTACCACTCCAGTAGCAAAAGATGTGCTTAACCACCTGTCAATGCTTCACACCTGGGCAATGCATAAACCTGCTCATCTATGAGACAAAAAACTGAATATCTAGCTAAGTAATGCATTTTTAAATCAAGCATCCAACAGCCTATTAATATAGAACAACATCAAATGCATCTCCAGCATCATGAAGACTCAATTGTAAACCTATCTCCATAGGAGTGGCAATAGGTTTACGGTCTTCAAGGCCAAAATGTTGCAATAATGTGTCAATATATTTCATTTGACACAGAGCTATTATGCCATCAACTTGCATAAAATGAATGCCCAAATAATGATGCAAATTCCCCAAATCACACATCTCAAATGAGGCATGTAAATCAACCTTGAAATCAACAATATGCTTCTCATGAGAACCAGTGAGCAGCATGTCATCAACATACATAACAATGATCAGAAGCACATCATTAGCACGCTTATATAAGGTGCTTTCAGTTTGACTGTTCTCAAAACCATGTGCATAGGCATGTATCTTTTCATACCAAGCATGTGGTGCTTGCTTTAAACCATATAATGCCTTCTTTAACCTGCACATCTGGTTTTCATGCCCTTTATGCACAAAGCCACAGGGTTGAAAAACACACACGTCTTCATGCAAGTCAATGTTGTTTTAATTCCAACTGATGTACATTCCAACCATGATGAGCTGCAAGTGCATAAATGCTACGAATAGTAGTCATTCAGCAAGTAGGAGCAAAAAAATGCCTCTTTCCTATACATAACCCTTTGCAACAAGCCTAGCCTTATACCTATCAACTGGTCCTTCAGGTTTATGCTTTAGCTTGTATAGCCACTTAGTGCCAATGGCCTTCTTTCCAAGAGGCAAGTCACATAAAGTCAATATACCATTTCTCATGATAGCATCATATTTAGATTGCATTGCAGCCATCTAATGTTCAGAATTTTGTGCTTCATCAAATGAAACAGGCTCATTCTCATCACAAAGACTAGAGGAATCCATAGCATAGCAACCTGATGCAAAAGAGGCAGTATGAGATCCTGAACGAGTATGGTATGACAGAGGTGCATCTAATTTGCTTTCACGCTGCACCAACCATTTTGGCATAGTTTTTTCCTCCTCAATATCATCTCTCTCTCATCACCAAGTGCATCATGTAAATCTGCATCAAAAATAGAATGTCTACATCATCACATGAAACCTGTAAAGGCTGAGAAGTTGCCCCCATTAGGACCAACACTAGACTGTCCACCTGTAAAAAGAGGCAGCAAAGTATCATACATGTCTTTGGAGCTAACAGATGTCTGCTTTGTACATGAAAGTGAAGGCTGAATAGCATCTTCCACAAAAACAACATCACGACTAACCAAAATGCCTTTAGCCTATGGATGATACAGATGATAGTCTTTGCTTTCAGAACTGTACCCAACAAAAATACACTTTACTACTTTATCATCCAATTTCTTGGGATGTTGTTTAGGCACTAATGCATATGCCAGACAACCAAAAACATGCAGATAAGCAACAGATGGCTTGCAACCATATCAAGCCTCATATGGACTGATAGACTGTAGTGCTTTAGTGGGACCCCTGTTAAGTACATATGCTACACACATGACAGCCTCAAACAAGAAACTATGTGGTAAAGCCTGAGTCTTGACCATACACCTTGCCATCTCCATGAGTGACATGTTCTTTCGTTCAGCAACTCCATGTTGTTGAGGTGTATACGGTACTGTATACTGATATTTTATCCCACATTAAGCCATAAATGCATTAAAGTCAGTAGACATATATTCCCCCCCTCGATTAGAATAGAGGGTGCCCATTTCACATGTTGATAGATTTTCAGACAAAACCAAAAACTTTTGGAAGCACATGAACACTTTGGACTTTTCTTTCAATGGATATACCCATGCATGCCTGGAAAAATCATGAATGAAAGTCACAAAGTAAAGATAGTTTCCAAAAGAGGGTTTTGCATAGGACCATAGACATCACTGTGAACAACCTGCAATTTCTGAGTGGCTCGAACTGAACCATCTTTTGGAAAGGAGGAACGTAGCATTTTGCCCAAAATACAGCCTTCACAGTCATGTTTTTTGGGTGCCTCAAGTTTGGGCAAAGAGGACACAATTTCATATTTCTAGAGGCGTAGCAAACTAGAAAAATTCAAATGACCAAAGCGTGCATGCCAAATCTTTGCATCTGACATAGCCTGAGAATCATGTATTGCACATGCCGAATCATTCACAGATATTTCATAATCTATGAGCTTATACAACCCACAACATAAAATGCCAGAAGCAATAATCATGTTGCCATTTGATAGGTCATGAATTGTACATCATTCATCAACAAATTTCACAACCAAGACAATCTTGACCAATGCCAAAACTGATAATAGATTTTTCTTGATCCCTGGCACAAAGCATCCGACAAAGTGAAAGAACTACCATCAAAAGTAGTCAAAATGATCTTACCAACTCCCATGACAGGATAAGAGGAGTTGTTGGTGCATGTGACAATATGCCTTGTAGGGGCAGGCTTGAGTGAAGTGAAGAAACTATGCTACAAGAAAATATGTTTGGTTCCCCCGGCACTTCTCTAGCTTTCGAGAATGTTGCTTCAATGTATATACCAAGATTAGGTCTTCCGCTTTCAAGCCCTTATCTTTTAGATGTGCATAAAAGTATGCCTTTTTTCTTTTCTTTGCAGCATATATCCCTGTAGCCGCTCTCAATAGTCTCACCCAATCGTTCTAAATCAAAGATCATGGATGATAACTCATGGCCAGTACTCTAATGCTATTGTGCCACCTTCAATGTGGGTATCAAACAGTCAAATGGTAGAATAACATTCTCATCAAATACCATCTAATAGGGACTGGCATTGAGTAAAGGGACTGGCATTGAGTACCATTTTATCAGCAACTTGATATTCCCAAATAGTGGGATGCAATTGTTTGTCCCAATCAGAGCCTTTATAATTAACAAGCTTAATCAACACGATGCATATAATATATTTGTGCTCTCAGCTTGTATATTAGCTTGTGGGTGGTAAGGAGCCAACTTCTTCTGAATAACCATAAATTTTGGTAACAAGTATTCTATGACCTCATTCAAGAAGTGGATACCACAATCACTTACCAACTCTATCGGCAATCCATATCTTGTAAATATGTTCTCAAATAAAAACTTTTTTGTCATTTGTGCATCATTATTCTTAGTTTCCTTTACTTCTATCCATTTTTTCAAATAATCCATCTCAACAATGATATATTGAGCATGTGAATTCTTGGTTGCTGGATTGCTAGGACCAACAAAGTCTACTCCCCACTTGGAGAATGCACATGCTCCCATCATGGGTCTCAATGGCATCCCATCCTTACGTATCGGATACTGAGTTCACTGACATATATCACACCTCTTCGCATAAGTCTGTGCATCCATATGAAGGGTAGGCCACCAAAGCCCTACAAAGAATATAGCCTTGATCACTTGATCGCGTCCAAAGTGTCCTCCTACAACACCTTGGCAAGAAATTTTTTAGATTTTTAGATATTCACTTTCATGGACACAAAGTCTTAGGTATCCATCTTGTCCACGCCTATATAGATTATTTCCAATGAGCATATAGTCTTGAGCCTCCTGATCTAGAATCCTTATGTGCACTGAAGTCATTTCTTGAGGGAATGTTCTTGTCCTCAAAAACTCCACTAATGGACTACTCCAATCCACTATTAAAGACACTTGATACAAAGTAAAATGCTCTACCACAGTTCTATTAATACAAGTTAGACAATCCTTACACATCCTATAGACACTTGCTTCCATAGTTGGCCAATACACACCTAACCTCCTTAGAGTTCTATTAATACAAGTTGGACAATCCTTACACATCCTATAGACACCTGCTTCCATAGTTGGCCAATACACACCTAACCTAACCTGCTAGTTGCAACCATTTTTCATGTTATTCTTTTTCCACACCAAAAGCTAAGACTCCTTGATTATTATGCTTGTATATGCTTCCTTTGAATAAATGACACTTTTGAGACCTCTTTATCCTTTATTCTCATTATGGAATGTTTGGGTCCAAAAGTGAGAATAGGCACAATCGTTCTTGCCTAATTGGGTACTAATTTCAACTTGAACAAGTAAGCATCAAGAAGTTCATCTCGTACTCCTTGCAAGGCTTCTTGTGAATTAAGTCGAGAAAGGTGATCTGCTTTGAGGTGAGTCTTGCCTTTCCTGAGAATTACCTGAAAATCGTATTGCATTATAACGAGAAACCATCTTCCTAACTTGTTTGTGTTGCACGGTTTGTTTACTAGGTAGAGTAGAGCCTGGTGATCTATGAAAAACTTAAAACTTGTTTGCAAGCAAATAATATCCAAACTTTTTGACCGCATATACCATGTCTAATCCCTCTCTTTCGATAGTGGTGTAGTTTCACTCTACTTTATTTATCTGACTACTTGCATAAGAAATGGGAAGATTGATGTTTCCCTCACCTGTACGTTGTGCAAGCACACATCTAATAACATAATTGGAAGCATCCACATAAACAGGGAATGTTTTTCTCCAATCTGGTGTTGTCAAAATTGGTGTTCAACACAGTTTTCATTTGAGCTCATTGAAAGAGTTTTCACACCCATCAATCCACTCAAAGTTAGTAAGAAGGTTGTATAGTGGCTTTGCAATTATTGCATACATATGGATAAAATGTCGGTAATATCCACAATCACCCATGAAATCTTGTACTTCTTTGAATTTCTTTGGTCTAGATAAATTTGTAATGTCTCTAAGCTTATCTTCATTCATTGAAATTCTGTTCTTTAACACTATGCATCCTATAATTTTTTTGCCCTGTCTGACCATGAAAACACATTTTTCTTGGTTCAAGCTAACCTAGTATTCTCTACATTTGTCAAAACTCTGTTTCAGTTCTGGGATGTGGGTTTGTCTGCTATTGGAATGAGTGCACAAATCATCAACATAAACTTCTAGGATCTTTCACAAGAATTCCTAAAATATGTGACACATCAACCTTTGGAATGTAGCATGAGCATTGGTGACCCCAAATGGCATCACACAAAATGCAAAGATACCACACTTTGTGGCAAAATCCGTTATGTGTTGGTTGTCATGGGTAATGGCTACTTGATTGTAGCCAGAGAATTCATCAAGGAAACTGTAGACTTCCTTGCTTGCTACACGTTCTAAGAGATGCTCGATGATAGGAAGAGGATAACTATCTCTTATCGTGGCTGCATTAGTTTTTTTCAAGTTAATGAACATGCATAGCTCCTATTCTTATTTGTCACCACCACAATGGGGGATACTCATTCGGTTGGTATGCTCAATTTCATTGATAAATCTTGCTTCTATCACATGATCGATTTCTTCTTTTATCTTGGCTATGTAATTATCATTGTATGTGTAAGGTTTCTACTTGGTAGGCTTGGCCTCTAAGGACATTGGGATTCTGAGAGAACAGATATCTAGGTCCCCTCCCTTCAAATCCTTATAACTCAAAGCCAACACATCTCTATATTCTATCAGCATATCTATCAACTCACGTTCTTCTTCTTCACTTAAATCATGACCTATGTACATATATCTCTTTGCCATCTTCTATGGTTATCAGGATTTTCTTGGATTCCTCTTTTTGTCATAGAATCTCTTGTGAGTGCTTCTCTTTTAGGCATTGTTATCATGGTCTTCCTCTCTTCTATTTCATACTTCTGAAAGTTCTCAGGCACTTCAAACATTGCATCTTCCTCTATTGGCATGGTGATAGGTTCCTTTCCTTTCTTTTACTCATTTTGATCTTCCTTTGTCATGGTCAAATTCTTTTCTCGTTTACATTGTTCGTGTTCTTGAGTCCTATCATCTTTTTGGTAAAGGTACTCTTCTTCTGATTCCATAGAAAGGCTTCATGATGATGGATTCCTCATCCTCATCACTGACCTCCTTAAGTGCGGATGAGCTAGGCTCGCATTCATCTATAATCCAATTAAAGATCGAGTGTTTCTATCATGAAGATTGAGATGTCAAATCTTCAACAAAACTTCGTCTACTATGCAATAGTAAATAATGTTATTGCATTCACTATGAATCAAGACTCTCATGCAAAAAAAAAAACATAGAAAGATGTAATATCACTTTATTTATGGTTTGCTTAATCACTGGATGCATTTCGCTTGAAAAGGTTCATACACAAATTATGCAATAGATGCTTTGGTTAAGTTCTACCACTTTCAACACTGTTTTTATTTGATGGAAACACTTGATTCTAATTTTTGCATAGCCCCTTGTACACCATGTAGCATGCCCATCAAATGAAAGGTATAGGTCATGTAATTATATTCAAATATTCTCAAACATCCGAAGTTTTTCCTCCCTATGTTCATGAAAATTATATCCCCTTTAATGGAAGATTATCATTTCCACGTGAAGGACAAATGGAAGTTATGGAAATACTTATAAAATTTTGTATACAACATACAATGGCTTGGTCTACCACAAAATTGTAGACATTGTAAAACCTACATGTATTCTCCAAACTTTGTTTTGTGTGTGTTTTTCTCCAATTCCATGTTCCAATGTGCAATCATGCAGATAACGTGTCTAGACAGTTCATTATGTGAGGACTCAAAAACCTCCGCTATGTCCAAGACATGACGTGCAAGGATGCATTTATTTCCATAACTTTAGGGAGGCTCAATAAATACATGCCAACATAAATGTCCAATAAGAACAAATTCACATAGTGACTAAGATTATTGGGCTCCTTTACTTCTAGGGATATGGACTACATAATAGTTATAGCATAAAACACATTGAATCTTGGAAGATGGACTATGATATGGTTGCTTGCATATACATGTTGTGAGATGGACCTTTCCAAACACAATTGAATCGAGGCAAGGCACCTCTAAATTTTTTCCATGAGAAAATCCTTTACATTGTTCACTATGCATATAGTGATTTAGGAGGTTATCAACCTCCTTGGACCCACATATGTGCACATCATTAGGATTTTCATCCCAGTAATTACCATAGAAAAACGATTTGCTTCATTGATAGTAAATACTTGGAAGAGCATCAACAATATTCTTAAGAACCTTGTACGAGGGAACATCCCAAATTCCAAGACGTTTTTAATCATTTAATAAGATAAAATTAATTCACTCTCATCAGGGATTCAAGTTGACTTGCAAAGGCGTTTGTAGATTTCTCGTACAAGCTTGCTTCAAGAAAGTTTGATGCGGAAATCTCTGCGTCTGCATATAATGACAAACATTTGTCAATCAACGCAACTCATGCAGAGGAACAACTCGCAAACAAGATTAAAAAACATTCTAAATCCGGTATTAATGTAAGCCTGATATAAATGGCTCGAATTTTTTTTTTCATGTAGAAATATGAAATTAAATGTTAAAATCAAAATTACAAGTTCCATTTTACTGGATTCATTCCACATGAGAAACCAAAAACAAAAAATATGATGCAAATAAATGGATAACATTGTATATTCTAAATCAGATCAATTATCCATACTCCTAACCTCTATTCACAAAATAGTCTACCTATCAAAATCGGTTCGAACGTTTCATCTTATTTAATTGATGTTTAAGATTTCCTTCTCCTCTAACAATAAGGAAACTTTCATAATCAAATTTACCATGATTGTACTTATCGGGAATTATGTGATGGATCCTTCCATAGAGAGAGTTTTTCATATGTGAAACATATTACAAGTAGTCATCAACAGCTCAAAATTAGTAAAGGTTTTTCCATGGTGAATTCATGCGAAAGCAAATAGGTTTCTTAGGTCATTTTCCATAGTAGTTCCATGCATATCTTCACAAAGAGATCCGCTTCAGTCAAGAATAATAACACCATGGGTCATAGAAAATAACTAAAACCATACCATGAAGCATCTTACGTGGATCAATAAGAAGTTAGGCGTCTTTTATTTGAAGGGCCGCCAACTTATCATTTTCATATACAGTGGATACATACGTCCTTCCAAAATTTCCTTGTCAGCACATCTAGCATAACAAGAATTGTAAGGCTGTATAGTAACAAGCCAAACAGATGAGCGTAGTCTACAGTGCAAATGTGGTCGAGAGGTTTTAAGTATGATAGTAAATACACTGGTGCAATCCGAGTGTTTCACTTGACTCACTCTTCGAGGTATATATAATTAGCACCATTGCACATAATCTCACACATAAGATGTTGCACAACAACAGAAAGTCAAGGATAGAAGATAGACAAATATAACGAGCACAATCCAGCAGCATAAGGGTAGACAGATTCTAGCCCTCAGTATGATACTCACAACGAGACCAAAGGTTGAAATTGGTCAACAGTGACAAGCCAGAAATGTGCCATCTCATCTCTCTTCCATTGGGGAGTAAGTACCCCCTGAAGCTGATGATTGAAAGCCTGCTCTGAGGTATCTCAACTAGGGCTGATCCGATTGTGATAAAAACTTGAGAGAAGGGAGACTGAACTCAAATGGCATATGTAGCTTTTAAAGGCAGCGGGGAGGATGCGTGAATGCAAGTAGCATGGGTAAGAGAATTGGCATGTTTGCTCCCCTTTGGCTTCGACTTTTAGAGTGTCTTCTTTGTGGCCTGTGCACTTGCTTGGTAGGCAAAGATTTGTGAGATAACTTCAAGGGGCACACCTTTTGTTTCTGGGACCTTTAGGAACACATAGATCCAGGAAATTATGGTGAAAATTGAAAAGATAGAGAAGGCACCTGCGAGCCCCACTCTTTTAAGAAGAAGGGGGAAACAATCAGATACAATGACATTGCTCACCCACAGGACTGCAGAACACAGGCCAATGCATATTCCTCTTGCTCTTGTTGGAAAAATTTCAGAGCAAATAATGTTGGGAACTGGCCCAAGTCCAGTGACAAATGAGCATGCGAACACTGTTATGCTCACAAAGGAGAGTAGTGCTTGCAGCACCCCTGCAGGTATGAACACAATTGTGACCACTAGCACCATCAATGATATTGCCAACACTGGAAGGGTTGCCAAGAGCAGTTGTCTGCAAAAATGGTGAGATTAATCTCTTTCAGTTTCATTCTACATGCAGCAGTCTCCTTCCGTTCACCATTGCACTGAATCAACCACCCATAAAGAAATGAAACAACAAATGTAATTTGCATGCATAAGCTTAATATTTTCTGAACAAGCTTCCCGAAACAATGGAACAAACATTCACAATGTGATTGTCATATGTTCCTTGAGAGAAAGATACAGACCTTCGACCTGAGCGATCCATGAGACGCATAGCCACCACAATACAAGGAAGCATGAGCAGTGTTATGACCCCACTTGCCAGCAACGAGGATGAATCTGAACTCAATCCAAGTTTGGAAAGAACCGATTCTGCTCCAGCATCCTCCAAGATTTGGGGCAAGTAATACAACACAGCATTGATGCCAGAAAACTGCATAGCAACAGCTTGAAAGAATGAGCTCACATAATAAGGACTTCGTAACTCTTCCATAGAATCAACATCATGGCCACTGAAGCAACATATCTAGCAGTGTCTAAATAAAGCGAGAATGTCAAGGGCTTCATACTCTTTTTCTGTGAAGCTGTCAAATCTGAGCTTGAAAACTCGTTACCAACATAGTACCATGATTATTTAATGCCTAAGAAATTCACTACTTTGCAGTGTGCAGATGAAGACACTGCAATATGTGTATCGTTGTACTCTGCAATGTCTGAACCTTGTCCCGTACCTTGGCAGTTTCCAAGATAGTACTCTTTTTTCGTAAAGCTGTCCAACCTGAGCCTAACAACTAGTTACCAAAATAGTTCTTACTACTGTGATTATCTAATGCCTAAGAAATTCAATAATTTGCAGTGTGCAGATGACACTAAAATCTGTGTATCATAGTACTATGATTATCTAATGCCTAAGAAATTCAATAATTTGCAGTGCGCAGATGAAGACACTGCAATCTGTGTATCATTGTACTCTGCAATGTCTGAACTCCGTACCTTGGCAGTTTCTATGTGCCCTCCCCACATCTTCTCTGTATGTGGACATTACAAACCAGTTATTTACATTTATGTTGTATGTTTTCCTTGTTCAAAGTAAACAAATTCAAGCACACGATAATCATGGAACAACAAGCAGCCAAAGGAGTTACAGCCTTCAGCCTTAACAATTTGGTTATGCTAGCAGCTAGCTAGACACTTCAATTAAACTTAATGGATAAACTTTGTGGAACCTAATTCTGGTGAAACTGGGTAATTTTCCACTGCAGTGCGATAAATACTGGATTTAAAATGTGGAAAAGTTGGATAGAGATGAGCGTTGAAGTACCTGCTGGAAGAACTGTAAACCAATTCCAACAACAAGGGCACGCTTAACCCCAACTTCTCTGAGCTCTGACCAGACAAGGCTAGGAACATCTGTCTCAGCTGGGTGAAGAGTAGCTGGTCCAACGAGAGGCTCTTCCTCAAGTACCTGTGCTATGTAGGGTGCTGGCTCTGTAACAAGGGCTGCTGCTGGAATGCCTTCAACCTCATGCAGGGCAGCTGGCACAGAAATTCCCACCTGTTCTGGATTCTCCTGCAGCAGAAATACCCGCTTCAAATGTCCCTCTTGATCTTCTCCCTCCCCTTGCTCCCACTTCCAAGCCAATTGCCAGCCCCCGCCAAGGTTGCCAGTGCTGCCAAAAATCATACCAGGCAAACTCCCTTGCGAGGAGCGGAAGCTTCCAAATAAGTTACCAGAGCCCTTCCTCGAGCCTCTCCAGTGTCTTGGGCTGTACCCTTCTTCTGGTATATTCATAGCCCTAGTACTCTCCTCGATTGTTCTCGAAAGATCTTTCTCCAAAAGCGGGGTTGACAAGCCTTCCGCTTCCTCCTCTGCCTCATCATGTTCATAAGCTCTGTCCCCATTGACGAATGGTGATCTCTCTGCTGCTTGGCTCTCCTCATCCCATTTGGCCTCGCTTGCTTGTTCCCACTGATCCTGATGCTGTTGTTGGTCCTCCAAGTTGCTTTGTATTGCGTCAAGGAGAGCAACAGTAGAGTCGAGCAATCGAGCACTAGAGCCCTTTATGCTTCCTGGCCTTGATAGCAGTCTGTGATCACCTTCTCTCTCAACTGTCAGTGGTGTTGCAATCCAGGATTGGCTGTATTCGGGCTCAAAAATTACTATGTTACCCTTTGCTTCAACTGGTTCCGTAGGTTTACCTTCCTCTGATATGACCGTTTCCACTGGTTTCAATATGTACTCCTCGAATGCTGTCTCCCCCCTCACCTCCAAACCCTCCACCAAGAGAGCCATTTCAGCTGTTTCATTTGATAAAACATAAACATAAACCATGTAAGAGTGTGTCTGCTCAAAAACATCAACGTACTAATTTAAAAACCACACAACTCAGATACCAATTCACATCCTTGAACTTCTTGGCATGTATCCATCCATGTGGAAAAAACATTTCCATTGTTCAAGCACCAGACTACATAAAAGAGCAGCCACAAACCTTCAACATCTTCTCTGCCACGAAGTCTTTGCAGGACCACCTTTGCTGCTGACATGTGCCCTTTACTGACAAGCCAACGAGGGGATTCAGGCAGAAACATGGTACACACGGTAAGATAGGCAAGAGAAGGAATTGAAAGGATCCCAAGCATTAATCTCCAACTTGGTGAAGCAGTGAGTGAGAGACCAAAAACAACACAGTATGACAAGAACTGCCCAGAGGTGCCAGTGAGCTGGGGAAATGTAGCAAGCTGACCACGAATTTCAGTTGGTGCAGACTCTGCAATGAGGATGGGCACAATCGTTGTGGCAAGGCCAATGCCAGCACCAGTTAGCAATCTACCAACAAGCAATACATACACATAAGGAGACCACATCATCACAAGGCTTCCTGTAAAAAACGGGACATAAATTAGAAATAGATAAATCATCACAAGAAACAACAGAATTTTCACAAAGAAACAACAGAATTTCCACAAAGAAACGGTATCAGATCACGTGGACTGTTGAAACTAATAAAAATGTTTATTCCATGATAATCTTCTCTTACATCATGAGGTCCCTCGCATGTGATAACTTTCATCTTTTTTGTGTTCAAATGAACCATGTTTATTCCGCAAAGATAAATGCATAAATAATCTTCTTAATGTAATTGTTACAACTTAACAGCTAATGAACAGTTATGCGCAAATTCCCTTGCCTACCTATGTTATCTATTTTCTTTTACATAATATCAAAGACTAGGGTAGGGGGCTTTAAAGACTCGTGCGTACATGAAAAGTAAAGGAGGTTCGAGAACAAACAGGAGGAATGTCAACTTTTGAAAGCTGATCTAATATCTAAGGAGGCGATGCTGTAGTAGAAATTATTCAAACACTACGCATTTGACCACCAACCTTCACTAAGGAAAGTTAAGATGGCACAAACTACACCTTGTGAAGTTTAAAATTACAACTCTCCTTCATTCTTACGAGCTTCTAGAGATGATTTTGGGTATTCACATACCTACTTGTGACCCATCAAACAAGTATGGTGATTTCTCTAGATGCAGATCTTCTACAAGCTTGGAAAAGAACAAATGCCGATGCACTTCGCACATTAATTACAAGCTTCTTTCAAAATGTTGACTTTGATTCAGTATACGACCAAAACATCATATGCTTGGAATATACTGAGGAACACAGAATCAAACAAGATTTCAAAACTTAAAAAATCAACTTGTAAAGAATTTTGTTGGAGGAGAGATGGCTGAGGCATTCACCACACAGATTAAGAACTTGTGGACCAAATGGTTGGTATAGGATACAAAAGACTAATAAGGAGCTTTTCTACCAAAGTTTGATGGACTAATGACTGCCCTTGATACTCGGGTGAGACCTCAATCTTTGACTTTTGATGAATTCTATGCACTTTTGATGGAAGAGGTTCGGCTTAGCTTGAGAAAGATGCAACAATGGAGATGCTTCATTCTCTGCCAGTTTAAAAGGGAAAGTTGGATCCTCAATTAAAAAAATGATGGTGACAAAAAGAAAAAGGGCAAAAAGAAGAAATTTCAAAGCCAAGGCTTCTATTGTAAAACAAAAGGACCACACTTGTAGATTGTTGATTTGAAAAGACAAATGAAAAGAATGGCATTCTTAAAAGTAATGGCAAAGAGACAAACATGCAGCTCTTCCTGACAATGATCGAAGAAGCATATTCCCCAATGCATGAAGATACTAATATGGATTCATGGGTTCTAGATAGTGGTGCATTCCATCACATGACAAACAGAAAATATTTATATGATTCCATGCAACCTCTAGAAAATATATTGCAATGACCATTGGAAATGATACAGTCCTGTCACAAGGAAAGGTGTTATTTTCTTTATAATTGCAAATCGAGAAGTAAAAAAGTTTTCAGATGCGTTAAGTTCCAAAAATTAAAAATAAAAGTTCTCAAATGTGTTGTAAGTTCCAAAAACAAGAAAATATTCTTCCAATTGGTTCAATAACGGATCTTGGTTGTGAAGTAAGATTTGGCGAGACAAGTGCAAAACTCTTGACAACATTAATAAACTTGGTGACAAAGGAGAAGGAAGAAACAACCTATTGTAAGCTAACTGCCTATACAAGTTACAACCACCATTGGAGTGGACACAAGCACACTTAAAAGTATCGAGGAAATGCAAAGGCAACATATGGTTGCACACCCACATGCAGTTATAGAGTTGATGAAACCTTGTGAAGCTTGCATGATGGGTAAGCAACAGAGAAAGGTGTTCCCATAACAAAGCAAAACATAGAGATCAGAGTTCTCTCAAGTTGGTGCATGTTGGCAAAGTTCAAAATCCAAACTAGCTGCACCATATATTCGTAAGTCGAAGGATTCGATTTCCAAGAATCATTTGCTCAAACTCCAAGATTAACGCCTATTCACACAATGCTTGCAGTTGCTACCCACAAGAAGTGACCAGTTTATCAAATGGATGTCAAATCAGCATTCGTTAATGGTGACCTCTAAAGGAGAAAAATATGTGGCTCAACCACCGAGATTTGAGGTTCCCCATTTAGGAAACAAAGTGCATAACTTGAAAAATGCATTGCATGGATTGAAATAAACCCCTAGATTACAGTATCAATGGATGGACAGGTTTTTATTCAGCCTAAACTTTAAATGGTGTGCCTCAAACTTACATGTTTACACGGATGGTGAAAAGTGTAAGTGATTATTGCAAAGGTGGATAACCTTCTCATTATCGGCAACATTATCAATGAAACTGAAGAGGCTTTGAGCTCAGCGTATGATATCATAGATTTTGGTTTTTTTGGCACTATTTTTTGGGCATTGAAATCTGGCAAGATCTTCATCTCCCATTAAAAAGTATTTGAAGCATATTTTTACATACAAATGCACAAAAGGCATGCACTTAAGAAGAGACGAATAGAGGAGAGGTCTTGATTTGGAATCTGGATCATGCTGACTTAGTATTTCTGCCTCCCAATCGAGTGCATTTTCATGTTTTTAAAGGTCAAATTGGGGATGTTTTTAAAGGTCAAATTGGGGGAGAAAAAGCCAAGAAACACATAATTTCTGAGAATGAATATATGGTCCTTTTGGGATAATTAGATGTCTAATGCATTATGAGTAACATAATGTTCCTTATGCTTCCCCTATAATTTATAAAGATGTCGTAATATCCATAGTTTGAGTTTCAAGCAACCATTCAATGTTACAGTTTTGAAAACATGATTGTTTCTCCAAGAAGAATGTACTATAAAAATGTGATCGAAATGAAATAGCAACGGCCATAGTGATCATTCACTATCATTAACATTGTCAAAATGTGATGGAAGTAGCTCCTAAAATTTAGAATTGTTAATGAAAGCTTTCTCAAACTAAAAAATAATAATTGTGTCATTGTTTTGAGCATGGAAAAAGACCAAATATCCCCAAAGTACCGGAATCAGAATACTTACAAATCAAGATAAATTAAACCAAAATGATCCCATGCACATTGTTGGGATGCATGAGTTTCAAGTGGCATTATTAGAAGTAAATCATAGTAGAATGAATTGAATCCCTTATCAATTGTGTAGATAGCTAATTGGAATGGCATCTTGTGAAAGCATGTTCTTTCAACTCATTCCATACTGGATTTGAAAGTCTAATGATATTATAATGCCCGTCTCTTCCTATCCTATAATCTTTAATAATCTACTCTTGCATATTCTTCCAAAGTTCTCAGTTTTTCTCCTTATCCATACCCAAGAAAATGGGTATTGAGATATTTCCGAATTTTGCCACAAAGGATGCATAATTCTTGTGCATAGATGATCTCAAATGGAGTCTTAAATGCACATGGAACATTGTTTTTTTAGCATGTACTTTTGTTAGAATGTTTCTTCCTTAGGAATACTCACAAGCAATGGGTCTAGTGATGATGATCATGTGGACAAATTTACTTTACGTAGTTTTCTTCATGATAAGAAACATAAAAGGAGTTTTGGTAGTAGCTTTCTTATTCCCGCTTCTCTTGTAAAAGGTATCAGAGTAATCACAAACTTCTTTAAACCAGTATGCCATTATCATTGTGTGTAATATGCTTGTTGTGATCCACAGCATGAAAAATTTGTGGAAGATGGAGCCGTCAAAATACTAAACTTGCCTAAGCCAATGAAGTTAAATGCATGAAGACAGAATATAAGTCGTATAGTGTATAATCACCATATGATTCAATATTAAGCTTAGATGCATCAACGTATGGTATAAATCCTACGTTGTATAATCATCATATGCAGAGTTCTTTGAATTTCTCTCTCGCCCGGACATACAACCATGATTTGTTCCACGTACTTCCTAGTCATATGTTGATCACTATTGTTAAGACTCTCCTGCAAAGTGTGCGTAGCCACTTTGATCGTTCATGGGCTCCTTTGGTAAAGCATAAATTAAGAGCACTTTCTCATGAAAGATCAAACATGAAAAACAGCCCTCTAAAGATGTGTCATAAGAGCTTATATATGTAAGCTTATACAGCTCACATATGTAAGCTCTTATCAGTCATGAAGTCCCCGTTTCCACTTCAAAGAGAGTATAGAGTAGCTGAACTTACCTAGTGAATAGAAAATTGCGGATACGCGGAGCATAGTCCTACGGCCCAGCCAGTCAGACGACGGCCCCGCCAGTGCCGTGCCCAGGATGGCAGCTACGAGTGTCGCTGCAACAACTAGGCCGACCATGGTTGGGTTGTCCTCCAGATGAAACTCCGGCTTTATGTAGAGCAAAGCACCTGCACCATTGTTCGTGGAGTAGAAGATAAATGAGTAAACAAACAGAAAAAAAAAAAAAAATCAGAGCTCGTGCTTTCCAAAGTCACTGGGGATACCTGCAATAGCACTGCTATCCCAGCCTTGGAGAAGGTTTCCGACAGCAGCTGCAAGCGCTATCAGAGGAGCTCCCTCCATTGTCGTTGATCTCGAAGGCAAGTGACCACCTATGCATTTACAGGCAACGATATGAAGTTGCTAATGCATGCATTAATGTATGTTTGCTTCTCTGCGTGTGTGTTTGCCTGCGGGTCTGAGAGAGACATAGGGAGAGTGAGGTCTCATCAAAGATCATTTTTACAGACTTCAAGTTTACCAGCCTGGAATGAGATATGGGGACTTGGGTCTGCAAGCCGAGACTCTCGACTTTCCTTCTCTGCCTATCTATTCCGTACTAAGCCAGCTGGCCAGTTGACATGTTGCCAACGTCGCAGCTGCATGGTTAGTTTTCCTGTCAATTCTAGAAAATCTAGCGTACAGAACCGCAGATTAAAATAATGTACCGACTTCAGCTATGGCAACCTATGAGGGTTGTGTTATAGAACCGTTCACACGACGCCTACAGAGTATCGGATTCATACAATTTACGAGTTTTCAGTACGCGTTCCTCCTACCATTCGTTCCATGCGAATGGAGGGGGGCCTATACAAGAAATTTATTTTTTCGAGAACATCCACCACTTCCATGTGAAACTAGTTAAAACTTCCTATACAAAACGGCATTTAAAATATAAAGGTCGGTAAGAATTTGGGAAGAGTTATCAATCAGAACAAATCGCGCGCGCGCGCGCGCGCACACACACACACATATATATATATATACTACATACATAGTATACATAAAGACATATATACATTCATTCATTCATACATATATATATATATATATACTACATACATACTATACATAAAGACATATATACATTCATTCATTCATACATACAGCATGCATTCACAAATACACATATACACACATACACACCTACATTCTTGCATGCATATGTACATACATACACATATACATACATATACACATACACATACACAAAGTTAAACACACACATACATACATACACAGATATTACATACACAGATATTACATACATACATATTACATACACACAAACAAATGTATACATATGGTACATACATACATACAACTCATACATATATACATACATACATACATACGTATGTATGTATATACATACATACATATGTACATACCTACAAATATACATACACACATACACAATTTTTTGCAACTTGTTTGATATATTTTACTCCAAGTCGTAATGAAGTTGAATAGAAGTCAAGATATAGAAAAATAATATATAAAATTTATAGATATAACATGTAGGTGGTCATTGATTGAGACTTGAGTTAGTTCACTTCAATTATAAGGACATGCCAAATCTGAAATTTGCCAAGAGAAAGGAGATAAGGAAGAGAGCTCACTCACACACCCATACACTCACACACTCAAGAGGAGCACTGTAACATCCTTTTTCTCCCGAGCACACATAGGTGTCGTCGTCATACACACAGAGGCTTGAAGTTCTCCTCCCAACCATCGCCCGAGCGGCTCCATCATATGAGAGACTCTTTTTGATCATATTCTTACTCTCTTCTTAGAGACTAATCTCTCCCCCCTTCTACCAAATGGGCTTAATGTCCTCAGTGATGCCATGTGGCATGCTGTGCAAGACCCCATATATACATCATGTGACATTTCCTTCCCCTTGAAAGCATTTTCGTCCTCGAAAATGTAAATGAAATGTCCGTAACGGTAGAAGAAAGTGCTTGGACTCCCCTGAACCCCATGTACTCTATGTACATGGTCATCTCTGTGTGTTGTTTCCCCGTATCCTTCCCCTTAAGAAGTCCCATATGAGATCATCTCAAAGGTGGGAAACCGTCTGAATGGTGCTTATTATCTCCCATGTACACTCAACTTCATATTATCACTCCCATGATAAACAACATCATCAAATGACCTAAGTCCATATGATGCATCCTCTATGGAGTAATAATATAAAAATCAAGTGTAAAGTGCCAAGCTCATAAGCTTGACCATACCATAATGGAGATAATAAACCATAAAATCCTCTAAAGTATAGAACAAAGTCCCATATCAAGTGACATCAAACCCATCTAAGACTAAATGATAGATTGCCCTCATACCACTCTAGGTCTTCCTAACCTTGAGTGTAATCACAAGTAATAGTTTTACCCTAACTACCTTGTGACCATGCAATTCCATCCTGTAACTCATATATAAGAATTTTTTAGTAGTGGAATGAATTCTGTACATTCCACCAACCAAGAAATCTGTGGTTTGTCATCCTTTACCATTGGACTAAGTTCTAATGGAAGAGCATCAATTGGCACTAATGCAAACTCTAATATTTCTCCATGTCTATCTCTGTAATCTCTTCCAAGGAAAAAAAAAACTCTAGCAGTGGAAACTATTCCACTTTCCCTTTCCCTTTGAAAGAGATTGTGTTGAATCCATTTTCTCTACTCATCCATAGGTGAGAACATGCACATAAGTTCTCCATACTTTTCCTTCCAAAATAGTGGAGAATAATACTCCCATATGAAGGAAAATTAGATGGAAAAGTAGAGGAAATGAATTCTTTCTCAAATATAGATTAAGAGATGTTTTCAGAACACCTCTTCTATCTAAAGAAAAACATACTCTATTCTTCCCCTATGAAGAAATTATGTTTTCCTTTCCTTCTTTCTCTTTTAAAGAATAGGAGGTAAAGTGAGACCTCTCATGAATCTCTGAACTAATTCCCACTTTGTCCTTTCCTTAAAAGAGAAACTCATGAATTTATTTAGTCCTCTCTTCCATATCTGGTGCATAATCCCTCATTACACTTATTCCTATGAAAATGGAGAATAAATCTCCCGTAACTAATGAAGGTGTATGTAGTGAAGAGTGGAGAAAATAAATTCCCAATAAGGGTCAAAGCCCTCTACTAAATGGTCAGCAAAGATGTGATATGATACCGTAAACACATGTGTATCCATAGTAAAGAACTATCCTTTCTGAAAAACTGAAAAATGAGTATGTGACACCAATGGTGAGAAAATCACCTATCACATTTTCTACTGGAAGAATAAATCTTCCTCATACTGTGAAGAATAACTCCCAATCCTAGTAGGAGATGTCTACTAAGAGCTCTCCTCTGATCTAGTGAGACATGATGCCATGAATGATGAGTCCTTTTCTTCCTGGCCATAGAAGAAGAGTGCTCAAAGGGAAGTCGTTTCCACCGTCCCATACCAGTGAAAACTTCTTCCAATTCACGGTGTCATACCTACACTAAACCGAATATCTATTCCATATAATGGAATATGTAGGTGGACTCCAATGAATCCCATATACTAAAATCATATCAGTGGACTGAAATGAGTCCCATGTCCTTGAACTAGTTAGTTTGGTTCTAGTGAATAATGTGACAATGGATATCCCTTTTGTTCCAAACCAACTTGTTCCTAGGTACCAAGACTAAGCCTAGGTACCTCTCTGTAGATCCCAAGATACATATGTATGTATTGGGTACCCCAACTATTCCTGACTAAGGGATCTATGCTCTATACCATGGAGCTAATGCCATGCCTATGGCCTTTCTAACCATCACTCGAATCACATAAGTATCCGTCGATGCTATCTCATGAAACCCATCTCTGTGATCCCATCTTATTGGTTTCCTTAGTAGTGGAGCAGAAATGCTTCACTACTCGCTCAAGTGATGTATATGAGTGAAACTAGTCACTCTTTGGGTATGCATCATGATACCCCATAGTCTCCTAATCATCATGTGAGACTCTTGTGAAGATAACTAAATCTTCACTAACTTGGAGATTATAAAAAAATGCATCTCCCGTGCTTGAATGCAACTTCCTGAACCTATAGGATTGCTTGTGCACATTACTAATGGTGAAGGTGTAGCTCCTTCCGTTAGCAATCCTATGGTCTAAATCCATAAGGATTATATGTAGGGATCCTGTTACTACTGAAGTTGCCTTATATATAATAGTCTGATGGTCCTAAGTCCATCAAATACATGCTTATAAGCATGCCTAAAACTTATTGATGTTTGCAGAAAGGCATGTTACTGTGCCATAACACTCTTACCTAAAAGCAAGTGCGTATATAACGCCATGTGGCAAGAAAAAATTGGACAGCATTTCCCCAGGAAATGGAATTCCAAAAAAATTAAACCATAGCTCAGTGGCACGCAAGCCACCCAAAAACATAGGGCTTGACAGGCCCATGGCATGCACGCCATAAACTTATATATGGATTCCATGACCTGCAAAAACACAAAAGTATTTGCTAGCAACCATTCCCGGTGTTGCATAGCCATATGGTTTTTGTAATCTTCTTTCCTGCAAACAATCAAAAAGTATACTTCCTACATGTTGATCCATACTTTTAAGAGCTTAAACAATGATCAACATTTGATGTATGCAATCCCATTCATGCATGTAGATACAAAACATGCCATAACATAAATAAAATGCCAGAAAGCATAAAATATACGTCCCTGAGTAGTTTGATTTTTGGAATTGCATGCATCCAATCGCTCTCGATAAGCTTCGAGACCTCTGCACCTTCCTCCTCAGGTCCTAACATACACTTTGAAGTGTCCGAAAACATCGGAGCGCTCCCCAAAACAAAAAGCATGGTCAGGTGATTACAAAAATAATGCAAATTTAGCTCAAAAATGCATTAGTAATCCTTCTTTAGACCTGCAAAAATCACTTTAGGACCTGCAAATTTTCATAAACTGAAATATAAACCATGTGCAAATAGGTCGAAGTGAAATTACTCAAATTGCCTTCCCGGTTTGAAAGATATGGCTCCCGGAAGGTAGTCGCCCAAAACTGTTCAAACTTTGCAGACCTGTTCAGACCTGCAAAAATTTTTACTTTCCAAAATTTCTTTTCATAAAATGAAAGTAGATCTTGTGCTCTTCGAAACGAGCCATAGCACGTCCAATTTGGAGTTTTCTAGCCCAAGATATGGCCATTCCAAGCGGGACATGTCAAACTAGTGGACTGTTGGAGGGGCTGGAAAAAGTGTGAAAATGTGATTTTTGGGGTGCCTAAAAGCATTCTTCCATCAAGCAAATGCTAAAATTCTCTCCATAATCTTAGAGAGTGGTATATGAAGATGCTTAGGCCTATTTTCACTCTTCCAAATCCTCCCTTGGTGCATGCTAATTCACTCCCCAAAAGAGGCCTAAATCAAGATTTCTACTTTTATACAAAAACTTGAATGGGAGCTCTTAGCAAGCTTTTAATCCACTCTAAATGTGGATTTCTCTTGGATTATATACAATAATCCATGGGAAGCCTCTAAATAATCTTTTTCTTACTCCAAGAAGTGGAGTTTGGCAAAAGATTAATTTCTGAAATTTTCCAAAAAGTGCGGGAAGGGGGGGGGTCTTTGAGGAATTAAAATTCCTCCTTCACTTATCATTTCAATGAATCTAATGATTCGCCTAAGAAGTCCATACACCATACTCTCAGTATATATACTTTTTCCCATCCATCCATAACTATTGCACCTCTTTTTCCCTCTTGAAAAATGGGAATTTCTTAGATTTAGGTGCTGAAATTCTTTATCAAATTGTGATGGAAGGGGGTTTTGTGGAGCTTCAAACTCCCATCAAACTGAGGTATCTTTTGGATTTCTTGATCTTGGATGGAAGTCAATACACTATACTATATGTGTGCATGATTATTTCCATAAATCTATTAAAAATACCTTCTCTTTTCCCCTTCCCAAAATGGCTATTTATCAAAATAGCTCCTGAAATTTATGTGAAAATCATAAAGGTAGAGTATTTTAGAGATACTCTAAACTTGGCCTTCTTGTATTTGGAGGGAATCTTTGATCCTAGATGAGAATATATATACCTCATATTCTCCGTACATGTGATTTCCCTCCCGGATCTTGGCCTCCTAACAGTTCATGGTGCTTCTCGAAAATGCAAACCTCTCAAAATTGAAATAATAATACCTGTGATTAACACGAAGCTCCATGCCTGTAAATTTGAAATCAAGACCTGGGACAAGTCCTGGAGTATATGCTCTTCATTCGTAGACTCTTCATATGCAGCAGGTGCATCCCATCTCTCTCTCTTGCTTGTTCTCAATCTTCCTCCTCTTTTATGGTACCAATGTCATGCACGCACGTGAGCATCTTCTTTGTCATCGCGCGAACATGCTCTTTTGCTCCTCTCTGCTCCGTATAAAACTTCATTTTGCTATAGATTATTGGTTGTTGGATGCAATCGATAAAACCAGTTAACCAAGAAAGTGTTGTAATCGCATCACTGAAAGCAGTGGCTGGCATGAGGAGTCTGCTCAAGGAGAGCCTGTCTATCAAGCTCCATTTTCGGTATGGTATCATGCGAAGGAGCCGTGCCTTCGTTGATGACATGGAGGTTTTCTCGCAAAACATGAATCTCCTCGCCATTATCTATGGCAACAAGGAAGCTTGGGCTCACATTGGGATCTAACAAATGCAGCAGTTCTGAATCCCTGGGGGACTCGAGAGTCACTTACTGCCCTTTAATTACTTCTCTATGTATTGAATGCATAAGAAAAGTTAGTCCGGTAGCCGAACTTCCGCCACTTTGTCCATGGAACACATGAGCATCGATCTCTGATTTTTCAATTAGATTGTAGTAAACAATCAATCTTCCCCACTATGAAAGAAGCTCACGCACTTGGACGTTGTGTACACGAAATGGGCATGGCGAATTGGATAGCTGAAGAGTCTCTCAAGCTGGCGTCACAGGTTCAAATCCCGCCTCAGCACGCACGCAGAAACGCCATCGTATGTGGCTCTGATACCAGTGTAACATCCTTTTTCTCCCGAGCACACATAGGTGTCGTCGTCATACACACAGAGGCTTGAAGTTCTCCTCCCAACCATCGCCCGAGCGGCTCCATCATATGAGAGACTCTTTTTGATCATATTCTTACTCTCTTCTTAGAGACTAATCTCTCCCCCCTTCTACCAAATGGGCTTAATGCCCTCAGTGATGCCATGTGGCATGCTGTGCAAGACCCCATATATACATCATGTGACAAGCACACACAGATTGAGGCAAGAGAGAATGATCTTCTTCTTTTTCTTCTTCTATGTTGCACATACCTTCTGCATTTCTGCAACCTTGAAATTTGGTAGTCCATTGACAAGCTCCTTTGTCTGCATCAATTTTCGCTTTTGCAAATTTTTATATCCAATTTGCTTGTGCCAAATCTCTACATCAAAAACAACACCTGCACCTTTTGCAAACATGGGTGCATTCATTTCAAGAATTTTGACATTTAAGATGAACATCTTACCTACTTTGTTTCCTTTGGTGATCAATCTTCCATCTCTTTGTACTCTTCTACATATAACCTGTCAGCATTGAACCAGAATTCTAATCCCTCATCATCCATTTGTCTAATAAAAATCAGATTCTTTGTTATGTTGGGAACATAAAGCACATCAGCAAGATGCTTTACCTTACCGCCCTCCCTAGATAGTACTATGTTTCTTGTATGCTTGATAGGATGTGATATGTCATCACTTGTTTCAACATATCCACGAACTAACAAGTTCTACAAAATACTAAACCATTCGGCATGACTGCTCATGTGATTTGAAGCACCTGAATCAACATACCAAACATTAAAATTGGATGTCAAAACATCAATAGACATCATATTCATCATATGATGTTCGACCATGAACAACTTCTCAAAATCATCTGCACTTGTGGATGCATAATTGTTTGTTATCTTTTATTATTTTGATTATGCAACCTGTAATAACTTTCAAATTGTCTAGGTTTACCACAATTCCAACGTCCTTTACTATCATTACCTGAATCATTTATTTGAAAAATTTTGCGGCCACTTTGTCCCCCTAGCTCGAAATTGTCCTCTCGCTCCTACATGACTCTATTGTTGACCTTGGTCTTGGTTACTGTTTCCTCTTCCACTTTTGAAGCCTCTACCTTTGCCTCTTTCTCTTTCAGAGTATAATACCTACTCAAACCTAGGTTTTCCTTGGGATTTTGAGTCCTCACCAAGATTCTTTTCCTCAATAATCAACATGGACACCAAATCAGCAAGATTCAAAATATTTTCCTTGGTCTAGATAGAAGTTCTAAATTGCTTACATGGAGCTCCTAAAACATGAAGGCACACTTCCACCTTATCATCATCATCTACATTCACGCCAATAGATGCAAGTGACTCATATGCTTTTGATTTTTAGGATGTAGTCACTTACCAACATGCTCTTTTTCTCTAGTGTATATAGCTTGTTCTTGGGCTACAATTTCCATGCCTTTTGTATTGGTCTCATACAATGTGATCAAACTGTTCCAAGCCTCGTTCGAAGTCTTGGAATCTTGTATTTGCCCAATCATGCTATCCTAATGCTAACAAACAACCAATAATTACCTTTCGTACTCCTTGATTCCATTCTTCATATGCTCTTAATTGGTCCGTAGTTCAATTCTTATCTGGTAAATGTGAAACATTTTCATTCTCTCCTTTGATGTACTTCCTATAGCCTTTTTCCATCAAGAAATTTTTCATTCTAAATCTCCAAGCATGAAAGTTGTTTTTGTCCAAATTTTCGCTCATAAGTTGACTCACTCCATCAATGTTTGCCATTTCTACAGCGATTCACAATACTACAAAGACACTACAAGCAGTACCTCTGTTTGAACACTATCACACTATGATGTGACATCTCAAAAAAAACAGAGTTTTCATGTAAACAGTACATAAACTCACTTGAAATTATGGATATAGAATATTTGAGTGTTGGCAAACAAGACGCAAGTTAGATTTTTGCAAACGGACTTGGTTTTTTTGTGGGCCCCACCTTGCAGTCTCAAAATGGAAGTTGAGATGACTCCGAAATAGAAATTTGATCAAAACAAGTGACTCCAAAATAGAAATTTGATCAAAGGATTAGCTCGAGAAAATTTTGATGCCTTCTACCTATACACCAAATTCTGAAGTAATCTGAGGTCATTTGTGAGTCATGCTTTCTCCACGCCTTCTCGTGTACTCTTCAGTGTTGGCTTTCTCCACGAGCTGATCTGTACAACCACAATCGCTCTCATACCATGTCAAGAGAAAGGAGATCAGGAAGAGAGATCACTCACACATTCTCACACTCAAGAGGATCACACACAGATTGAGGCAAGGAAGAACGGTCTTCTTCCTCTTCTTCTTCTTATTCTTCTTCTTCTTCTTCTTCTTCTTCTTCTTCTTCTTCTTCTTCTTCTTCTTCTTCTTCTTTTATTACATAAAACGAATATACAAGAATGACCTAAAAGAACAATACAACTAGTGCAATATATAAACAATAGTACATAAGGGAATCCTAATGTCCATGAATGAGTGAGCTGGCAAGAAACAAATGTGCCATAACTCTTGGTAGATAAATCTAGTAAAGCTCACTAAATTATCCCTGACATATATCAGCGTGACCAGTATACATGTCAGAGAAATGAAAAATTGATACGTATCATTCTTGATCATCACATGTTGAGCTTGATATCTCAACAAAATTCATACAATGAAGCATTATGTGTGAATCTACCACTAAAGGTAAATATGGTCAAAGTGACTATGGGAGAAAAATAAAGAATGATAAAGAATACCTGAGTGTTAGTATACAAACTATACCTCCCACTCAATGGGCATGTTACACCGCATACAAGTATCTGTGTAAGATCATGAATCAAGTAATCCACATCAAGCGAGAATAGTGTCCAAAACTATCCTGTGGTAGAGATCTAATCAAAGCATCTGCAACATTATCCCGGGTATGAATCTTCTCAAGAATAATGAGCTCAATGGCTAAGTAGTCTCTTATAATTGATATGTCACCTCAATGTGCCTTGTCTTTGCAGGATAGATCGGATTCTTAGCCAAAGCAATGGCACTCTAACAATCACTAAGCAAAAGAGGTACATGCTAAGGTAGACCCATATCATAAGCAAGTTGAAAAAGCCACAATACTTCCTTACATGTCTTAATTGGTGTAACATAATATGCTTCTTAAGGGGGAAAAATTCTACATTCTTGAAAACGAGATCTCCAAGAGATAGAACCTCCCAAAAAATGAAAAATATACCCTGATGTAGACTTCTAATTGTCTATACAACCAGCATAATTAAAATCTGTGTAACCAATAATGGATGCCTTTCCTCTACCCAAGCATAGACACATCCTTAGTGCCACTTAGATATCTCAAAATCATCTTGAATTCTTCCCAATGCTTCTTGTTAGCATTAGACATTTATCTTCTCACAACGCCCATTGCAAATGCAATGTGTGTTTGGGTAGCTAGCATAGCATACATGAGACTACCAATAGTAGATTGATAAGGAATTTTGGTCATGAATTCCTTTTCCTCATCTAATTTGGGGCTATCATCCTTGCTCGATGTCACATATGTGGGTAAGGGTGTTCTCAATGTCTTGCCACCCTGCATATTGAACATGTGAAGTACTTTGGATATATACTCACTTTGAGACAAGTATATGCATCTTTTCCTATCACGAGTAACGTACATGCAAAGAATATGTTTGGCATCTCCAAAATCCTTCATATCGAATGTCTCACTTAACTTCTTTTTGAGCAATGACAATTCATCATATCACTTCCTAGAAATCAGCATATCATCGACATAAAGTATCAAGCATATCAAGCTACCATTTGAGAATTTCTTTGTGTAGAAAGAATGATCTTGATTGCTTCAAGAATAGCATTGAGATTTCATAAAAGCATCAAAATTTAAGTACCAATGTCTAGGGGACTATTTAAGTCCATATAAGCTCTTCTTTAGCTTACAAACTAGATCTTCTTTGCTAGGAACTACATAACCCTCTAGTTGTTTCATATAGATCTCATTTGTAATATCTCCATGCAAGAAATCATTTTTCACATCCATTTGTATTAGCTCTAAGTCCTCCATTGCAACAAATCCAAGAAACATGTGTAGTGTAGTCATCTTGACTACTAGAGAGAAGATTTCCTAAAAATCAATACCATGGTTGTTGCTTAAAACCCTTTGCAACAAGTCGTGCTTTACACTTTGGAGAAACACTATCTGATGTGAATTTTAGCTTATATACCCATTGACATGGTAAAGCTTTTCTTCCCTTTTGAAAAGGTACTAAATCCCAAGTACCATTCTTGTGAATTGAATCCAATTCACACCTCATGGCATACTCCCACTTGACATGGTCCTATGTCTGCATAGCCTCTTTGTAGCAAGAAGGCTCACCAACATTTGTTAGGATAACAAAATCCAAACCTAGAACATATCTTCATATGGATGCAAGACACGTGTAAAACATCTCAATGGTTGTTCAACAATAACATTTGCATAGTCATCTGATTGGACATTCTCCTAAACATCCCTATGTGTAGAATTTTTATGCATGCTAACTAGAGGACTAGTATCCTCAAACACAAATCTTCTCACTTAAGCCTCCTTAATCGGTTGTCTATGAAAGAACTTGGAGAAGCTTGTAGGAGGTAGAAAAGTGCGTTTTGAAGCGACGAAGTTTGGTCAAGCCAACCAGCACAAGACCAGCCCTTGAGCTTATGGAGACTCAAATAGACCTTATAGGCATGCGATAAGTGCAAAGAAATGCACTATGTACTTTGGAGCATCAAGGAGAAGGAGTCGATACAAAACACATAGGTTCGCGCATCGACTAGCTCAAAAAACTTAATATCTATGGAAGAGACAATGAACTTCAAATACCCATAGCCACCAGCATGATTACAATTAGAAAAAAAATCATTTTATGGGAGTGATACACATAGGGTTGACTGTATATAATGCACAAAAGTATAAGGAATAAGAAAAATATGCTATATGAATGAATCAGACACTCAACAGTGGTACCTCCTATTTTTCAGGAATATGCAGAGATTGACTCCGAGACGAAAAAAGTGAGATTTCTCCCAATCTACTAAACCAAATACTATGAAAATTTATAAGCATAAACTAGACAGTAATAACTTTCCAATGAGTCATCTTGGACGCAATTTGAAGCTCTGTAGAGAGAGCAGAAACCTCTGTAATATTACTATTGGTGAAGAAGATGATGCAGAAATTTGAAAGAGCAAGACAATGATGGTCACAAGTGTATGTATATTGCTTCCATGTATTGTACAAGTGATTTCAAGTCTTTATATAGACTCTAGAAGTGCTCCACGACTTCTACAAGTGGATTTTTAATTCAAATGAAGATGGTAATGGTTGTTGGAGGGAATCAATTCACTTTCCTACAATCTAGGAAAAGTGAAGATCTAGTTTGATCTACTTTTAGGTGATTGATTGCTTGGGCTTTATCTTTCTACTTTTACATGTGTAAAGCTCAAGGCTTTTACAATGGTAAAATATCCATGAAAAATATTTTTAAAAAAAGTACAATAAATGAGCATAAATAAAAGAAATCTCCAACGGATATTCTTTTGACGCGATAGCCTTTGATGTAGATCAAATCCACCTCAAGCATAGTGTAATCTTGATGTTCCAATAGCTCCCCCTCAAGATAAATTATGATTGAGTGTTTATTCTCTGATAGGTTGAATACCTACCATAGCTTTGAATCTAGAAAGCGTTATTCCATCAAGTGCCTTCATCATCATATCTGCTACTTGCTTTTCAGTTGGAACAAACAAAATGTCAATCTCCTTTGCCATGAGCTTCTCTCGTTTGGTTCTCACATGGAAAATAGGATTTGCCACTAGATGCATGGAACTTACATTATCTCCAAATATGTGAGGCTTGGAACTCACAAGTTCCAAATCTGTATACAGCCTTTAACCATATTGCCCCTTGAGTTGCTATGGTCAAACCTCTATACTCTGCTTCAGTCGAGGATAAAACAATTGTTGGTTGCTTCTTGGAACTCCATGACACCAGCTTTGAACCTACAAATGCTAAGTAACCAGAAGTACTTCTTCTATCATCCTTAGCTCCTGCCCAATCTGCATCTGAATAGATTTTGATATCCAGATCCGAAGAGTAAGGATAGAATATACCTTCGTTGATTGTACCTTTGAGATACTTAAGTACTCTCTTAGCTGCATCCATGTGTGGTCTTCTTGGTGAGTTCATGAACTGACTAAGCACTCCCACACTATATGAGATGTCTACCGTTGTATGAGTAGCATATATCAAGCTACTTACCAAGCTTTGATATT
Organism: Ceratopteris richardii; assembly: GCA_020310875.1. NCBI lineage: Eukaryota > Viridiplantae > Streptophyta > Polypodiopsida > Polypodiales > Pteridaceae > Ceratopteris > Ceratopteris richardii. Next base: position 46,665,231 of record CM035406.1, on the reverse strand, counting down.
CTTTTATGTCTTCAATTTTCTCCCCTTCATAAACATTTAGTTTATGATTCATCTCCAAAGGTGTACCTGCAGGTTTAGTATTTTTTATTTTGAACTTGAGAAGAAGATCTTGAATGTATCTTCTTTGAGTCAAATACATTCCTTCATCTGTGTATATCACCTGCATACCTAGGAAATATGTGAGCTCACCTAGGTCACTGATTTTGAACTCCTCTTGCATGTGCCTCTTGATCCTTTGAATGCCATTCACATCATCACCTGTCACAATAATATCATCTACATATACACATAGATAGATAACCTCATTGTGATCCTTTTTGATGAAGAGAATGATATGAGTTGCTAGCTTTGAACCCTTGATCTTGAAGATATGTAACCAAACTGTAATTCCAAGCGCTAGGAGCTTGTTTCAATCCATACAATGCTTTCTTAAGTCTGCAAACATAAGATGGATGATTAAGGTTTTCAAAACCTGGTGGTTGTGACATGTATACCTCTTCACTTATCCAACCATTTAAGAATGCATTTTTCGCATCAAGTTGGAGGAGTCTCCAATTCCTTGGAGTAGCTACACTTATCAATGTCCTAATTGTAGTCATCTTTGCAACTGGTGAGAATGTTTCCTCATAGTCTATACCATGAGTTTGAGAGCATCCTTTGGAAACTAATCTTGCCTTGTACCTGCAAACTGATCCATCGAAATTTCTTTTAACTTTATATACCCATCTGCAACCAATTACCTTTTGATTCAATGACATTGGAACCAAATCCAAGTGTCCATCTCAATGCATCTATTTCTTCTTTCATGGCATTTTCCAAATTAGGGTTTCCCTTTGTCTCTTCATAGGTTGAGGGTTCCTCTAAAATAGAGTCTTTTGCCAAGTAGATTGAATGCTTCATAACATATCCATACCTTTCCGGTTGTTTCTTCTCTCTTGTTGATCTTCTAGGTGCTTGTTTGGAGCATTCTCCAACCTCTTGCATCTTTGCTTTGCCTCTTGACTTCCATAATTTGTAATCCTTTTCTCTTTCATCCTGTTCATCATCTATATCACTTCTTGGATCCTGGATATGTGTATCATGCTTGCTTCCTAATTGATGAGAACCAGAATCAAGATCATATGGTAGAGTTACCTTTTGTTTGTCTTCATCATACCAAGACCTGTGTTCTTCAAACACAACATCTCTACTTGTAGTGAATTGCTTGGTTGAAGGATTATAGAACTTGTAACCCATCTTAGTTGAATCATATCCAATAAACATTGCCTTTGTTGCCCTTTCATCTAGCTTACCTCTTATTTGTGATGGTACATGAACATAAGCTAAACAACCGAAAACCTTGCAATGTCCAAGACTAGGTTTTCTTCCATGCCATGCTTCATAAGGAGTCATACCTTGAAGTGATTTGGATGCTATTCTATTGACAAGATACACAACAGTTGAAATAGCTTTTGCCCATAGATAATGTGGCAACTTCTTCTCTTCAAGCATTGTGCATGCTGATCCAACCAATGTCTTGTTTCTCCTCTCTACAATTCCATTTAGTTGAGGAGAGTACCTGGTAGTCACTTCCCTTTTGATACCTTTATCCTACAAGAACTCATCAAACTCTTTGGAGAAGTATTTACCCCCTCCATCAAATCTGAGTTTCTTTAGTGACCTACCTGTATGATTCTCCACATGTGCTAGATACTTCTTGAAGCAATCACACACCATTCTTACTCTTGATAAAGTAAAGAATAGTCCATCAATAAATGAGACATAATACCTTGATCCTGCCAATGAAGGTCGTCAATAAATGAGCTTGATCCTGCCAATGAAGGTTCTTGACTTGGTCCCCATACATGTGTATGTACTAAGTCCAATAAGTTGTTGTGGATGTAGCCTTTGTGGTTGAATGGTTGTCTTTGTGTCTTCCCAATCTGACATGCATCACACCTGTTGATCATGCGTTGCTTTGATATGTTCGACATTCCTAGAAAACTTTGATCCCTACATATATCCTTCAAAGTTCTTTCATTCACATGAGCAAGTCTCTTATGCCACACTTCAAGCTCACGTAGGGTTTGAGACCCAAAAGTGAATAGAGCTATGTTCCTAGTTTCTCCTACTTCAAAAGTAAAGAGCCTACCATGCTTTTCACCTCTGGCTATCTTCTTGAAGCCTTGACAGGATCTTCCACAAAAGCTCCATGTTGGGTGAACCTAACTTGCAAGCCTTTTTCAACTATTTGGCCTACACTTATTAGGTTGTTAGTGATAGTGGGTACATAGAGAACCTTACTTAGAATGTTTGTCATGCCATTAGAAGCTTTGACATTACCAATCTTCTCCACATTGTGCTTTGTATCATCCCCTGTTTGCACCTCATGTCTATGCTTTGGACTTTCCAAGGCAGATAGAAGAGCAATGTTTCCTACAGCATGATTCAAACATCCTGAATCTATGTAAAACAAATGATCATCTTCTTTACCTTCTTTGTGGCTTAGATTCATGAGAAGCAATGAGTCTTCATGTGGTTGATCTTTTGAATAATTGTTGAAGTCCCTTCTATTATAGCCTCTATTGTTATTGTTGAACTTGTGTCCACCTCTGCCTCTATTGCTACCATATCCACCTCTTCCGCTTCCTTTCTGGGTCTTCCCATTGAACCAACAATTCTGACTGGTGTGGTTGGTCTTATCGCATATGGCACAAGGTTGAACATTTTGACCTTTGGCTTTGTCTTGCTTTGGTTCTTTCTTCTTCCCTTTCCACGTGCTCTTGCTTGCGAAGTTGGCTTGGGAAGTCTCCTCTTCATCTTCTTCTTTCTTCTTACCTTTTTGCTTCTTGTCCTTCTTATTTGCATATAAAGCACTATTTGAATTACCATGATAGGAGTTACCTTCCTTTATGCTATTATTGGCCTCTTGATTGAAGAGTTGTCCAAGAAAGATGTTGAAGTATGGAATTTGCACATCCATGATGAGATCGTAAGCTGTGGTGAAAGATTGACATTGCTTATCACTTCGAATCCCATTTAGAATTTGCCTCATGATAGCCTCTTCTTCAATCAGCTCTCCAATGGATGCTAACTAATCTACAACCTCCTTGACCTTGGTAACAAACTCTGTGATGGTTTGTGGTGTCTTTTTCATTTGGTTGAAATCATTCCAAAGATGATTCTTTCTTGCTTTGGTACTAGCAAAAAAGAAAGCTTTGAGGACATCCCAAGTCTCTTGAGATGTCTTGCATCCTCTTATATGTGGTAATAGAAAGTCATAGATAGATTTTAGTATGTAGGACCTTGCTTGAGCATCCCTTGTGCACCAAAATGTGAGCTTATCTATCTCCTCTTGTGTAGGTCCTCCTTTGGATCTTGGAATAGGCATAGCTTCATCACCTGCTACAATTCCATAAAGATTTCTACCTTGCAAATAGGCCTCCATTTTGATTTTCCAAGCCGCATAGTTGTGTCGATAAAACATCGATCATTGAGGGAAAGTCCTCACCCATCTTGATCTAGCTCTAATACCATTGAAAGAACTTGGAGAAGCTTGTAGGAGGTACAAAAGTGCATTTCAAAGCAATGAAGTTTGGTCAAGCCAACCGGCACAAGAACAGCCCTTGAACTTATGGAGATTCAAATAGACCTTATAGGCATGCGATAAGTGCAAAGAAATGCACTATGTACTTTGGAGCATCAAAGAGAAGGGGTCGATACAAAACAGATAGGTTCGCACGTCGACTAGTGTTACACAAAAAAGTTTTGTTGATTTTAAGTCAAACAATGTGGTGTTTATGAAAAATGTAGCTCTCAGAAATGTGATTTTGTTCAAATATCCCAAAAGAAATTGTTTGTATAATTTATGCATTAGTGTGCAATGTCAACATGGATAGGTTCTTGAGTGCATCATTGCAATAGGAACGTGCATGTGCGAGCATTGGAATATGTATGTACATGTGTGTCTATGTGTGTTGATTATGATATGTGGGCATCTTGAATTTGTTTTGCGGTAATCACATGTGTATCAAAAAGGATCCAAGAGTGTTTGTATATATTTGCATTTCGAATTGAAGGTGTGAAAATACAACATATGTTTAGAAGCAATTGGGGAGTTGTGTGTGTGAAATAATGTGAATGCACATGTATTCTCAATTGCATGTGTGTTTTTATCGAATGGAATTTTGTACATCGATCAGTCATAGTGAAAGGGCAACAAGAGCAATGGGCCATATCAAATAAGAAAAGATAGCATAAATTGCTTGGGGGAAATTCTTACAGTGGGTATAAGGTGGAAAGGTGGAAAAAGGGAGTATTTTGATAAAGCATAGGTAATGTTGAGTGATATCTAAGTCTGAGGTGTAATTTCACAGAATGCTCGATTTATAAGAGTTGCTTACCATGGAAATGGAAACACCATACTTCAAAATTGGGTGCCCAGGCATTTAAATGTGCTTAAAAAACAAAAAAGGGGACTTACTCAAAAGTAAAATGCCTATGTATTTATATCCATAGAAACGTGTGCATGAGGATGGTGGCAAACAGTGCTAGATTTAACAAATGTTGTCCTGCTGGTATTTTTTTAAACAGTATCTTGCCCTACTAGTATGTTTCTTTATCTGACCACATATTTTTTAAGGAAAAAAAGAAAAAAAAAGACAAAAAAAAAAGAAAAAAGAAACGATCAATAAGAAGGGAAATTGGGGGTCGAGCACTGTCTCTTCCCTCATTCTTTGCCTTTGGTCAACCTTCTCCCCGCATGCAACGGAGGGAGGAGGCAGAGACGGTCGAAGGAGTGCTTTTGTCTCCCTTCCCTCTCTCTAGAGCTCACTATGTGAGCTATGGTGAGAGGTGAAGAAGGAGAGGGGGCTAGCACCTATTGAAACTTTAGGGTGGAGACAGAGGTCATGTGGGCGAATCCGACATGAAGTTCTTCTCAGCAAACAAGCTATACACAGCACTGTAGATGAAGGTTTTCCAATTTATGCATTCAGAGGTTGGGGCGACAAACGGGAGGGTATCGGGACCTACCTGCACAAACACTACCATGCAGTTTAGAGAAAGATGCTCATAAAGCCTCCACGGGACCAACCGCATACATCTCCAAATAGCTACCGCTTGCAGCTTGTGTCTCCCCCCCTCGATGTGCATTAAAAATGCCAAATCCAGTAAATGATGAGTATGCACCCACCATCTTTTCACAAGAGACCATCCGGGTATCTTGTTTCACTGGACATGATGCTTGGGGAGGAAGATTGTGATAACATTTTGTGTGCTCGGGCTTTTGGGAAAGGTGTATTCATAGGTCCCTTCAAGCTTCTAAAGTCAAATCATCTTGGTATTGTGTTGACATTTGCTGTATATAAAAAAGAATTGTTTCCAGATGCTTCAGCTGAAGAGAAAATTGATGCAACTGTGGGTTACTTAGGTGGAGAATTTGATTTTGAATCATTAGATGACAACCTTCTCTTGCAGCTGTCCAAAAATGGGAATATTTTGGTTAATGTCTATGATATCACTAATTTTTCAAGGCCTCTCATTATGTATGGAACAGAGATCTCAGACGATGGCCTATTTCATGTGAGCCCTTTGGATTTTGGAGACCCTTTCAGGAGACATGAGATGAATTGCAAGTTAGCACGTAAAGTTCCACGTCCAACTCTGGCTTTTGGTTTCGGTACTGGTGTCCTAGACTTTGTTACACTTATTAGTGCTATGGTTTATAATGCACACACACACACATTAAGAAAGTAGAAGAAGACTATCAAAAGATGGAAGAACTTAATGAACAGGGAGAAGCAGCTGACATAACTAAGTCCCAGTTTCTTGCAATAGTATGACATTAGATCAGCACTCCAATGAATGGTGTACTAGGAATTCTGAAAATGCTGTTGGAGACACAAAAGCCTCAGTGGAAAGGGACACTTTTGAAGGAGTGTTGGAACCAGTAGTATGTCACTTGGGCAGCCTGGCCACTTTGAACAAGCTATGGATTATCTTATCAGGGATATGGAGGGAACGATTGTAAATGAATATGGACGCAATGCCACATATGGGTTGACTCTATGTAAATTTCTGTGATATTATTGTAGGATATTTCTTTGCATGAAGGCCTACCAAGCATCATTATAATTGTACGCTCTCTACAAATGTATTGTTCCTCCGGCTCCTGAATTGTAGGAACTTGTCCCCTCTCTCTGTCTAACTTTTGTCCGGGCCTCTCTCCCTAACCTTTGCCAGATCCATTCTTCCCACTGTCCCCCTCTGCCTTTGTCAGATCCTGTACTTGCCTAGTCCCTCCAATCCTCTGTCCACTCCTTCCCCCACTCTCCTTCTACTCTGACACCCACTCCTGCAGTCTCAAACCCCCACCCCTCCCCAATCTATAAAACTGGCACTTCTTGGCAGTGAGGAAGTTAGTTAGTTGGTTGGTGGGGGGGTTACTCGATTATTCAAGAGAGGAGAGAGCACCAGGTGAAGTGGGGGGAAAGTCTGTAGATGGAAGTAGAGAGGGACTCGTACATAATTTGACTGGAGGGAAGGGAGAGTCATCCTTCAGAGCTGACGATTGGAGAGAAGAGAGCATTACTGCTGTTGAGAAGAGGTGCAATTAAGGGGCTGAGGAATCTAAGAAGGGAGAAGTTGTTCGAAGGGTGTTGTATATTTGGGAGAGGAACCAGAAAGGGCAGCCAAATTCAGTTACTGGCATCGGGAATAGTGATCTGTGAGATCTATTTGCAACACATTGTTCTATTCAAAGGGGAATGGCATAACATTCATTTCTTTGATGTGGAAAGCTCTTTGTCAAGGAAGATACAATTCTCCAAAGAACTTGTTAGAAGGTATTCTCACTCAACATTCGACATTGTTTTTGGAATCAAGAAGCTTCCAATGTAAGTACATGTGCATCTTTCCTATGCTTGCTAGTGGTCTCTTGGTCTTTGTCTGATGGCAAGAAGGTACATAGTGGTATAGTGGTGCATGGTTATGATGGGTGATGGCGGGGGATTCTGATTGGGAAACTTGATTGTACAGATGTATGTGCAATGTGCACAATTGAATGGTGCACACTTATATTTTGAATCTCTTCATGACTACAGTCTGTCATATGTCTGCATAGCCTACACAAATTGCTGTTAACTCATCTGCATTATGACAGGCAAAAAGTATCCATTATCGTGCTATAGATGTGGGTCTCGATGTAAAACTGGTTGTTGCAGCTGCACTCATTAATTTGTATGGAAAAATCAAAAAATTTAGAGCATGCATACGATGTGTTGATGAGTCCTGATTTAGGAGATGACACTTCAGCAATCTCTACATTCGCAGTCAGTGAAACATTGCATTAGAGAACATAAAACTAATGGCAGGTATCTTCAGTTTGCATTGTCAAGGAGAAAGTATTATGTTTAACGTGAGCATCCCAAAGTGTGCAAAAGATTGCAGATGTGAAACATCAGCTGAATAGTACATGTCATTCTGGAATTTATGGGACCACTAACATGAGTTGAATCCTGTTGTTGCTTATTCTTCTCCTTGTTCCCACTTTTTACTATGAATGTTACCACTATGTCTTTGTATATCATACATGTCTAATGATGAAAATCAACTCTTAATTATATTGGTCTTCTTCAAGGAGTTTCAAAACGTGTTGACGTATGTAAGTACCTATGAGTGTCTAAGTGCGAATGTCACATTTTCTGAGTCTGTGAGCGTAAGTATCTCAAAATGAATGCCTCTATGATCGAGTGAGATCTTTAAAAGCCACGAAAAAAAAATGATTGTGAGAGTGATTGTTTGAGTGAAGGGTTGTAGGAGATGGGGAAAGTCGAAGTGGGGTTGATGAGTATATGTGAAGAAGGGAGCGCATGAAATGTGTGTGAAATAGAATATACAGGTGTGTGTGTGCATGAGAAATTTTGTGGCTGAGGGTGTGAGAGTAAGTCTTGAGCGAATTTCTAGTTGAGTGTTTTTGTGAGTAAGTGAAATTAGGGGTGTGTGAGTGAGTGTGTGTTCAGCTTGGTGTGTGTGTGTGAGTGAGAAGTGTACAAGTAAGGGTGTGTGTAGGATTATGTGATTGTATTGTTGAGAACTAATGAGTGAGTAAGTTGGAGCATGTGGGTGAGAATTATCCAAGCCCTAGGTGTGTACAGAAGGAAAAGAGTGTGTGAAAATGTGTAGATGTGCAGGTGAATACATGACTGAACCAGCGTGAGTTAGTGTGCAAGTGCAAGAGTGCATGTGTAAATGCTAGCCCATTAAAAAGGGGTTACTTGTGAGTGTCAGTACTTGGCTATTATGTGTATACGAGTAGAAGAGTAAGAGTGAAGAAGAGAGAAAGTGCACCGTATAGAGAGGGACAAAAGGAAATAGAGAGAGAGAGAGAGTGCTAATTAGAGGAAGAGGAAGGGCATGCACTAGAGTGTGTAGGGTTTGGCGAGATTGGGTGAGCTTGTGAGGAGATGAACGTAGGATTGTAAGGAAGGAGGGTACACGAGGGGGTTAGGGTTGAGAGGGAAGAAGAAAAGGGAAGGGCATGATAAAACAAGGCTTAAGACTAGACCTTTCATGTATCAAAGAGGGCAATAGGACCGAGATCAAGGTTGGGAAAGGACCAAGGAATAAGCTAATAGGATCGGAAATGTGAACCAAATTAGGCGCAGTTGTGGCTTAAGGATAAAATAAACTTGGAAAGTTGCGAGAAATAGCATAGAGATAGCTAGATATAGGTGCAATCATTTTCACATTATTTGGGCAACAAGACCTTATCCAACTAGCTCAAGAAATTTACTATCTATGGAAGAGACAATGAACTTCAAATGCCCATAGCAACCACCGTGATTACAATTAGAAAAAATCCTTTCATGGGAGTGATACACATAGGGTTGAGTGTATATAATGCACAAAAGTATAAAGAATAAGCAAAATATGCTATAGGAATGAATCAGACACTCAATAGTGGTACCTCCTATTTTTCAGGAATATGCAGAGATTGACCGAGATAGAAAAATTGCAGTTTCTCCCAATCTACTAAACCAAATTCTATGAAACTTTATAAGCATAAACTAAACACTAATACCTTTCCAATGAGCCATCTTGCATTTACTTTGGACCTTTGTAGAGAGATCAGTAGCCTCTGCAAGGTTACTATTGATGAAGAAGATGATGCAAAAAATTGAAGGAGCAAGACAATGATGGTCACAAGTGTATGTATTGCTTCCATGTATTGTACAAGTGATTTCAAGTCTTTATATAGACTCTAGAGTGCTCCAAGACTTCTACAAGTGGATTTTGAATTCAAATGAAGGTGGGAATGGTTGTTGGAGGGAATCAATTAACTTTCCTACAATCTAGGAAAAGTGAAGATCTAGTTTGATCTACTTTTAGGTGATTGATTGCTTGAATGATAACAACTCAACCACCAAAAATTCGTGGGATTTTTACTTTATATTTCTACTTTTACATGTGTAAAGCTCAAGGCTTTTACAATGGTAAAAGATCCATGAAAAATCTTTTTTAAAAAAGTACAATAAGTGAGCATAAATAAAAGAACTCTCCAACGGATATTCTTTCGATGCGATAGCCTTTGATGTAGATCAAATCCACCTCAAGCATAGTTTAAGTTTGATGTTCCAAGAGTCTATGCATCTTAGACTCTTTAAAAATGAAATCACTACTTTTGATCACTAACTGTGTTTCAAGATCCCATAAGCAATATCCAAATTGGCCTTCTTGAACATATCCAAGAAAAATGCATTTCTTTGAATTATGGCCCAACTTTTGTCTACGATTCTTGGTTATATGAACATACGCTTCACACCCAAAAACTCAAAGATGATCATAATATGGTGGATTCCCTATCCATAACTCTTGTGACATTTTTAGACCTTTGGTAGTACCAGGTGGTTAATCACATGAAGTACAATCAATATTGATTCTGCCCAAAAGCCTTGTGAAAGGTTTGCATAATGCAACATAGAAACTACTCTATCTTGAGTAGTTCTATTCATCCTTTGGCTACACCATTTTGTAATGGGGTATAAGGAGCTACAAAATCTCCAAAAATTCCTATGAATTGATAGAAAAGGCTGGATTCATGTGAGGTATACTCACCCCCATTATCTAAAAAAAATCCTTGAGCTTAGGTTCCTTTTCAGTTTTAACAGAAGCAAACCATTTTTTGAAAGTAGGAATACCTCATCCTTCAATTTGATAGGATATACCCACACTTTTCTAGTATCATCATCTATGAAAGTGAAAAATTAGAGAGAACCAAGTAGTGAGATCTAAAGGTTGATTTGAAGAGTCAATGTGTGTCTTATGCACATTCCCTGTTTGCTTTCCATGTTGATAATGCTCACAAACTTAAAAAACAGAGAAAAATAGCACATGTAAATAGCAAGAATGAGAAATATTCTCCATTACACTACGAGATATGTGGCCCAAATAGCCATGCCAAATACAATCCATAGGTTGTTCAATAATAGCTAATAAGTGTTCTTTCTGTGATACAAATAAAGGGTAGAGTGAGCCAACTTTTCTTCCTTTTGCAATAACCATAATGTTGTTTGATATATGAAAGGATTGAGCATAGAAAACCATCTTGTAACCAAGGTCATCAAGCTAATCAATTGACATTGAATCGCATGATAAATAAGGCAAATGGTTGTTGGAGTTCCAGGTCTACTGAAGCACATGAACAACACAAGGAAGAAAAGGAAGCTTGAATCACACTGAATGTATTACCACTAGAATGTACAAAGATAAGTAGCCCATTAGGGTAATAGGCATATATACAAGCCAGGGTAAAAAACCTCTTAAAGAGGGAAAAAGGTGCCCCGACATTCCTAGAGTGTTCACATACATCACTACCTAAATATATCAACAAATCCCCCCTAGGAGTGATGTGGTTGTTATAAAGATCTTAACTTGCAGTATTGGGTGCAATATCCCCCCATTTACTAACTGTTTAAAAATAGAACCCTCTACGTGGGTTTATTTACAAACTATATAAAATATAAATTTCGATGATTGATGTCTTTCCTTTCATGCCTTTTATTCCCTCACAAAACTTCATTTGCTATATCAAAAACACCAAAATACATTAATACATTAATAAATTAACACTCCAACAAATCCTTGTTCAACACATTCCATAATTCATAACATGCCCCTCATTTGAAAAAGCAATTGATCTCAATTGATGAAATAAAAATAAACATGGATGGCTAGTCACATGTTCCATCATTGAACAAAAATAAGCATGTTCCATGTAAAAACACATGCATGGAAATTTCCATGGAGGAGTTAGACTAAGGTGAATGTGTATGATATGCAGAAATTAAGTGATCATAATGGGGTGTTAATTGTGTTTTATGTATCCATTGACATTCTTCAATAGAGTGATTTTTGTACTTAACTAAATATCGATGATATTGAGTACTTGTGCATGTAGTGTGACATCATGATCAATTATTTTCTCAAGAACAAAGATTTCAGATTGTTCTTCAATTAAAGGAGGGTCATCAAAAAGTGGAGTGAGTGGAAAAGTTCCTTTAAATGGTTTAAGTAAACTAATATGAAAAGAGTTATGTATATTCCAATGAGATGGTATATCTAATCTAATGAATTATCATTAATTTTTTGTATAATGCAAACGGTCCACAATAGCATGGTGCAAGTTTAATTTTAGGATGCTACAAAATAGTTTCTAGAGGTCTTTCAATAATACGTAACCATACAATATCATTCTCCTTAAATTCCTTGGCTAATCATTTTGTATTGGCATTATGTGTATAAGGTTCTTGACTTTTCCTAATGTGCTCACGAACATCCCGAAGTATAGAAATGTGCTCTTGAGCAATAGAATCAGCCATCAGAATATCAGTTTGGGTGAGTGACATGGGAGTGGAAAGCTTTTTACCATAAACAATTTCAAAAGGTGCACGTCCAATAGTGGTGTGTGTGGTATTATTGTAAGCAAATTGAAGCAATGGCACCTTTTCATCCCAATTAGTGGGACTATCTAATGAATAGCAATGCAACAAATCAAGAATAGTACTGTTGGTAGCCTCACTTTGTCCATTACTTTTGGGATGAAATGCAAAGTTAAAATCTATTTTAGAACCAAAACGCTGAAATAAAGCAACCCAAAAATGAACATCACGATTAGATAACATTACTTTCGGAAATCCATGATGTGGGAAAATGCATTTAATGAATAATTTTCCAACCTGAGGTTTAGAAAAAGTTTTTCTACAAGGAATGAAATATGTTGTTGTAGTATGCCCTTGGGGAGCCAAGACCCACACCACCTTGCATGGAAGCAAGAAGGAAGGCTTAAGAATGACTCTCCTTTCATCCACCCCAACCTCCATCATGTTCAAGCCATTGGCCATCAGCCCGCAGCTATTCCACATGCTTGAAAACATGGAGAGATGGGAGTCAAGGATCCTTGTCACATATGTAAAATACAAGAAAGTTGCAACACTCTACTTACACACATAGGAAATGCTAGCATGCACACACACCTCACTCTCTCACACTCCAAGACTAAATACATGTATGCACAAAGCCTTAAGAGAAAAGAGAGTTCTTCCATTGAAAGGATTTTACATGAGAGCACGTCGACCAAAAGCTCTCCCCTTACAAGAAATGAGCCTATATTTATAGGTCAAGCACAATTCCCCATGTGCTCTTTTTGACTAGTCAAAAAGGAGCACATGCTTTCTAACTAACATATCTCAAAAAGATCTTGGGAAATAATCTCTCTAACAACCATATCTCAAGGAATACGTGCGTGGGGATTTTTCTACATATCTACCAAAAATGTGAGCATTTACAAGGTTTCCAAAGCCTTACTTTTGGAGAAATATCAAAAAGTGTCTAAGAGGGAGTTCTCATGTGAAACTCTAGGTATATACAAAAAAAAGGGTTCCTATGCACAAATGAAGATGTGTGCATACCCTATACTCAACACCCTCCTCTCCCTAGACTTTGTCGTCCTCGACAAAGCTAAAGAAGAAGAGCACTGGTCCAAGTTTAAGTCTTCACGTCGGGAAATTTTCAAGTCTTCAAGGTACTGCAGAGTCCTTCAATGCGGAGCGATACAATCCCCCTAAGGGGTTGTTGCAGAGCTAAAGAGCGCACAAAGCAGAGAAAAAGACGGGCCCCAAAATTTTTCCGATTTGGACATCATATTTTTGTATCATAATCATTCTTGTAATATATTTTCCGTTGTAAAGGCACTAGAGGAGTCCTCTAGATGCATCCCCACAGAAGATTAGAAGCTTATCCATGTAAAATAGTAGGAAATTAGTCTTTTAGTGAATAAAGTGCCGGTCTCTTGTGTGAAAGGACCATTTTTAGGGCACTAGTATATAAGTCAAATGTGACTCTTTGTAAAGAACTTTTTGCCATTGTGAGAATAGAGAGCACAAAAATTCGAATTTGTGTCTTCTTCCCTCCTTATCTTCTTCTTCATGAGCTTGTATGCATGTGTATTGCTTGGAAAGAGTGCTTGTGAGTGTTGTCTATCCATGAAAGTGTTTCTTTGCTGTAGGAAAGGTGTGTGCGAAGTGTAAGAAGTGCTGAAGTGTAGGAAAGTATTCCCGCGACTCAGTATTTTGCCCATAACTTAAAGTAGGAGCGTCAGAATTGAGTGAAACCACTGCCATTGGATGCGTCTTCTCAAGAGCTTCGAAAGCATATGCTATTTGCTATATTTGGAGTTCGAAGCTGGGAGAAAAGTCCAAAATACTGACGGCTGCTGCACCAAGTATCGTTTCGCCTTGACCAACAGTCGGAGCTTATTTGGATAAGTCTTTGCCTCATTTACATTCTTTGAGTAGTTCATTTGCATTGATCATTACATGATTGCATGTCCTCATACACTCGGCTAGGTTTGTATACTCTTTGGATTGATAATTAAAAGTGTGTATCCCCACTATATGCACTTGTGAGGGGATTGAGGTATAGTCTCTTTCTCCGCAAGTCCCTAAGTTGATACTTAGGACAACACACTTTTTGGCGCCGTTGCCGGGGAGTGACGAATCAAACCGAGGCATTCGTGTGATGGTAAGTAGCTTTTTGCATTGAAGTAAGTGGAGGAGTGGAAATCTTCTCTTCTTTGGTAAGTCATTTTCAGCCGCACTTGCTACTTCTCATTCTTGGAGTGTGTGTAGTGAGTTGTTAGTTTAGGGAAGTGAGTAGAAGGAGTAGAGTAGGAGTGAGTAGAGAGTGGACCAAGTCATTAGGGTAGAGTTTAGTCTTATTCAGAAAAGTTCCTTTTTGTAAGCAAGAAAATTCCAACTATAAAAGCCAACAAAATTCATTTTACAAGTTACTTGTTTGAGCAAGTATCGTGAGAGTGAGTGTCGAGTATCGTGAGCTACAGAATATCGTGGTAGAGCTTGTGGAGTGTCTTTGAGCTAGAAAAGGTGCTAGAAGAGTGTGGAAGAGCTTCAAAGGTGAGCCATTCCTTTGCTAGATCCTTCTGATCATTCAAAAAATTCATCATCTGTGTAAAACGATCTGCACCAGGTATCGTTAGAGCTTTCAGGGGGCAAAAAGTTGTGTTGTGATTGATACAGTGAGTGAGGATAAGAGAGAGGAGCTAGGTGATCAAGGGGGCAAAATCAAAACTTGAAAAACATTTGTTAAAATTTGTCTAAGAGTCAAGCATCGTTTTACTCCCGCGGTCGAGTATCGCGATACTTATCAAGTATCGTTTTGCTCCTGTGGTTGAGTATCGTGATATTTCCCATCGATCGTGTATCGTTCCATACCGATCGTGATACTTGGTCAGAGATCGTTTGCCAGCGATCGTCTATTGAGTATCGTGGATCGTGTATCGTTTCGTGCCGGTCGCGATACTTGAGAAGTATCGTTTGGTCAAAGATCGCGATACCTGACAAGTATCGTGTATCGTTTTGCCAGCGATCGTTTGCGAGAGATCAAGTATCGTCGAGCTGCAGTATCGTGTATCGCCTGCCAGAGATCGCGATACTTGCTGCCGATCGTGTATCGTTTGTCTGAAGTATCGTTTGGTTCAAATATCGTGTATCGTCTGATCTTCAGAGATCGTGATATTTACCAGATATCGTGTATCGTCGATCGTTTCAGTTCAGAGATCGTGTATCGTGGGATTCGAAGTATCGTCTATCGTTTCCAGCCAAGTATCGTTTGGCCCAGAGATCGTCTAGAGCAAAGATCGCGATACTTCCCACGTATCGGGTATCGTCTATTTCCAAGTATCGTTTCCCTTTGAGTATCGTGTATCGCCTGAGACCAGATATCGTGTATCGTTTGCCTTCAAGTATCGGTATCGTTTAGCCGGTATCGCGATATTTGCCAGAGATCGTGTATCGTCTGAACATAGATCAGGTATCGTCTAAATCTGGAGATCGTGTATCGTGAGTTTGGGAGACAAGTATCGTGTTCTGGCAAAATTCCTTTTTACTCATTTCTTTCCAACCCAAGTTTTCTAGACATTTTTGACCTGTTGTGAAGAGTGCTTAAGACCCAAGGGTATCAAAATCTAATCAGAGCTCTTAAGTGGATGAACCTGAGATCCGGAAGAATCCTAGGAAGCCGAAGAAGTGTAATTTCTTCTGTAGGGAGTGTAGCCGAGCCAAGTAGCCGTTCACATTATTCTGAAACCTCCAGTGAGTCAGAAGGAGAAATTCCCATGGCTTCAGAGGATATGCAAAACACTGTACCCATGATTGGCATGATGTCAATCATCGAGGGAGAATACAGAACCTCCTTGGAGTATGTGAACACCAACCACAATGAGATCCCTATTTATTTGGATGGTCTAAACAGGTCAGTGGCCAGACTGAAGAAGGCTTCAGAGGCTTACATAGTGCCTAGACCAGCCGTCAAATACATAAGAGGTTTCTACATGGACAAACAAGATATCCAATATGTTGTCACAGAATACCCGGAAAACATTAATGAGATTGGTGAAGAAAATAATACTTCAAGCTTAAATGGAGGTGGAAACGAAGAGCAAGTAACTACTCCTAGAGGGAGATCTACAGTTACTAAAATTTGGAGAGGAGACCTGATTCCCCAGGATGACACTCTAATAGATGTATATTTGATCAACAGGATGGAGCATCTGCTCAGAGCCCATTCCTCTATATGGGAAGCTGCTCCTAGTCCAGTTACCATCTATGAGTTACAAGATCCTGAGTTCCCCACCATCATCACATACTTGGATAAAAATCAGAGAAAATATTGGCCATTAACAGAATCAGAAAGAGCTGAGTTGAAATATCAGAATATCCCAGTGTTTCCCCCTAGGGACCAAGCCACTACTTCACGAAACCCACTTGGAACATCTCAGAACGATTCATATCAACAGTCGGGACAAACACAACAAACACAACAAACCCAGATCCCAGTCAGACCACATGTGCAATTTGCAATGCCTGCAATTAACCCTAACTACCGGCCTCAACCAGCTATTGACCCAAGACATGGAGTTCATGCTCCAGTCAGACCACAGGTAGTAAGAGGACCAGGCATACCAATAGGAAGACCAATTTTCCTAGTGATGCCTAGACAACCTGAAGCAGGAAGGAGACTAAGGCCGATCCAAGTTGCCAAGTGCATGAGAAATCACTATGATGGCTCTAGTGAACCTTACAACCACATAGCAGAATTTAAACAAGTAGTTAGAGTCGAGCAGGTAGATGACTTCCTGATTCAGTATGAGTCTTTTGGCCTTACCTTGTCAGACAGAGCTTTGGCTTGGTTTCAGCCATTGGACCCGAATACCTTTCAGAACATGGAGCAGGTATATCAAGAAATGATTGAAGAATTTACCAAATCAGGAATTAAAAACAACTCTTCGTCATTAATCCACAGCTTCAAGTCCCTACCGAGTCAGTGAGATTGGCAGCAAGGAGATTCAAACAGTATGTAGATAGATGCCCGGTGGAAGAGAGACCAACACAGAACAAAATGGTGTCATTGTTTTTGGAAGGATTATTGAACGGATCCTTGAGGTCATTAGTGTACGTAAAAAGGGTGCAGACCCTGCAGGAATGCATGAAGGAATGTATAGATTTAGAAGATAACCTTGCAGAGGATCTGAAAATACCACAAGGAAGCTCTAAAAGTGAAGATTCGACTAGTAATACATCCATACCCAAAAACAACGTAGAGGAAATAGCCGACTTGTTAGCAAAAAAGCTGAATGTTCAAGGACAGAGGAATTATCCCACTAATCCTATGAGACTGCCTATGCTTAGAAGGTGTATGCAGTGTGGAGGTGATCACCCTTCTCACTCGTGTACTAGGGGAGTAGTCCCACCACCTGCCTATGCTCCTCATAGACCCTCTGTCCCCGGACCTCTACAATATTGCAGTTAGAGCAGAGATATACAAACCATAGCACTGAGAATTGCCCTTACAATAGGCAAACCAGACCCACCCAGCAATACGTGAGACCATATGGATACCCGCAGAATCAGCAAGGAGGTGAAGCTTTTAGGTATCCCTCTTATCAGCCGCAGGCACCAGTACCACGACCATACGCATATCAGGGTTACACGCAACCACAGCCAGTACTAGGACAACAACCGCCCCACCCTCAGAACGTTGTCCCAATCAAGATTGCACAACCAGAGGAAAACCTAGAAAGGGCTATAGTGCCAGCCACACCTTTGACTAGTAGTGAACCATATGACTCATTTTATGACCCTACTCAAGGAGCATACCCTAGTTATGAAAGCTCAATAATGGAATATGGACAACTGCATGAACCATATGCTTATGGCATGGAAATACCAGATGGTTCATACAATTATGAGCAGGATTACGTATCCTTAATGTACACAGCTCCTAGAGCAACCATGCCACCTCGACCAATGAATAGACAGCCTGTACCCAGAGGACCATGCTACAGATGTGGAGGTGACCACTATATTAGAGAATGTACATTACCAAACCCACCACCACCACAACGAATTTGGGAAGGCTACTGTAGCGATTGTGGTAAGGAACATCTTTTCAGAGATTGTCCTAAGAACCCCAACAAAGTCACATCTAGCATGCAGATTAATGTGATAGAAGTGATTGAATCATCAGGGAGCGATAAAGAGTACACTGTCCCCTTGAAGGCCATAACAAGAGCCAAGGCTAGAGAGAACCCTGATAAAACAGACGAGAGTAATCAAAGTGACAAAGAGGGGAATATACCCGTCCCTCACAGAGTAGAAGACTCCGAAGAACCAGAGAAAAGTATCGTCAGTAAAAGATCCCAGAGATGGAAGAACCGGAGAGATAGGATAAAAGAAAAAAAGTTATTACAAAAGAAGGAAAACGAAAAGAGTAAACAGAAACCAACGAAGGAACCGCAAGTGGAAGAAGAAAATAAAAATGAGAATAAAAGGGAGGAGGTAGGATCAGTCCTAGCAGATCCTGTGCCTGAAGAATTAGCCATGTGGATTCAGGCATATAAGGCACGAATAAGAGCAGGACCTACCATAGAGCAACATGAGAGAGAATATCCGAGAGGCGACTTAGAGAAAGAAAGGTTAGAAATATGCAAGAAATTGATAGAAGTTGCACAACAAACCTTAGAAAAACCCGCATCACCTTTACCAAATACCCGAATTTCCGAAGGAGAATTCCAAGAGTGCCTGAACACTCAGGAAAAGCCTGAAGTATTTAGACCACAAAATGAAGAACATGGTGTTGAGAGAAAGGAAGGATCCATAGTCCCCGAAGTAGAAGGAGACTAGACTAAGGATCTATGGGCACGAGTTCAAGAGGACAAATGGAAAAAGGTAGAAGGAATGGAACCGCCTTTTGAAGAATTAGAAGCAGAAAATGAAATAGAGGGTTCAATACCTGAACTAAATTCAGAAGAAATTTTTCCGATGGATGCAAGTGACAAGGAAGAAGAGAATGTAAAGGAACTGCCCAACTACACAGGGGAGTACGAGCACAATTCAGAATTGTATCGCATTCCATCAATAACGAGACGGGAAACGAACCCATCAGTTCAAACATCGGAGATCATACAACGTCTTAGAGAGGTAAAAATCCCATGTACCCTAACATTCGAAGAACTGTTAAAGGTAAAACCACACTTAAAAGAGAAATTGATCAATCAATGGGAAGTCAAGGAGGAAAAGAAAGAGATAGCTGACGAAGTAAAAACAGTAAGAATTCCAGTGGATAAGGTAGGAGACTTTAGCGAAGGAGATGAAGGAAATACATGTCTTTCAATCACCTATAGGGGTTACACGACCAAAGCCATTCTAGATTCAAGAGCTGGTGTTGGCATTGCTACCAAAGAAATTTGGGAGAAATGGGGACAACCAGCATTAAGACCAACACGCATGAAAATACAAATGGCAGATGGACATATGGAAAGACCCTTAGGATTGTTGGAACGAGTAGTCTTCACTACGTGTGGAGTGGAATTTGAACATACTTTAGCAATATGTCACTTTGAAAGGCCGAGCAATTATGAAATGATCTTGGGAAGGCCTTTCATGAGACAGCTAAAGGTTGTACAAGATTGGGGAAAAGATGCAGTATACCTACAACACGCAGGAACCACCACTAGGATAAACCTACATACATACACGTATCAAGATGTGCCACCTCTACAATGGAACCAAATCCATAAAGAGGAAGACGATCAATCGGTTCATAGTGCAGGTTCTAGTGATCAATCCTGGATGAACGAGGACACTCATCTGTGGATATGTCAAGCTGCAAAGAAGGAAGAAGAGAGAAGAAGAAGCTGGCAGCAGAAACAAGGAATAGTGAGATCTGTACAAGATCCAGCCTATATGCCACAAGTATTTCCGGATGAAGAATTCGAACCTCACGGTTGGATGGAAATCTTAGCTACCCTCGATGTCTGTGTAAACGAAGAAGTAGTGACCATGAACGAATGTATCGATGAGGAAGGTTATGATGTTAGTCTGTATATGGTAGTCCTTCAGGAGGCAGAAGAAGGAGAAGTGATCGAGAAAGACTGGAAGGAGGACTACGAGAGCATTGAAATGGAACCTGAACCCATGGATCTAGGAAATGGTCCTACCAACACAAATATCACCACTAACGAGAAACACCAAGAACTTACACAGAAAGGGGAATTAGAAGTTGAGAGGGAATTAGAAGATGAAGAGAACAAACCCCAAGATCAATTTGAGGTACCAGATCATTTTAAAAAATACGAAGTAGAGGAGAGGAAAATTGCTATTCAAATGCCTAAACGAGAAGCACAACCTGGAATAGCATATGATAATAAGGAACAAACCAAGAAAATAGTTGTAACTATGGAAGGAGGAGAGGAACGATGTACCTTCATAGGACAGGATGTCTCATTAGAAGAAGAACAAGAGTTAATTCGTCTCATAAGAGAATACCGGGATGTCTTTGCTTGGACTTATAAGGACTTAAAGGGAGTAGATCCATCTATATGTGCGCATAGAATCCCCATGACATCCGAAGCCAAACCTTCAAAACAGAGACCATATACCTATAATGATGTGTATTCAGCTAAGATAAAAGAGGAAATAGATAAGTTATTAGATGCTGGATTCATCTATGAAATTGAGCACACAGAATGGGTATCACCCTTGGTGGTTGTACCAAAAAAGAATGGAAAGTTAAGAGTGTGCATCAATTTGAAGAAAGTGAACGCCGCAACCATAAGGGATAGCTATCCCTTACCAATCACTGATCATCTCTTGGAAAGGGTAGCAGGGAAGGAAGTTTATAGTTTTCTGGATGGCTTCTCAGGGTATAATCAGGTAGCCATTGCTCCGGAGGACCAACATAAGACAGCATTTGCAACTGAATGGGGAGTATACGCCTTTAGAGTCATGCCTTTTGGTTTAACGAATGCCCCAGCTACATTCCAAAGATTGATGTGTCATGTGTTCAAAGAATTTCTGAGAAAAAGTATGGAGGTATACGTGGATGATCTTTGTACATATTCAGCTATACGATCAGAGCACATCCCTGAACTAGAAAAGATTTTTTCTAAATGTCGACAATATCGAGTATGCCTCAATCCGGAAAAATGTGTCTTCATGGTTCGACAAGGAAAAATCTTAGGACATATTGTCTCTAAGAATGGGATTTCAACGGACGAAGACAAAATTAAAGTAATTTTGGATTTACCAAGACCTAAAACTGCTAAAGAAGTTCAAGCATTTATGGGACATTGTGGTTACTATCGAAGATTCATACATATGTACGCCATAATTGCTAGGCCTCTTTATGCATTATTGACTCTATTTAATTGGACTGAAGAATGCGAAAAAGCTTTTAATGAGTTAAAGAATCGATTGAGTTCAGCACCCATCCTTCGAGTTCCCAACTGGAATAAACCGTTTCACATTCATGTGGATGCTTCCAAGTTTGCCATTGGTTGCATCTTAGCTCAACCAGCTGACACAGGGAAATTAGACCACCCGATAGCCTATGCCAGTAGACAGTTAAATCAAGCAGAACGCAATTATACTACTACGGAGAGAGAAGGCCTAGGGATGGTATACGCAGTCAAGAAATTCAGACATTACTTACTGGCAAACAAATTCAAATTCTTCATTGATCATCAAGCCCTATTGTACCTAGTCAACAAGCCTTGTAATACAGGACGACTAGTACGATGGTTTTTATTGCTAATGGAATTTGATTTTGAGGTAATAGTCAAGAAAGGAAACACCCACATAAGAGCATACCACTTATCTCGTATGACCCATGGAGAACCACCCATAGGAGTACCCGATGACCTACCAGATACTTATCTTTTTAATCTGGAAGTATGTCCTCAATGGGCAGAAAAATTGATCCCGATACTTACACATGGACCTAAAGATGGGATCACGCCAAACCAAACGCAAGATCTCTGGAGGACTAAAAACCTTCACATCATTGCAGGAAGTTTGTACCACCAGGATTCAAGCGGATTACTGATGAGATGCGTGGAAGAAGAGGAACAAGAAATGTGGCTTCAGAAAGCACACATAAACCAATGGAACACTCATTTGAATGCAAATGGAACGTGGCAAACACTCAAGAGGTTTGGCATATATTGGCCAACCATGCAACGAGATGCACATAACTATGTGTCAACCTGTCAAACCTGTCAAGAACAAATCCCAGACGAGAACTCTACATTATGCTATTCTACAATAGCACCAAGGTGGAGCATGCCTCTAGTAAAGTTCTTGAAAACTCGAGAGTACCCTGATGGAGCTACCTTGGCAAGGAAGCGTGCTCTTGAAGAACAGAGTAAGGATTATGCCATCATAGGAAAACAACTCTTTAAACGCGGGAAAGATAACCAATTAAGAATGTGCATTCATGAAAATGAATATCTCTCTGTCTTAGAGATGGCCCATACAGGAGCTGCAGGAGGACACTTCTCTGCAGACAAAACAGCAAAAATGATCCTCTTTGCTGGAATGTGGTGGCCAACTCTACACCAAGATGCCATAACATATGTACAACGGTGTGATACTTGTCAACGAACGAAATATCCTATTAGAAGAGATGAGATGCCACTTAGACCCATGACGAGTGCTAGAGCTTTCACGAAATGGGGGATAGACTTTATAGGACCTATTAGCCCACCAGCAAAAGGGTCACATGCCGAATACATAATTGTAGCCACAGATTACCTAACCAAATGGGTTGAAGCAAAAGCGACAACGAAAAATGACGCAAGAACTACAGCCAAGTTTCTCTTCGAGAACGTCTTCACTAGATTTGGACTCCCTATAGAGATTGTGAGTGATAGAGGTACGCACTTTGTTAATGAAGTGATAGAAGCCTTATTGAATGAATTCTTAGTAATTCATAAGAAATCTGCCCCTTATCACCCACAAGCAAATGGACAAGCAGAAAGCTCAAATAAAATCTTGTGTACGGTTCTCACCAAAATCGTCAACAACGGTAGATCAGATTGGGATAAGCAGTTACACCATGCTTTATGGGCATTCCGAGTAGCCTATAAAACTGCAATAGGCACTACTCCTTTTAACTTAGTGTACAGACAAAATGCTATTTTGCCAATTGATTTCTTGATTCCCGCTCTTAGGGTAGCAACTACTTATGAGTGGACAGGACATGAATTATCAGCCCAATTGGACCAAATAGAAAAGCTTCATGAAACTAGGTTACAAGCAGTAGCAGGTATTTATGCTGCTAAAAGACGACAAAAAGCCTATTTTGATGCTCACATCAAGGACAAAAAATTGAAGGAAGGTGATTTAGTTTGGGTATACACTTTGAAACAACATTCTAAGAAGTTGCAGAAGAGAGGATATGGTCCATTAATCATTAATTGCATATCTACAAGTGGAGCCATTAGCTTAGCAACCTTAGATGGAGACGTGTTACCAAACTACATCAGCGGGTGTAGAGTAAAAAAATACCTAGAACCATTAACTGAAGAAACTATGTCACGACTAATCAAAGGTAAAAACAGACGCTTAGAAGAGGAAAGAATGCGGGAAGAAGCGAGACAAGAAGCATTGGAAAGGATAAAGAAATGAAAAGAGTGGATGAGAGAGCGAGATGAAAGATATCGTCAAGGAGAAGAACTCATCCTGATGGCTAATTTTAGAGCCACTCAAAACCTAGGATCGCAAAGAACACAACCATACCTAAATTTGGGAGCCGGAAAAACGGAGTATCACTTGGTAAATGCTCTTATTGATACAGGAGCAGCCGTAAGCTGCATTAAGTTTTCTTTGACCCAAAAACTCAAGGAGACAATACGCCCCTCAATGGCCCAGTTGATAGGAATAGGAGGAACAATTACTCAGTGCATAGGAGAGATCACCTTACCGTTGCATCTTGGTAACAATACGATGGAACAAAAGCTGTTAGTATGTCATGACCAAGATTTACTTGAAGAGATAGTGTTAGGTCAAGATTGGATCTACGAATACGAGGTGACCATTCAATTGGCGTTAGGATATATCTCAGCCAGGATAGGACATCGTGAAGTGTTCAGTCTGCTAGACGAGCGACCATTAAAATCTGCGAGCATAGAGAAAACAGTTCAATCTAATGAACAAAGTCCTGAATGCATGATCTCTAGCACTATAGAGACACCTTCATCAAGTACTATATGTGCGGACACATCGAATTCTGCTTGCACACCTGGTTCTAGTCTAGCAAGTCTTGAGAGTATCAGTCAAACTGAAATTAACCTCACTAAAACACAATGCATTAGAGAGACTATGCCTCAGAGTAATTCAAAATCTGTCACCATTAAAATACACCCTATTCCATCTTCTAATCAAGTGTGGGTAAAGAAAGATCAAGTGGAGGAGTATCTTCGACGACAAAAGCACAACCGACATCAGAACAAACGAGCAAAGCAAAAACCAACTCCGTCTGAACAGCGAAATCATCGACAAATTACTACACTATGGATTCCCAAGACAGTCATAGCTGCTCAACAAGATCGATCGCAAATATGGGTTCCAAGGTCTTGCATCCCAAGGCAAAACAACCGAAAGGATGATCCCCGAAACAAGAAGGACCAATGCAATCCACCGGCAAAACAACCACAGAAAAAGAGATACTGGAGAAAGAAAGAGTCTGTAAAGGTAGCCCGAGACGTGCCGAGAGTCATAGATCAGAGGAAGCAGACTTACAAAAAGGAGAAAAGGACCACATTCAGTAGAAGTGGGCAACATACAACGAAGCCCAGCACAACGAAGCAAATCTGGATACCGAAAGACAAACTGTACAGCATGCATACGACAAATACTTCCAATTGCACGCATATGGAGTTGTCGAGATCCAAAGTATGCATGATAGGGCCACATCACAAGGCCAAGCATTCGGCACATCCTTCTTCTATTTCAAGATAGTCAAGCACATTTTCCTAATAAGGAAATAGGAGAGCACTTGTACAAATCTCAAGAAAATACTCCAAAAAATTAATAACCGCTTCGGCTACGAACTAACTTTTCTGTTTTTCTTTTCAGCAGAAAATATAAACATTAAAATGTCAAAAGATCCAGGTATTACCTTTCTCACACACACGGGAAAGGGACGACACCATTCACTCGGAGCAACATCGAACTTATAACCAACATATAGAGGAGGATTTCTGAGAACATATGGATACTAATTCATACTCTATATTGAGTGCAGATGGCTTCCACTGATTCCGAATCTACACAGCAAGAAGAGGTGCAACTTCTTCCATTAGAATCAGTAACAAAAGCAAGAGGTCACTGGTTCAGAGATGATCAACCAGTGGCAGAACTAATCTTCATGGCTACAATCAAAATCATGGACACAGATCATTACTTTCCAATCATGTCCCATGATTTCAAGACGATAATACAAGGACTACCTCATATTGAGGATGTATGGACACAAGCGGGAATAGAGGCATTTCTTAAACTGCCTATATATGTACTAGACTTTCAGAGGTGTGCACAGGTGATGAATTCCATGCAGCCTGTCGCGACAAAGATCTCAGTCCCAGAAGCACGAGTATTGGATAAGGTCGGGACATGGAAGACCATCCAATTCACACATGAGTTGATTAACAGAGCATTTGGATGGAATCAAGCAGGCATTACTAATGTGAAAGAAGAATGCCATGATCCCAAGAAAAGATCATTCTTGGAGATAAATAGAATTGACATAGAAGATGCTGTGCGATTGGTACATCAACATTTTTGTTTTCCCAGCATGCACAGGTATACAGCTCCACAAAAGATAGTAGTCCAATTACTATCACATGCCATGAGGCAAATTGTGTTGGATGTGATGGCTGGATACACTTAGAAGATCAAGCTGGTGCTGCAAATCCTGCTTCACACCTGCCCTCCTTTGACTCCAGATATGCTTAGTAGACTCCTTGAGCTTTCAAATGACACCAAAATATGCTATATGTACTTTGGAAATGAGTTGAGTAATGATTAGATCAAAACAGACTACTTATGATTTCAAAGATCCTGAAAAACTTGCTATATTGGTATTGACACCTGCTCAGAGTTATGCTCAGTGTGACCAGCACACTTAAAATTGATCTAATTGCTTTTGGACATAATCAATTAGCTTAACAAGCTTTCATTTGCAAGTGGAATGAGAGAAAATAACAAACCACACTCTGAGAAATCAATTTAGCAACCTAAGGTGTACCCCCGATTTTTTAGGACACTTACAGTCACAGACCAGTGAGCACCCCGACTGAGATTTCTCTGTGATAGTAGATCCAATGGCCTTGAAACTTTGTAGGTGTATAGTAGACTTTGAGCTGAATCCAATGCACTTTGAATCATCCAATTTGGTTCAGTAGATCTTGAGATATGTCCTGTTGAAGTTGACAGAGTTGAAGGTAGTCACTCAGAGAAAACAGAGACTATGAATATATGTATATTGATTAAATCTAATGATTGTACATTCCCATTGGCATGTAATGTGATGCTCAATGGTACTCAGAGGTGTAGGCTATGGTGTAGCTCACACACACTCAATGATTGGCTCAGAATTGCCTCGGTAGGAGTGAAGATACCCGCGACTTTTTCCTTGTACTTTTTATAGGAGTTGAATGAGATTTTGAATTTCAAATCCATGTCAATCTCCTTGAATCATGTACCTAAAAGTGAATGAGATATTCTCTCAATCATTCATCTACTTTTCCACGACTTCCTCAAGTAGGTGAGTTTACAAGAGTGATTAAAGTCATATAGACTTTTACATTTGGATAAAAAATAACAACCAATTAAGCATTGGTTTCTATGGTTCAAATGTATCCTTCAAGAGTTCAAACTTTAGCCTTCCAAGGTTCCAATTGTCCAAGCCTTATGTTGAGTCTTCAATATTGATATCCAAGCCAATGTGTGTAGGCTTGTTTTGCACCAACAACTCCCCCTCAAGCCAAACACTTTGGCTCAAGTCTTCATCTCTAATCTTCAATTATTTCCTGCAATCCAATCATGGATTTAAATCCGCATAGCTTGCTTCCATCCAGAGCTTTAGTAAGCAAATCTGCACATTGTATATTAGTAGACACATATGATAATTGGATTTCCTTGCTAAGTAATTTCTCTCTCACATAGTGGTAATGAACCTCTATGTGTTTTGTCCTAGCATGATAAATTGGATTAGCTGCTAGGTGAAGTGAACTTGTGTTATCACCAAATATGATTGGTGGCCTTGTGTATAGGCCCAATTTTGAATATAATAGCTTCAACCATATGGCTTCTTGAGTGGCATTTGCTAGCCCTCTGTACTCTGCCTCAGTAGATGATAGAGCTACTGTGGGTTGTTTCTTGGATGACCAAGAAATTGGTTTATCACCTGCAAAGCATATGTAACCAGATGTACTCCTCCTGTCATCCTTGCAACCTGCCCAATCAGCATCTGAGTATACCTTAATATCAATGTCTGATGAATATGGAAAGTACAAACCATGATTTTGTGTTCCCTTTAGGTACTTTACTATCTTCTTTGCTGCCTCCAAATGTGGTACTCTTGGTTTATGCATAAATTGGCTAAGTACACTAACACCATATGATATATCAATCCTGGTTAAGGTAGCATAATTTAGACTACCTACCAAACTTTGGTAACCTGTAATGTCCTTGAGTTCTTCTCCTTCATGTGCACTGAGTTTGTGGTTGACCTCCATAGGAATGTTTGAGATTTTAGCTTCCTGCAAATTAAACTTCTTGACCATGTCCTGAATGTACTTCTTCTGAGTAATAAAGATACCTGAATTTGTGTAGACCAATTCAAGTCCTAGGAAGTACTTCAATAATCCAAGATCATTGATCTTGAATTCCTTCATCATCTGTCCTTTGATGTGTCTTATTCCCTGAACATCATTTCCTGTAATAATGATGTCATCAACATAGACACACAAGTATATTACCTCTGAATTGTTCCTCTTTATAAACAATGAAGTATCTGCTTTACTCATGACAAATCCTTGATCTAGGAGATAGGTTGTCAACCTGTAATTCCATGCTCTAGGTGCCTGCTTCAATCCATACAGAGCCTTCTTCAATTTACAAACATGATTTACCTTATTAGGATCCTCATAGCCAGGTGGTTGTGACATGTAGACTTCTTCAGATATCCATCCATTCAAGGATGCATTCTTCACATCCAATTGGTACATGTTCCAATTCTTGGATGCAGCTACACTCACCATAACTCTGATAGTTGGCATCTTAGCCACAGGAGAAAATGTATCCTCATAATCAATGCCTTGGGTTTGTGCAAAACCCTTGGCTACCAACCTAGCTTTATACCTGTTTATTGTACCATCTGAGTTTCTCTTGAGTTTGTAGATCCATCTGGATCCTATCACCTTCATGGAGTCCTTCTTGGGTACCAAGTCCCAAGTATCACTCTCCTTGAGAGCCTCCATTTCTTCATCCATTGCTTCCTTCCATTCTGGTTTGGCAATTGCTTCTTCAAATGTACCTGGTTCTTCATTCAAGATATCCTTTGCAAGATATACAGAGTGCTTGGTTACAAGTGAAGTATCATACCCATACCTAATAGGTTTCTTCTTTTCTCTTTGAGACCTCCTCATAGCTTGAGTTGAGGATTCTGGATTGTCTTCTAGTTGCTTCATCTTCATCTTCCCTTTGGATTTCCAAGCCTTGAACTCTTCAATGTTGATGGTGTCTTCATCATCTGAGCTTGTGTCCTCTTTCTGAGTTGGTTCTTGCCTGATAAGCTTTGGAAAGTCTTCTTCCATATCATAAGGTAGGCTAACTTTCCTGCACTCATTTTCATACCATGAATCATTTTCATCAAATACAACATCTCTGCTTACCTTGAAGCCTTTGTTTGAGGGGTTATAAAACCTGTATCCTTTCTGATTCAAATCATAACCAATGAAGATACACTTTTCAGCCTTAGGATCTAGCTTTCCCCTTACTTGTGAGGGAATATGCACATATGCAACACACCCAAAGATTTTGCAATGATCCAGAGATGGTCTCTTACCATGCCAAGCCTCATAGGGTGTCATTCCATCAAGTGTCTTTGATGGCAACCTGTTAATTAAGTATGTGGCAGTAGATACACTCTCTGCCCAAAGATAATTTGGTAGTTTTTTCTCATTAAGCATAGATCTAGCTGTCTCTACAATGAGTCTATTTCTTCTCTCAGCTACCCCATTTTGTTCAGGTGAGTACCTTGTAGTAATCTCCCTTTTGATGCCTCTTTCCTGCAGGAAATCTTCAAAGTCATTGGAGAAGTATTCTCCACCACCATCTGACCTTAGCCTCTTCAAATGTCTACCTGTTTGATTTTCAACTAATGCAAGATACCTTTTGAAACAATTAAATACTTCATCTTTATGTTTTATGAAGTACAAGACAGACCATCTGCTATAGTCATCAATAAAGGACACATAATACCTTGATCCAGATATGGATGGCTCCTTGCTTGGTCCCCAAACATCTGTATGCACCAATTCCAGATAATCTTCATGCATAAAACCTTTCTTGGTATAGGGTAATCTGTGTGACTTACCAAATTGACAAGCCCCACACTTGTATATCATGTGTTGCTTGGATACATTAGGTATCCCAAGCACACATTGATCCCTGCTCATTTGTTTTAGAGTCCTTTCTCCAATGTGACCTAATCTTTTATGCCAAATCTCCAATTCTGATAGGGTTTGGTCTTTATAGTTGTACAAAGCAATACTCTTAGTGTCTTCAAGTTCAAAGGTAAACAATCTACCTGATTTTTCTCCCTTGGCTATCCTTCTGAATCCATGTCTTGGATCCTCCACATATGCACCATGTTGAGTGAACCTGACCTGTAGACCTTTTTCAACAATCTGACCTACACTCATCAGATTCTTGGTGATTGTTGGAACATACAACACTCTGCTTAGTAAATTCTGATTACCATCACTTGTTTTGACATTACCTACTTTAACAACTGAATGTTTAGTGTCATCACCTGTCTGCACTTGGTGCTTGCCTTTGGGTTCTTCCAAGTCAGAGAGTAAGGCAACATTTCCAGCTACATGGTTAGAGCAACCTGAATCAATATAGAACAAATGATCATCATTGATACCTGATTTAGATGTCATGTTCATGATCAACAAGGAATCATCTTGATCCTCTGCATAATTGTTGTAATCTTTCCTATTCCTGTATCCACCTTGATAGTTGCCATTGTGATTGTAGTTGTTGTTGTAACTATTGTTGTAGCCATGGTAGCCTTGAGATTGATTGAATCTGCCTCTGCCTTGAGAGTATCCTCCTCTTTGGTGACCTCTTCCTTTTTGGTTCTTGTAGTTTTTGTAGCATTCATCTGTAGTATGGTTAGACAAGCCACAGATATTACATGGAGATTGATTGTAGGGTCTCCCCCTACCTGACTTACCTCCTCTGCCCCTACCTCTAGATGATCTACCTCTCCCTGCATAGTTTGCTTGGGAGGTAGAACCTTCTTCATCAACCTTCTTGTTTTTACCCTTGTCTTTAGTCTTCTTATCAGTATATAGGGCAGAGGGATTGTTACCTTTTGATTGCTCTCCATTCTTTGTGATCTTTGCTTCATGTGTAAAAAGTTGTCCAATCAGAGTTGTTAGATCAGGTGCTTGGATATCCATGTACAAGTCCATTGCAGTGGTAAAGCTCTCCCACTTGTCATCTGCCTTTAGTCCATTGATCACTTGTCTGACTATTTGCTCTTCCTCAATTTCTTCTCCAACACTTGCAAGTTGATCTGCAATGTCTTTGACTTTGGTGACAAAATCTGAGACACATTGTTTTGATTGCTTCGTAAGAGTTGTAAACTCAATCCATAGCTGATTCTTTCTGGACCTTGTGCTTGATGAAAAGTATGTTGACAAGGTTTCCCAAGTCTCTTGGGAAGTCTTACAGTTCCTTACATGAGGTAGAAGGAAATCAGAAATAGAGTTTAGAAGATATGACCTTGCCAAAGCATCTTTAGCACACCATTGGTTGAGCCTCTCATGTTCATCCTTTGTAGGTAGGCCTCTGGTTTTGAATGAGGGCAACTCCTCATCTCCTGATATGTATCCATACAAGCTTCTCCCTTGTAGATAGGTCTTCATTCTCAATGACCAAGCCTGGTAATTATTTCTATCCAATTTGTCAATGAAGGAAGGGAAACCATCACCCATGATTACCTTATTTGCTCTGATACCACTGTTGGATGTGATGGCTGGATACACTTAGAAGATCAAGCTGGTGCTGCAAATCCTGCTTCACACCTGCCCTCCTTTGACTCCAGATATGCTTAGTAGACTCCTTGAGCTTTCAAATGACACCAAAATATGCTATATGTACTTTGGAAATGAGTTGAGTAATGATTAGATCAAAACAGACTACTTGTGATTTCAAAGATCCTGAAAAACTTGCTATATTGGTATTGACACCTGCTCAGAGTTATGCTCAGTGTGACCAGCACACTTAAAATTGATCTAATTGCTTTTGGACATAATCAATTAGCTTAACAAGCTTTCATTTGCAAGTGGAATGAGAGAAAATAACAAACCACACTCTGAGAAATCAATTTAGCAACCTAAGGTGTACCCCCGATTTTTTAGGACACTTACAGTCACAGACCAGTGAGCACCCCGACTGAGATTTCTCTGTGATAGTAGATCCAATGGCCTTGAAACTTTGTAGGTGTATAGTAGACTTTGAGCTGAATCCAATGCACTTTGAATCATCCAATTTGGTTCAGTAGATCTTGAGATATGTCCTGTTGAAGTTGACAGAGTTGAAGGTAGTCACTCAGAGAAAACAGAGACTATGAATATATGTATATTGATTAAATCTAATGATTGTACATTCCCATTGGCATGTAATGTGATGCTCAATGGTACTCAGAGGTGTAGGCTATGGTGTAGCTCACACACACTCAATGATTGGCTCAGAATTGCCTCGGGAGGAGTGAAGATACCCGCGACTTTTTCCTTGTACTTTTTATAGGAGTTGAATGAGATTTTGAATTTCAAATCCATGTCAATCTCCTTTAATCATGTACCTAAAAGTGAATGAGATATTCTCTCAATCATTCATCTACTTTTCCACGACTTCCTCAAGTAGGTGAGTTTACAAGAGTGATTAAAGTCATATAGACTTTTACATTTGGATAAAAAATAACAACCAATTAAGCATTGGTTTCTATGGTTCAAATGTATCCTTCAAGAGTTCAAACTTTAGCCTTCCAAGGTTCCAATTGTCCAAGCCTTATGTTGAGTCTTCAATATTGATATCCAAGCCAATGTGTGTAGGCTTGTTTTGCACCAACAAATTGGAAACAAAGTCAATCTAACGGGGTATGTCCAAGAAAGATTGTTTGAAGCACAAAAGAAATGGGGGCAAAAGAAGTTTTTGAATGGCAGTTCAGCTCTTACATTGTTGATTTATGAAGCTTTAGAAATGAAGAACTGTTTGAGAGAGATGCCAACTTCGGAAGGACTAGCAAGGTACGTAAAATCAGCGACGGTCCCTAAGAAGAAGAAAGCAGTAGCTATGGTTGAAGAGGCTGGAACCAGCACACAGAAACCCATGAGGGGTACGAAGCGCCTACGAGAAGAGGAAGCTCAAGCAACACCGCAATCAAAGAGAACGCACCTCTTACCGAAGATCACGACAACACAAGCACCTATCACCAAGAGAGATCTGTCCGCTGCCCTTGAGGAAACACATCAGTATATGCAAGGGCAGGTCAATTTAAACGTTCAAGGACATCACTATAGACAAGCTAGTCAAGAGAAGACACAACGGAATACAGAGCAAACACCGAAACAAGCGGGAAGATACAAAGAGCTGGGCATTGATGATTCCAGCACAAATACGGATTCCAGTCCCGAAAAAGATACATTGGATACTGACATTCGGACAGAATCGCACGAAGGTGAATGGAACGAGATAGATCAAGTGGAAGTGACGCCACAAAATCAGGAAGACAAGGAAAAGAAAGTCGAAGAATCTACGGAACCGGAGCAAGTCATTCAATTGAATGACACTACAAAAATAAGCATCAAGGAAGATACCACCACTGATATTACACATGTAAAACAACCTATTAAAGAGGAAGAACAAACTCCAGTGAGAAAGGAAACGAAGGAGCCCCAACACCAAGAGCAGACTATAATCGAGGTGCCAGATGATTGTGAAGAGATGGATAGGTATGTGTTGAAGATGAAGAGGTGTTGCAAAATCTTTGCTCTACACCAGCCAAATGAACTCCAAGAGTAGATGGTGGGCCCTTTTAGCTTGCCAATGGATGTATTAGACACCCTATGTACCTTGGAAGATCACTCTCAAAAAGATAGATCAAAACAGATAAGTTGGAGTTAGCTCAGAGGTGAAAACTTGCTATTCTTGGTTGATACACCTGTTCAGTGTTTTACATAATTCTCTGAGCACAGCAGCAATTAGATTAATTCCTCTTGAGGAAGGCTAGGTAGCTTAAAGAGCTAACTTTAGAGAGTAATCTCATCAAAAATAACAAACCACACACTGAGAATGACTTTTAACAAGTGATGACATCATCCCGATTTTCACGGGCTGCTACAGAAATAGACCAGTGAGTAGAAAAAGTAACATAACTCAAGATGTAAGAATCCAATGATCATGAAAATTTATATGCTTATACTAGACAGTAAGTTGAATCCAACAAGCTTTAAATCACTGAATTTGGATGAGTAACCACTGAGAAATGGCTCTGACAAGATGACTGAAAAAGTCGGGTACCTGACAGAGAAGTGAAGATGAACATACCCTGTTGACTTCAAATGAACATAACTGAAGATTCCAACATCCAAATGACATGAAAATTTGTGAGCATATAGTAGACTTATAGAGCTAACTTTACCAAGTTAAATCACTGAAAATGATGAACCAAGTGCAGAGAAACAATCTCTGCAAGCTGACTGAGAAAAACTGAAGTAATGGCAGTGAGTAGTACACATCACAAGAACATGGAAAGATGACCTCAAATAATCATAAAAATGAAACTATATTGCTTGTACAATACAATGACTTACTGATACATATGTGTGCTTTGTAATCACACCTTGAAATGGCATAAAGCTCAGCTCTTGGAGGTCTTCACATAGGTCTCTCTAACCACGACTAAAACTGCCATCTATTTATAGTTGAGTTTGGGAGGCTAACTTCCCTCAATCACTCTCCAATCAATCAATGATTGATTTGATTCTCTACCTACCACAAATCACGAATTCGTGGCTCCTCTTTCCATTCTTGATCATGTGGGCTCAACCACTTAAGATTCTCTTACTTTTACATTAAGTAAACTCTTCAAAAGTTACAAGAGGTAGTTCACAAGTGAACTTTACATAGTCTTCATTTTGAAGCTTCTTTAATGACTTTGTGAGACTCAAGCCAATACTTAGGCTTGTCATAGACTTGCTCCAACATCTCCCCCTCAAGCCAAGTATGCTTGAGGTCTTCAATCTTCCAAGATTACCTGCAAACCAATCATAGCCTTGAATTTGCAAAGCTTTGTACCATCCAATGCTTTAGTTAGAATATCTGCACATTGTTGATGAGTGGACACATATGATATTTGAATCTCCTTGCTTAGGATCTTCTCTCGTACATAATGATAATGAACTTCAATATGTTTAGTCCTTGCATGAAAAATAGGATTAGCAGCCAAGTGAATAGAACTCATATTGTCACCAAAAATAGTTGGAGTTCCAAACTCCAATCCAAGATCTTTGAACAATGTCTTCATCCACATAGCTTCGTGTGTAGCTATGGCAAGACCTCTATATTCAGCTTCAGTAGAAGAGAGAGCAACTGTGGGTTGCTTCTTGGATGACCATGAAATAAGCTTTGAACCTGCAAAGGTAAGATAACCTGAAGTGCTCCTTCTATCTTCCTTGGAGCCAACCCAATCTGCATTAGAAAATAGCTTCAAACCTAAATCAGATACATAAGGATAGTAAAGTCCTTCATTTATGGTTCCTTTGAGATATTTGAGTATCCTTTTGGCAGCATCCATATGTGGTTTCCTTGGTGTGTGCATAAATTGGCTTAGCACACTCACACTGTAACATATATCTACTCTTGTCCATGTGGCATAGTTGAGACTACCCACTAGACTTTGATATGATGTGATGTCCTCTATGAGTTCACCTTCATGTGAGCTCATTTTGTGATTAACCTCCATTGGAGTACCTGCAATCTTACAATCTTGCATCTTGAATTTTGCCAACATGTCCTTAATGTACTTTCTTTGAGTGAGAAACAAACCATGATCTTTGTAGACAACTTCCAAACCTAGGAAGTAGGTAAGTGAACCCAAATCACTTATCTTGAACTCTTCTCTCATCTGATCTTTGATCTTCTTCATACCATCTGCATCATTTCCTGTCAATATCATATCATCTACATATACACATAGGTAGATGACCTCGGAATTACTCTTTTTAATAAAGAGTGAAGGATCTGCTTTGCTTGGTTGAAAGCCTTCTTGCAAGAATGAAACAAGCCTAAAATTCCAAGCTCTTGGAGCTTGCTTGAGACCATACAATGCTTTGTTAAGTTTACACACATAATCAGGATAAACTTGACTCTCAAAACCAGGTGGTTGTGCCATATATACCTCTTCTGTTATCCAACCATTCAAGAATGCATTCTTCACATCTAGTTGAAGTATCTTCCAATTCTTGGAAGAGGCAATACTAAGCAAAACCCTAATAGTAGGCATCTTTGCCACAGGAGAGAATGTCTCCTCATAATCAATTCCATGAGTTTGTGCAAAGCCTTTTGCTACAAGCCTTGCCTTATACCTGTTAATGGAACCATCAGAATTCTTCTTGAGTTTATAGACCCATCTTGAGCTTATTACCTTCATGGATGAAGTCTTGGGCACCAAATCCCAAGTGTTGTTTTCCTCGAGTGCTTCAATCTCTTCCTTCATTGCATGCTTCCATTCTGTTTTTGCTTTGGCCTCTTCAAATGATGATGGCTCCTCTTGGTTTATGTCCTGTGCTATGTAGATAGAATGTTTAGTTACTAATGAGGTGTCAAACCCATACCTTTCTGGTTTTTTCTTTTCCCTCATAGATCTTCTTAGGCCATGATGTGATGATTCTGCCTCATGTCCAAGTTCCTGCAATTTTGCTTTACCTTTAGACTTCCATGCTTTGATCTTTTCCATCTGACATTCTTCATCATCCTCTAAGGTGTCTTGTTCTTCAATCTTTGATTGTTCTCTACCAAGCTTTGGAAAATCTTCTTCAAGATCATATGGTAAATTGACCTTCCTGCATGAATCTTCATACCATGAATTGGTCTCATCAAAAACTACATCTCTGCTTACCAAGAATCCTTTGTTGGTAGGGTTGTATAACCTGTAGCCCTTTTGATTGTTGTCATATCCAATAAATACACACCTTTCTGCTTTTGGATCCATCTTGCCTCTAACCTGTGAAGGAACATGAGCAAAAGCAATACATCCAAAAATTTTACAATGATCTAAACTTGGTCTTCTTCCATTCCAAGCCTCATATGGAGTCATCCCATCAAGGGATTTTGAAGGCAACCTGTTAATCAAGTAAGTGGCTGTAGATACAGCCTCAACCCATAAGTAATTAGGTAAATGCTTTTCATTTAACATAGACCTTGCAGCTTCAACAATTGTCCTATTCCTCCTTTCTGCCACTCCATTTTGCTCAGGAGTGTACCTTGTAGTTACCTCTCTTTTGATTCCTCTTTCTTGAAGAAAAGAATCAAACTCATGGGAGAAGTATTCTCCCCCTCCATCTGACCTTAGCCTTTTTAGTGATTTACCTGTTTGATTCTCCACAAGAGCCAAATATCTTTTGAAACATGAAAAAACTTCATCTTTGTGTTTCATAAAGAATAGGATAGTCCATCTGCTGCAATCATCAATAAAGGAAACATAATACCTTGATCCTGATATTGAAGCTTCCTTGCTTGGTCCCCATACATCTGTACGAACCAACTCCAAGAGATCTCCATGCATATAACCTTTCTTCATGAATGGTAACCTGTGAGACTTTCCAAACTGACATGCACTACACTTATAAATCATATGTTGTTTTGACAAGTTAGGGAGTCCAAGTACACTTTGGTCCCTGCAAATTTGCTTTAATGACCTTTCACCAATATGTGCTAACCTTTTGTGCCATACTTCCAATTCTGTGAGTGTCTGACTACCATAATTAAAGAGAGCAATGTTTCTAGTGTCCTGTAATTCAAATGTGAACAATCTACCTGTCTTTTCACCTTTTGCAATTCTTCTGAATCCTTGACTTGGATCTTCAACAAATGCTCCTGCCTTTGTGAACCTGACTTGCAACCCTTTCTCTACTATCTGCCCAACACTTATCAAATTCTTTGTAATGGTAGGGACATAGAGTACCTTACTGAGTAGGTTGATGTTTCCATCAGGTGCTTTGACATTGCCTATTTTCTCCACAGGATGTTTTGTATCATCTCCTGTTTGTACCTCATGCTTATTCCTTGGATCTTCTAAATCTGATAGGAGTGCCACATTTCCTGCCACATGATTTGAACAACCTGAATCTATGTAGATATAGTGCCAATGGTCTTCTTGCCAGGAGGCAAGTCAAATAAAGGCCAAGTACCATTCTTCATAATAGCATTATATTCAGATTGCATAACAGCCATCCAATTTTCTGAATTTTGTGCTTCATCAAATGAAACAGACTAATTCTCATCATAGAGACTAGAGGTAGCCATATCATAGCAATCTGATGCAAAAGAAGCACTATGAGAGCTTGATTGAGTATGATATGATAGAGCTGCATCTAATTTGCTATCTCGCAAAGTCTACACTAGCCATTTTGGCATAGTTTTTGCCTCTTAAATATCTGCTCTCTCATCAACAAGTGCATCATGTAAATCTACATCAGAAATGGAATAATCAGCATCATCACATGAAACCTGTAAAGGCTAAGAAGTTGCCTCATCAGGACTAGAACTAGACTATCCACATGTAAAAAGAGGCAGAAAAATTTTCATACATGCCTTTGGGGCTAATTGATGTCTCTTTAGTACATAAAAGTAATGTTTGAATACCATCCTCCACAAAAGCAACATCACAGCTAACCAAAATGCATTTATTATGTGGATGATAGAAAAGATAGCCGTTGGTTTTAGAACTGTACCCAACAAGAATACATTTCACTATTTTATCATCCGATTTCCTGTGTTGTTGTTCAGGCACAACAGCTCCAACAGGTGAGAAAACTATCTTTGCAAGTTCA
Source organism: Ceratopteris richardii (assembly GCA_020310875.1). Taxonomy (NCBI): domain Eukaryota; kingdom Viridiplantae; phylum Streptophyta; class Polypodiopsida; order Polypodiales; family Pteridaceae; genus Ceratopteris; species Ceratopteris richardii. The sequence continues at coordinate 46,626,983 of CM035406.1, read as the reverse complement.
GGGGCATTGACCTCTATTGAACCCGATCGACAAAAAAGTTTGACTTTTGGTAACACAAAGTGAATCACCACAAAAGTACATGATTAGCACATCCTAAATCACTAATTACAGTAAAAAAATTCCTTGATTCTTTATCAGTCGTGATTGACACTATTGATCGCGACTGACAGCCATGATCGATACCTCTGTCAATTGTGATCGACACCATCGATGGCGATCGACATCTATGATCGACACTGCCAACCGATACCATCGATCACAATTGACTGAAATTTCATGATTGACACAATAATTCACGTGCCATGTGTCCATCGCAACGGACACACCCTCGATTGACTGAAATCATGCCAAAAATTACAGAAAAAGTGTCGATTGCGATTGACACCATCAATCGCGATTGACAGCCCTCATGATCGACTCTGTCGATCAGGATTGACACCATCAATCACGATTGACTCTGTTGATCGCGATTGACAAGCCACGATGGACAGCTCTGCCCATGGCGATTAACAGCCCTATCGATCGCGATTGACAGCCATGTTCGGCCAAATTCTTAGGGTTTTTTAGTGTTCAAATTTTGGCAATTTTGGGCATACATTTCAAGCAATTGGTGCATAGTGAGGCCCCCAAGGAAATAATTTGAAAGATCATGTTTGCTTGTTAGCCTGTTAGCCTGTTTTAACCCTAGAACCCCTAACTATCATAACTTCTTCATATGAACTCTGTTTTGAATGATTTTGGGCTTGTTGGAAAGCTACATAGGGGTGAAAAGTTGAGGGATCTCTAAGGGAAATTTTCGTTAAAACAAGGTAACTTTGGGTCTGTGAAGTGCATGCATGGACATGGTCTATTGAGTCGATTAAAGTTAAATCTTGAGCTAATTGTGGGACTGTTATAGGTCCATCGAGAGCATAGAGGGAATCCAAAGCAAGGGTATTCTGAAAACTTGAGAACGGGGTTCTTGAGCACCCAAGAGCAAGGGATTGGCAATTGAGGTTGGATCATTCTCAACTCCCTCAGTCAATTCCTAGCTTAGGCTAAGTGCGAGTCGTGCTAGAAGTAAGTCAAGGTGATGATAGGCATCTATCAAGTTGAAGACTACTTAAACACTCAAGTTCAAGCAGAAATATAATCTCTTTGTGATCGATAACTTTAAAGGAAAGAATTTAACATGGTACGATCAACTTAAAGTGCGGAAATTCATTCAAGTATTCATGATGACGTGATATCAGACAAGAGCATAAACACGATAAACAACTAAAAAGGAACCAAGTGACTGATATAAAGTGATCTGCAATGAGGTTGTACTTGGGGTAAAGTTGGGGTTGTTTAATCAGGCATATGAACCTTAGATCAGGATGACATCTAGGGAGAGACAGACAAAGCCTTAGGTCTTCAAAGCTAGTGCCAATCACATTGCTAGGTCTTGGGCCCAACAGTTGAGCAATTATCCACACCACCCTAGCTATGAAACTAGCGAATCAGAGATGTCTTATGGCATGGAGAGACCCACAGGAAGTTCAGGTGTGTCTTAATTAGAGAAACCCAAAGGCCCTTACAAAACTCAACTTGAATACATTAGGACTAACCGATTCGGTGCTCGCATCTACGAGGATGGTCTAAGAAGATCTGTTGTCCAGATTAAAAACCCAGATCAACCCATTGGACTAGAACATTCGGTAGTCAAATTCGAAAATGGTGCATACATAGATAAGGAAGGAACAATGTACGTAGTCACCAACCAACTAGATAGAACAGATGAATTTGGTAATGTGATTACAAAGATAGACATAGGTGACATAGAGCAAGGGAACTTAGGAAGAGAGCCTAGAACTCCTCGAGGCAAATCAGTCCTAACTAGAATCATCACTCTAGAGTGGGTTCCCCAGGACAATAAGAGCATAGATCTGCTCTTAAACTAAGAGATCGATGAGGCTTTTTGGAGGTATAAGCTTGACCAGCCTAATGAAGTAGGAACGCTCACAATCTATGAGTTTAAAGATCCTGATAGCCCAGGCAAAGTGACCTATTTAGACAATACTTTAGATAGGATTTTTGTGGTCTCAGAGCATGGTAGGCATGCCTACACTTGGAAGGGTGAATTTGTTTTCTCGCAACCAAGATCTAATGTCTCTTATGGTCACCAAGGAGCTCGAACATCCCAAGCTCATGGAGCTCAAAGGGACAGGAGTAGAGACATGCCGGAATTAAGCTTTGCAAACCCACTCGGAAGAGAAAGAACGAGAGCGGAGGCTGATATAATGGAAAATGAGAGACATAGAGGCCAAGGAATTAAAGAAATGTAGATGAATTCCCTTTGCCAAGGCCTAGAGAACACACTAGGACCTTGAGGCCTACACAATTGGTTAAGTCCATGAAGAATTGCTTTGATGGCGCTGGAGACCTGTACGATCATGTGGTAGAATTTAGGCAAGTGTTGAGGGTAGAGCAAGTGGATGACCTGTTCACGTAGTACAATGCATGTGGTCTAACTCTCAAGAACACAACCCTTACATGGTTTCAACCACTACAGGAGAGGTAGTTCAGGAACATAGACCAACTTCTATTTAAGCTTTCATGATAGAATTTTCTAAGAGTAGCATATGGCACAATACTTCCTCACTGGTACATAGCTTCAAGCAGACACCTCAAGAGACAGTTAGACTTATAGGACGGAGGTTTAGACAATACCTAGAGAGATGCCTTGTTCTAGAGCTACCCACTCGTGCCAAAAAAGTGGCCTTATTTCTAGATGGATTGTTAAGTATCAAATTGAGATCATATGTGTACTTGAAGGATCCTAGAACCATAGAAGAATGTGTACGAATGTGTATAGACATTGAGGATAATCTAGGGGAGGAACTAGAGCTCTCAAAGATCTATAAAGATTCAGATAGCTCAACTAGCCTCACTTCCAAACAATCCACTTCCATTGAGGAACTTGAAGAGAAGGTAGCTCAAAAATTAGGAGTCTCTAGCAAACAGATACCCAGATTTGCCCCAGTTAAATGATGCTATACTTGTGGAGGAGACCATATGGCCAATGTGTATCCAATTATTACTCAACCCCAAGTGAACCCCAACAGCCAATACTACACCATAGAAAGCAGATATACCTACCACACTGCACAAGATTTCCCATATAATAAACAGGTTGTTAGACAAAACTATCCTCAGTCGTATCCACAAGAAGGAAAATACTAGAATCAGTACCCTCAATAGCAATATGGCATGACCCAGCACCCTATTAACCACCCTATCAAGGGCAGCAAAGACCTCAACCAGTTCTAGCGCAACAACCCCCTCCTCCAGCCAATCTAATTCCAGTGAAGTATGCAGTTGCAGAAGAAAATCTAAATAGAGCCTTAGTGCTAGTGACACCATTACTTTCAGAAAGTGACCCAAGTGATCATAGTTTTGACTCTACTCATATTGATAGCCCAGAGGCATACTACATGCACTCACTAGAGCATAATGAATCATATTACTATGAAGACCCGAGCGAACCTAGTTGGGGGCTAGAATATGCAAATTTAATGTACGCAAACCCCAACTCTAGACCCCAACCTAGGCCGATAAGACCCCCATTTCCTAGAGGACCATGCTACCGATGTCAGGGTGATCACCTCATTCGAGATTGCCCTATGCCTGCACCTTCTGTCCAGATTGTGGAAAGGAGCACCTGTTATGAGATTGTCCTAAGAACCCCAACAATATGCCAAAAATCACTCCTATCAATGTTATTGGGCTAGTGGTAGACTCCATGGGAAGTGTGACTTCCACTGCCCCAGTGCAAGTGGTCACTAGAGCTCAGGCAATACAACAGAACCAAGGCTTAGGCTAGGAAAAGAGATCTGAGGTTAGTGAGACTAAGAGCCTAGCTAAGAAAAGGTCAAGAGCCTGGAGGGATATTCAAGAGAGAAACAAAAGCCAAGATATTTGAACTTACATCTCAAAATCACTTTCACACTACTCCACCACCACCATTCCCATCTCCCTCCAATGCACCACCTTCCAACCCACCTCACACAATCCCACCACCCCCTAAAGTAGGATGAGTCTTAACAGATCCCACTCCTGAGGACCTATACATGATGCTTAAAGCATATCAGGCCAGAATCCAAGAAGGGCCAAATGTGACAAATCATTACAAATGTTACCCTAGAGCTGACCTAGAGATAGAAAGAACCAAGCTTTGTGCAAAGATGGTGGAATTGGCTCAAACCATGTTTGAAGCTAGTTGCCTTTTCAACTACTCTGGTTCAGCTAAGACACAATTGCACTTTGATGGACTATTAAACAGATTGGAGAGGCTAATTGCAAAATCTGAAAAGGACCCCCCTCTCAAGGTAAGGAAAAGGCAAGTGAAATGATAAGCCTTGCTACCCAGGAAGCTTATGTGCCTAACTCCACAGAACCAGACACATCTTCTTGTATGAATCGATATTCCCCAGAATCTCTAAGAGAGATTCAAGAAGAGAAATGGGCTAAAGAAAGTGAAAATCCTCCTCCCATTGAACTTGTGGATGACTTGCACGATCAATTCCCACAAGACATTCCTTCCATTTATGAACATCAGGAGGATACCCAATCTCGTGTGAGATTAGACTTTGAGTCTGATTCCTTGCAAGAACTACCCCATTTCGCAGGCCCATGGGAAGCGAAGTCTACTTAGAGAGCACCCACGGTCATGGTAAGGAATGAAGACTCAATCATACCTAGGAATACATAGATAGTAAAGAACACTAAAGTGTAGTGCAATCTCACTTTAGAAGAGCTACTCAAGGTTAAGCTAGAATTATGGAAACATGTAGCCAATCAGGTGCTAGAAGTAGCAAAACCTTGTTCCCAAGTAGGATCTCATAGAATAGTGTCAGACATACCTTTGGATAGGATAGGGTACATGAGTGAAGGAGAAGAAGGAAACACCTATCTTCCCATTACCCATCAAGGTTACACCACCAAGGCAATTTTGGACTCAGGTGCAGGAGTTGCTATGAACCTAGGACAAATGCATTCAAGGATGCAAGTGACTTCGATATAGAGTTAATTATTATGGACACACCTTTTGCATCAGATGAGGAATATTTCTATGAAGTGGGAGCTCACCCACAAAGACACAAATAACTTACAAATGATGTGAGATTAGCCACACATGTAACCACTAAGAATGAAGGCAAGAAGAGGAAGAAGAGACAAGTCACACCAGAGGAGGAAGAATCCTTGTTTGAGATCTCGAAAAACTTTAAGAAGTATGAGATAGAAGATACGAGAGTCATGATAAGAATGCCTAACGTGATGCACAAGCAAGAGAGGCCTATGATAACAAAGAAACCACCAAGAAAATTGTTGTAATCATAGAAGAAGGAGAAGAAAAATGCACATACAGTGGACATGACCTGACAGAGGAAGAGGAGCAAGAGTTGATAGCTTTGCTAACAGAATACAGAGATGTATTCGCTTGGAGTTACAAGGACTTGAAAGGAGTAGACTTTGACATATGCTCACATACGATTCCCATGACCTCGGATGCCAAACCCTCTAAGTAGAAGCCATACACATACAACGATAACTATGCTGCCAAAATCAAGGAAGAGATAGATCGTTTGGTTGAAGATGGATTCATCTATGAAATTGAGCACACTGAGTGGGTGTCCCCCATCGTAGTGGTGCCCAAGAAGAATGGAAAGTTACATGTATGCATTAACTTGAAGAAAGTTAACACATCCACTATTAGAGACAGTTATCTGCTTCCTATCACTAAGCATCTCTTAGAAAGAGTGATAGGTAAGGAAGTTTACAGCTTCCTTGATGGCTTCTCTGGCTACAATCAAGTGGCCATAGCTCCAGAAGATCAACATAAGACATGCTATGGAGTGGGGCATATTTTCCTTTTGAGTAATGCCATTTGGTCTTATCAATGTGCCAGCCACCTTTCAAAGGCTGATGTGCCACATGTTTAAAGAGTTCTTGAGGAAAAATTTGGAAGTTTATGTTGATTATCTATGTGCTCATTCCAACATAAGACAAACACATATCCCAGAGTTGAGAGCTATCTTTGAAAAATGTAGAGAATACCAATTCTGCTTGACCTAGAAAAGTGTGTTTTTATGGTCAGGCAAGGCAAGATTCTAGGACATATAGTGTCAAAGAATGGCATATCCACCGATGAGGAGAAAGTTAGAGCTATTGCAGAGCTACCTAGGCCAAAGAATGTCAAGGAAGTACAAGCCTTCATGGGGCATTGTGGATACTATCGCGGATTCATTCATATGTATGCGATCATCGCAAAGCCTCTGTACTCTCTTTTGAATAACTTTGAGTGGACTAAAGAATGTGAGGATTCCTTTAACAAGCACAGGAGAATATTGTGTTCTGCACCAATCTTGACTACAACTGATTGGAACAAGACATTCCATGTTCATGTGGATGCATCCAATTATGCCATTCGATGTGTACTCGCACAACCTACTGGTGAGGATAATGTGGATCTCCCACTAGCCTATGCTATTAGATAGTTGAATGCGGCCGAACGTAACTATACCATGACCGAAAGAGAAGGATTAGGCATAGATATGCTCTAAAAAAATTTAGACACTATTTGCTTGCAAATAAGTTTAAATTTTTTACTGATCATCAAGCTCTGGTGTACTTGGTAAACAAGCCATGCAATACAGGTAGATTAGTAAGGTGGTTCCTCTTACTAATGGAATATGACTTTGAGGTAGTGGTAAGGAAAGGCAAGACTCACTTGAGAGTAGATCATCTTTCAAGGCTCACATCTGGACAGGCCCCACAAGGAGTATCAGATGATCTTCCTGATGCTTACTTATTTAATTTGGAAGTTGTACCACAGTGAGCCAAGACATTAGTGCTAGTATTGACATTCAGGCCTAAACACCCAATAATAAACACTCAAGGTAAGGAGGTAGTAAAAGCCCAAAAGTACCACATCATGGCAGGGAGTATGTACAAGCATATAGATCAAGGAAGGATAAAGGCTTGAAGCCAGGAGATTTAGTCTTAATTTACACATTGAAGCAACATGCACAAAAGTTGGAGAAGCGTGGCTATGGACCTATGATCATAAATCGGATCTCAACTAGTGAAGCAGTTCAATTAGCTACTCTAGAAGGCAATGTACTCCCTAGTTACATGAGCGGATGCAGAGTCAAATTATATCAAGAACCCCTCATAGAGGAAATGCTAAACTAACTCAACATTGCAAAGAAATGTAAAGAAGAAGAAAAACAAATCAGAGAGGAAGCGCAGGCAGAAGCTTTGGAACACATTCGAAGAATGAAATTGAGATGAGAGGGTAGAGATGAGCCTAGGTCACATGCATATGAAGCTCCAAGATATCACATGGCCATGTGTGACGTGCCAAGATCCCATTCCCATAGAATAGTTGATCGACGACCTTTTGTAACCATAGAGGTAGGACAAGGAAATAACACAAGGAAAGTTCGAGCCTTGATTGACTCAGGTTCCACAACGAGTGCTCTTAAGTTATCATATTGTCAAGCTATGCAACTGAATGTCAATCCTATAAAAGCTTATCTCATAGGATTGGGAGGAGTGGAAACCCCTTGCCTAGGTGAGGTGGAACTTCCCATTAACCTTCAAGAGATTCAAATGTCAATAAAAGTGCTAGTATGTCAGGATGAGGATCTCACCGAACCCCTCATCCTAGGTCAAGATTGGATCTACAATAATGCAGTTAATCTTAACATAAGAAGTGGACTTCTTCAAGTTTGGATGCAACAACAATACCTAACTATAGAACTGATCCTTGGAACATTTAAGGAAGTAGGAAAGGCACCAACTCCTAGTCCTTCTAGGAGCACACTTATGGAAAAAGATGCTTTTCTTGTCCAACACTCTATGATGCAGAAAACCACCAGTCCAGGAGATGTAAAGCAGTGGGAACTCCCTTCTCTTCCAAAAGTGATCGAGATAAGGCAGCCAAAGGAGTACCGAATGCAGAGGAACCAGATGGTCTATGCTCATAGCCAAAGGAGAGTACAAAGCAAGGTGTCTCAGCCACTGAAGCAAATATGGGTACAAAAGGGTGAGCATACTGTTGCTGCTAAGCTAGAACCACCGATTAAACATCATACCAGTGATCGATGATAGGACACTAACAAGATGTCTCTCAGAGATTTGCCAACAAAAGTAATGTCTATCTGGGTACCCAAGAAATCAATGAAGGCCGACCCACAATCAAGAAAAATTTGGGTGCCTAAGGCTTGCTTGCAGGCTCAAATAGCCACACATAAACCACACAATGTAAGGCATTATTCACACACTTGAATAGCCGATACCCATAATTGTTTGACACGCACAATCACATGTTCATAACGAGCACGAGCAAGATCACTTGTAAATGGGTCCCTAAAAAGCCTCATTTCCAAGTAGACACTATGGTAAAGCATTCTGAAGTCTCCACAAAATTAAAAGATAAAGCCATACCCTATGTTTGGCAACCCAAATCTTGTAATAGACCTCTTGGGCCCATTGTAAGACCATCTCCACATACTAACTGTATCCACACTACATTGCACTACTCCAATTAGCACCTAGGAACCCTACATCCACTAACCACACTTCACACTCACGATCACACAAGCACTAACTAACCCGCTAGCCACATCACATTTCATCATGTTAATGTTGTAATGGGGAGAAATGGTCATTTTGTGTCCATTGCAATGTTAACATGTATTTATATATTCTCACAGAATCGACGATCAATACCCTCAACATGATAGAGGATGCAGGAACGAGCTCCCAAGCTGGCAAGGTCCTCAAATTCTGGACATTGAAAGTATCCCTATCCAAGAGGAGTTGAAGGAATGACCACAGGAGTTAAGAGTAGTGCACATCATACCCATTCAAAATCCTCCCCAGGGGCACACATCACAAGTTAGCAAGAACTCTCATTGTTTCAGTGAAGTCGCATGACCCCTTGGGGATGGCACCTATTTATGGGAATTTGAGATAGAGTTTAATGAATGTTGAGGCCTTACCATTTCTTTACACGAGAGTTTGAAAAGCTTCAAAACAGTGAAGGATTACGACCGGTATGGAGGAAGGCCGGATTGGACAACTATTTCTGTGCTCAGTTACCTAAGCCTGACTTCTTGAGGTGTTCATATTTAGTCAGCACACTCACTCCTAGCAGAGATAAGAAAGGGATAAGCACCTTTGTGCTTCCACCTCTTACACGAGGGAATGAACTTAAGTGTTTCAAATTAATTAACAATTTGGTGAGAGAAGCTCTAGGCACGAGGGGCATGCACATCCCTACTGAGAAAGAGACAATGATCCCTGAGAACATGAAGGACATGTAATTTGAAGGACATGGTGGCAATGACCTCGACTATTGCCATCCACCTCCGAATGTACATGCAACATTCCATGTTCCCAGCCCAAGAAAGATTTACAATGCCGCCCAAGAAGATTTGGTTTAGCTTATATTTGGCAAACATGCTGAACCTTACAATCAACATGCCACATTGGATTATGGACCAGATCCATCTTGCACATCAGCGTTGGTATAAGAAACAGAAGTCAGTACTATATGGATGTTGTGCACTTACTAGAATTGTGTACAGGTGCCTTGCATACGACGTGCCAATCCAAAGGGCACACATTTGGCCTAGGGCACAAGAATTTCAATGAAGGGCATCATCCACTGGACCCCCATAAAAGAAAATGAGAGGAACTATTCAAATGCCATGTGCACAACTTAGAGGCGCTACACAAACACTAGAGATGACTCCGCCACCCCAAAGACAAGTACGGCCCTTTGCCATCCGATTACCAAGGCAAAGTGTAGAGGGGCCTAATCTCATCTTTCCACCAATCCCCGCCGATCTAGAATTCCCTCAAGGCTTCACACTTGAGGATTTGACTGAGAAGTAGCCAGAATGCTCAATGAAGCCAACTTGGAAATTGAAGCAGAGCAGTTAAGTGAACAACGGACCGCCACGGACCAGCCTGACCGAACTCAACTAGTCATTGTCGAAGTGGATGAAGAGGAGGAAGAGATTGAAGAAGAATAATAGGATGAAGAGCAAGAAGGACCACATGATGAAGAGGAGCATGAATATGTGCAACATGTTATACCTGAACTTGTAGGAGACCCAGGATACAAGGTACAAATACAAAGATTGTACAATACTATGAACTTGGTTCATGAACAACATAGACTATCCTTGGCATCTAGGAAAGCCCTAATGAACCAGATACTTGAAGAAGGAGGTGTGGATGACTAGTTCATCGCTTCCCTCGACCTGCTTGCGGACGCATTGGGAGTACCTGAAGCAATTCACACCACCCTTGCTCACTCTCAAAGATTCGAACAAAGACGCGGGAAAAGACCATCAAGATCAAGAAAGCACATACACATTCTACTTTCAGAACCACACGACACCACTTCCACAACCACCACCACAGCACACACCACTCAACATGTCGAAGACCCCCACACATCAAGTGCACCCCCATCCCCAACCTTACCACCCTCCCCTCCGACTCCACCCCCCTCACCTCGTACCACAACCACCATGGTCTCTACTGTCACCGCCACGGACTCCACCGCTCTTAGTGAAGCACATGATATGGGTCAACCCTCACAACTCTCATGATCTGACACTACTACCTTTGTAAATATCACCACGGGCTATAGGGCTTTAACCATGGTTACAGGGAATCCCATTTCCCCTGTCATGAATCTAGGCAGCCCACACACACAATTAGACACACCATTGTACACTTTCACCATAGTCACCACACCTGCCATCTCCGTGTATATGGTAGCCCCCATGACTGCATCCACTCACGACCAAATGAACATACCACCCCCAACTGCACCAATCCCTCCCCCCATATTTCCACAATCTCCCATTCCTCCACCACCAAGATCACCATTTCCAACCACATCATTCATTAACCCTTTCCCTCTCACCTATCCCCATTCCAAACCTTTTTGGAACCCACCCCTGTAAATAATGTGTTCAATACTTTATATCAATGTGTTTCTCAGTTACAACAAAATGGTCAGCATTTAGATGCACATCATACAAACCTGTTCAAAGAACAAGAGACATTACAAGAACCGATCACGACCATGGAGAAGGACAAGGTGGAACTACAACGCAACTATGATACCTTACAAAGAAAGTATGATGATTTATTGGTCAATCCCCTCGAACCAGATAAACAGGTGCAACAACATCTTGAGGAAACGCTACGTGCACAACAGGCAGATAATCTCAAGATACGACGTAACCTCGCATTACTGAGGAAGCACATGTCCGCAACATTAGAAGAGAATGAAAGGCTACAAAAACAGAATGAAGAAAATCTAGAAGCGCCAATGGAAGGTTCACCCCAAGAGATCAACCCGGAGCGGTTCAAAGCCCTCCCTTCATCCACCATGCAGACACTATTGGATACACATGCAGACCTCCTAGAGGCATATGATGCATTAGAAAAAGAGCGTGACGAACGAGGAAAACAATCGGCTAATCAAAGAGAATAGCAAACATAGCAGCACCTACAAACGCCACACATGAAGAGGTATGTTGCTCTAGCACAATGGTGAGAACCACGTAAAGAAGCTTCACCTCCTTAATGTCAATCCGCGGAAGAGGTAGGAGTGATATGAAGATCGTGAATGTGAGATGAAGTGAGAGTGATGGTGAGAAGCACAAAGATGCACACACACATACACACACACAATGAAGAGACAAGCAAGACACAATGGAAGGTGGGAAATTAGTTCTATTGCTCAAGATCACTATTACAAGCTCAAAATAGCTCTAAGCTCTTCTCTACTCCAACAAGCTAACCTCAAAAATGAGCTCTCTAGCTCTTTTTATAGTTTCTAGACTAGTTTTGACCGGTTTCACATCTAGTGACCGGCCTAGTTAAAAAATAGGTCCTAGAGGCTATTTGGAAGGGTAAACGATGTCTAAAAATAACGAAAATTGGTACGCGCATTCTACCTAAGCTCCTCAAGCTCGAGGACTCCTCGGCTTGCACAAAATGGAGCTATGGATTACAAAATGGGGTTTTGTCTATATTACATATGTTACAAGAGTGATGAAAATCACTGTTGGGTGTTTGAAGAAATAATAAGAAACATATTTGTTTGAAAAAATGATCCGACTGGCTCCCTGCTCCGTCTTTACATGCTTCCATGCCGTCTGTGCCTCTGACTGTGCCTCTGATTGCTTCCAACACCCCCCTCCCTCTCGCTTCTGTCGTCCTCGACAGAACCTTGTTGTGCGGTCTGCCGGATGTAGTTTTGTAGGAGGTCGTTAGCGAGGGTGTGCTCAGATACTCGAATGCCTCGGGCCAGATCAGCCTCGAGCTTCTCCCAGTCGATCGGTTGCGGTTCATCGGGTGGCGGGAGTTGATAATGCGTGGAATAAACCATTCGTTCACAGGCAAAAAGTTGCAATAAATGTGTGGGCCTGCTGATGAATACCTCGGAATGGTATTCCCAAAACCCGGTGGTGAACATCTCTTCAAAGGTTTGTTTGTAGCATGCCGGGAGGTATTTTATCCTACAGTGCCAGGCATAACACACCCGGAGCGATGGCGTTGTGCTCATGTCATATACTAGATCAAAGTTACCATGCTCAAATCCCGGGGTGTTTACATGCGGTGCCTTGACGCGTCGGAAGACTTTAAATATCATCTGCATCATGTCAAATATCTTGACAGTCATATGCGCGGCGATATCATCCATATGCTTCAGGCGAGGGAGCCAGTGACGGATTGTAGCCATCATATAGCCAACAGTGGGCAACTCGGTAGGTGGCTTGAAGTAGGGGTAATTCAGCCAATCCTGACACTGCCTATTATTTTGTACTTTGATAGCGAATGCAGTCCAGGAGCGGCGTTGTGGTACTGGTCCCCAGCAAGGATTATACTTTAAATGTAAGGGCGCTTTTACCCATGTGCTCATCATTTCTGGGTACTCCTGTAAAAGACGTGTACGCCAATCTGGTTGATAAATGGTGCCTTGTTGCGCATCCAGTGGCAAGTCTTCAGGCTCGAACTGGGTTGCATGTGATGGCTTCTTGCCAGTTCGCTTTTCTATGGCCAGCTGGTATTCGGCCATTAGCATGAAGTAAGGTTTGTATTGAAGCTCATGCCCGGATATGTACCTGCGTGGGGCCAATTGAGCAAAGTAAGGAGATTGCAAAATTCGTTCTTCTATCATGGCCATAGCATGTAGCTGGGCCTCGACTCTAGCTGAGTGCGTTGTTCCAATCTCCTCCACAGTCTTCATCCATGCGGGGGTTGGAAGTTCATAGGTCATCTGGCCTTTGGTCGCGACTTGTCCGCCTGGGATGGGTATTGGCTCGTATGCTTCTTCAAACGTTGCCTCCACCGGAATGGTTATGTTTTCGTCGTCAGCTGGGATCTCCGGTGGGGAATCAGGCCGTGGTGGTGCTTCGTATACATCTATGCGTGATTGGAGAGTGGTTACCTGGGCCCGTAATGCGTTTAGTTCCTCTATGAGTTCAGGAGAGGGGTCCACAGGTGTTGGTGCTTCTGCTGCCACTGGTAGTTGTTGTGGTGCCGGTTCTCTGAGCTGTAGTAACTTGTGATCTTCTTTTAGCTTCTGATGCTCTTCGTTCATTCGATCGTAGTCCTCTAGCAGTCGGACGTGGTCATCTAGCAACATCCGCATCGATTCAGATGGGATTGCCTTGAATCTGCTCGGACTTAATGGTTGTTTAGGGTGGTCCAGTGCCGCTTCCAAATTTTCTCTATTCTGCGCTTGGAGTCTCACGTTCTCCTCCTGGGCTGCGGCTAGGTGCCTCCTGAGTAGGCCCATATTTCTGGTCAGCGTCGCGTTCCTAATTGTTTGGGCTCGAAGCAGGTTGTCCAGATCAGCAGTGGCTTCTTTTGTCTTCTCTTCACATTCTAGCTCTAGCTTATGATATGCCTCTCTTAGTTCTTGGTGTCGCGTATTTAACGAGGCATTCTCGATCGATAATGAATTGAGCTGCGACTGTAATTCATTTGTCGTCCTCTGCAGCTGTTGATAGTTGATGCCAAGAGATGCAAACTCATCTCGTACTTGTGTCATGCATGTGAACATTTGTTGAAGTGCAGTGTCTATGGTGGGCGATAATAGTAATGAAGTGCTAAGTGATGATGCAGTGGAAGTAGATGCAGCGGGAATGGGGAATGGGGTTGGGAAGGTGGATGCAGTGGTGATCGTGGAAAACTGTGACGTACCTAAATATGATGGTGCTGTGAGTGGAGTGGGTGCTGGTGAGGTGGATGGTGATATGTCCATGTCATTGGACGTGTCAAGTGCGGTGACTGTGAAAAGCGGTGTGTAAGTGGGTGGTTGTGTAGGTGTGAAGACGGGATTTACAAATGTAGAGTAATTTACAGGGGGGATGGCTGGAGTAGCTTGGTGAAAAGGGGATAGAGGGGTTATGGTGGGATGAGGAGGTGAAACTGGTGAGAAGGTTAGTGGGGTTAGAAAGGTGAAAGGGTGTCTTAAAGGTGGGGGAAAGGATGGGAAGGATGAAGGGGTGAAGGGGTTAACCTGTAGACGCGGAGGATTGGGTGGGGGCATGGTGGCATGAATGGGCAGGGCAAAGGGTGTGGCTATGTTGCCGTGGACTGGTGTGGATGTGGGAGGAGCAGGTGGGTGTGCGGGGGATACCGGATGGATTGGTGAAACTTGAGGTGAGAGAGGAGTAGATGGTGTGGCTTCTTCGGTGAAGGATCTTTCCGGTCGTAGGCGTGCATCTTGTGCCTGGTGGGATGATTGAGCACCTACCGGAACTCGAATATATTCACCGGGCTTCGATAGCAGTCGAACTCTGCGAGGGTCGTATTGGGGGAGTGGCTTTCTTTGTAAATACCTCAGTGCTTCGACCGGGCCGATGGATTGGACCAGTTCTCTGAACCCTCTGATGTAGACTTCTTCAAACCCTCCGGAGACTAGTTCTTGTTCGATTAGGGCCTGGCTCTCTGCTTCAGTCAATTTCTTCCGTGCCCAGACTTTCTCCATCGTACGATATAATTTCTTGATTGCCAGCGTGTAAGCTGCTGCTTCGAAAGTCTCCTCTTCGTGTGTGCTGGTGTCACCGTGCGCATTGGTTTGTTGGCCTTGGCTGTCTGTCTATCCTTGTTCTTGGGAATCATGCGTGCCCTGGCTGGCTTCGTCATCACCTTCGTCATCGTCGGTGGCTGTTCGTTCATCATCAGAGCTCGACACAACTTGTCCCTGTGGCAGATCCCGCGGTGTGGTAGGGTAACTGGGGCGTTCATATTCTTGGGAGAACATCTGTGCCTCTGAAAACTGGAACTCATTTGAGAATGCATCCGGCATCTCAAAATCGAATGTTGTGTTTATTGGTTCTGCCTCCATGTGTGGTATTGGGAAAGAAAAGGCGTCCGCACCAATAGTGGTGGGAGCTTCTGCTGAAGTGGTGGTGGGTTCTGTGGTTGCAGCTGCCTGAGGTGCAGCGACACTAGTAGTGCCCTCCGTGACCACTGGTCTTGACAACCTTATGCGAATAGGTTGCACTGTGGGAGCGGCTTCTGTCGGTGATCGCTCTGGAGAGGGTTGTGGTGATGGTGACTCTGGCACTTGAAGACAAGGAATAGTCCCTCTCATGCGCTTACCTGCCCGTGTTCTACTGGGCTTCCTGGCTTTCTTCGTAGTTCCCTTGAATGCTTTCAGCTCTTCTCCTGTTAATGCATGTTCAATTGGCAAGTCATAAGCCAAGCACATATAAACAATTCTTGTCAGCGCACAACATCCATTAAGCACTTTCTTGCGTTCCCATCTGTGTTGTGCCAAATACATCTGATCAATGATCCAGCTCGCCAGATCAACAGTCTGAGGTCCGGTACACGCTAAGTACAATCCAAACCATATTCTTTTATGTGGCATGGTAAATCTGTCCTGAGCGGGGAATGCAAAATGTTGCATGCATATCCGTAACGGCTTTGACAGCTCAGGTATAATTGCTGAGATCTCCTCCCACTTAGTGACATCCCCACGTTTCATAGGGTCTGGAACTAATCTTTCTCGATCTGTGGGCGTGTGGGTTCCATGAATCTTGATGGCCGCTCTGATTAAATCCTTTGAGAGGTAAAACCTTTTGTAGGGTGGATCATCCACTAAAGAAGGCAAAATAAAAGTTCCGGGGATATCCTTATTCTCTGAGGCCAGCAAAGTAGTAATTAAATAATAACACCTGTAAAACTCAGGTTTGGGCAGGGGATCACTGAAATACTCCGTGAAGCCTGCTCTGGCCCAAACGTGAGTTAAATCCTGGGTGTTCTGTAGGGCTTCGAACTCTTTAGAGAAAAATTGGTATTTTCCCCAAGTGCGGTCATCAAACGTCAAAGTAGATTCAAATATGAAATCCGCGTCCGCTAAGGGTCCTGCAAGTCCCTGAAACCAATGAGAGTTACGGTGTATCTTTTCTGTGTAGCCCATAGGTGGGTTGTCGATAGGCATGGGCCCGGGAAATCCTTGGAATTCTGGCGGTGGAGCAGTCGGGTGGGATTCTGCTCGTAACACGTTGAGGGGCACTGCAGCTACACTGGGGCCTGCTCCTGATGGTCCTTCGTCGGTTTGCATGATGACTGATGCGTTAATGAGAAAGATCTGCTACAAAAGATTAACACATTAGCATGGAAATTAATTATGATCCCATTAAAGTGAGACCGCAATCCCTTTCCATAACTGATGCGTAACCCGTGTAGCCAAGTGCTGTGATGTGATGGATGCAATGCCTCTTGCAGCACTAGTGCAGGTCTCTAGACTCCTACACGTTTCAGATGATGCATACGTTCCTTGATGAGATGAGACTATGAGTGACGTGTGATGATGGTGGGTGAATTTATACAAGGTTTAAAGGTTAGTGATTTATTACAAGGTTGTATGTTAGTCGGGGGGGTAGTTTTGTCAGACATGGGGTTAGGGGAAGACGATTGGACACGCTTCGGTATCCATTTCCTAAGAGTCCTTGAGTGGGTGGTGGGTTTCTGCTGAGGGGTCAAAGGTAGTATCGGGTGTGGTGGTGTTGAGGGATGGAAAGATTTGTGAGGGGTATGTATTACATGGCTTAAGGGTTGAGCTATGATACATGGTTTGGGTACCCAAATCTGCGTGGGTGTGGGTCTATGGGTAAGGTATTTCTTGGCGATCCAAATTTGTCGAATGCTCGGACCTGTAGAAGAAGGTCGAGGGGATGGTGGATACTGATTCTGTTTCTGCCTTGCCTTTTTCTTGTCGATCTCTGCTTGGTTGGAGTTATTTGGTGCTCTTTGTCCTTTTGGCACCCATATTTGTCTGGTGCCGCTTCCTTTGGGTGGCCTAAACTGCCTTCCTTGTTGTGTCTTCTGATACTACAGTCGGTCTGGGTTCCTTCGTCGTGGTTGACTCTGTCGTGGTTGAGGTAGAGAGGTCGGATGGACGCTCTGCTTTGGAAAAGAAGGGAGATCCAACACTTGCGTGACCTGCCCATTAGGAAGTGATGCGTTCTTTAACTTTAATCTAGGCCAGTCCGCAACAAGTTTGGAAGGATGAGCACCGTAGGGTGTCGTGCTCATTTGGCCGCTGATGCAACCCACCTGACCACTGATTGTGCCCATCTGCCCTTGCAGTTGGGTAACTGTCTCTTCTAGTTTGCAGGAAGTCCCAGGGAAGATCTTCTGTCGTCCTTCTGATTGACAATTGTCTATAACCAAGCCCGAGTGGGTTGGTGTAGACGTAACGTGACTGGTCTGATTAAAGATCTTCCGGTCTTCCGTCGCATGTATTTCATAGGGTCTAGGGTTACAACCGTCAGTCGGAATGCCGTTAGGGAAGTCAAGCGGTATCACTCGCTTCTGCTCTAAGGTTCCAATCTGTAAGGAGCCTTGTCTAAGATTTAGGTCCACTGAGTGATCGTATAGCCAATCTTGACCAAGGATTAGGGGTTCTATCAGGTCGTCATCATGGCACACTAGTAGCTTTGCTGTCATGGTCAAATCCTTAATGAGGATAGGAAGGTCCACCTCACCCATGCAAGGGGTTTCCATGCCTCCTAAGCCTATGAGGTATGCCTCAATTGGCCGCATTTCTATTCCTGAATCCTTATAGTGGGACCATCTAATCGCACTAGTCGCAGCACCTGAATCAATTAAAGCCCTGAGTTCTTGGCAAGGGTTGCCGTGCTCTAGCCTAACTGTAATGAATGGTCTTCTGTCCACTATGCTAGGATGAGTGGTTGACTTTACTTGACACATGGCCATGGGATATCTGGGTGATGTTTCCAGATGGTTATAATGTTCTCTCCCTAGTCCTTGTCTTCTTAGCTTCTTGCGCTTAATGCGTTCGATGGCTTCTGCCTGAGCTTCAGCTCGTATTCTATTTTCTTCCTCCTTACACTTCTTTGCCAATGTGAGTCGTCTAAGCATATCCTCAGTAAGAGGTTCTTGATATAGCTTGACTCTACAGCCACTAATGTAATTAGGCATTATATCTCCTTCTAAGGTGGCTAACTGTATTGCTCCACTTGTCGAAAGTCTGTTAATGATCATAGGTCCATAACCTCGCTTTTCTAACTTCCGTGCGTGCTGTTTCAGCGTATACACTAGAACTAAATCTCCTTCTTTTAGGCCTTTATCTTTCACATGTGCATCAAAATATGCTTTCTGTCGCTTCTTCGCTGCGTATATTCCTGCTGCTGCTTTCAGCCTAGTTTCTCCTAATCGTTCCAAGTCCATTATTCTTGCTGATAATTCATGGCCGGTCCACTGATGTTCTTGTGCAACCTTAAGGGTCGGTATCAAGAAGTCCAAAGGAAGCACAACATTCCGACCAAAAACCATCTGAAAGGGAGTTGCATTGAGTACGGTCTTGTAGGCCACTCGATATGCCCAAACAGCGTGGTGTAGCTGTTTGTCCCAATCTGAACGTTTATTGTTCACGAGTTTCGTCAGTACGTTACAAAGTATCTTGTTAGTGCTTTCAGCCTGACCATTGGCCTGGGGATGATATGGTGCAGATTTCTTATGAATCACCATAAAATCCTGTAACAAATATTCAATGACTTGGTTTAGAAAGTGAGTGCCTCGATCGCTCACTAACTCTATAGGCAATCCATATCTCGTAAAGACATTTTCAAATAAGAATTTTGCAGTCGTGTGAGCATCATTCTTTTTTGTGGCTTTTGCCTCTACCCATTTGGTTAGATAATCTGTGGCAACAATAATGTATTCCGCATGTGTACCTTTTGCAGGGGGGTTAATGGGTCCTACAAAGTCTATACCCCACTTAGAAAATGCACGTCCGCCCATCATGGGTTTCAATGGCATTTCATCTCTGCGAGTAGGAAACTGAGTTCTTTGGCACACTTCACATCTCTTTACATAGGTATGAGCATCCATGTGAAGAGTGGGCCACCATAATCCTGCAAAGAGAATGGCTTTGACTATCCTATCTGGTCCAAAGTGACCTCCTGCAACACCTTGGTGTGCAGTCTCTAGTATGCTCAGATAATCGCTTTCATGAACACATTGTCTTAAATATCCATCTCGTCCTCTTTTGTATAAATTATCGCCAATAAGTGAATAGTCTTGAGCTTCCTGCTCTAGACTGCGTTGTCGAGCTAAGGTCATTCCTTGAGGGAATGTGTTCGTCCTCAAGTATGTCACTAAAGGTTCACTCCAGTCTGGTGTGAGAGACACATGATATAATGTAGCATGTTCTACTGGTGGTCTTTCACAACAAACATGGCATTCCTTACACAACTTGTAGACATCTGCTTCCATCGTAGGCCAATATACTCCCAATCTCTGCAGAGTCTGTAATGTTCGATGTTTTGAATGATGTTGCTTTAGTGCACCTATGTGTGCTAATTGCAACCAATTCGCATGCTTTGATTCATCTACACAACAAGCAAGAATCTTTTGATTATCCTGTTTATATATGCTTCCTACCATTATTTGATATTTCTGAGACTTGGTAATCTCTCCTTCTTTGATCTTTATCCTCGGATTCTTGGGTCCGTATGTGAGAATGGGGACTATAGGCTTAGCCCATTCTGGTGCTATCTCAAGGTTAAACAAGTATGCATCTGGTAATTCATCTGCTACTCCTTGAGGAGCTTCTCCTGAGGTTAATCTTGAGAGGTGGTCAGCTCTAAGATGTGTCTTTCCTTTCCTGACTACTACTTCAAAATCATACTCCATGAGTAATAGAAACCAGCGTATTAATCGTCCTGTGTTACATGGTTTGTTGACTAAGTACAATAGGGCTTGATGAT
Source organism: Ceratopteris richardii (assembly GCA_020310875.1). Classification (NCBI taxonomy): domain Eukaryota; kingdom Viridiplantae; phylum Streptophyta; class Polypodiopsida; order Polypodiales; family Pteridaceae; genus Ceratopteris; species Ceratopteris richardii. The sequence goes on along the minus strand of CM035406.1, from coordinate 46,606,668 downwards.
CTGTAAAGAACTTGAACTTGTTGGCCAACAAGTAGTGCCTAAACTTCTTTACAGCGTAGATCATCCCTAATCCTTCTCGTTCCGTCGTGGTGTAATTTCTTTCTGCTGCGTTCAGTTGTCTGCTAGCGTAAGCTATGGGGAGATCTATGTTACCTTCATTCGTGGGTTGTGCTAACACACATCCTATGGCGTAATTGGATGCATCCACATGTACATGGAATGGCTTACTCCAATCTGGGGTTGTCAATATAGGTGCTGAGCACAAGCGTCGTTTAAGTTCATTGAATGACTTTTCACATTCATCTGTCCACTCAAAATTGGTCAAAAGAGAGTACAGAGGCTTGGCTATGATTGCATACATGTGTATGAATCTCCTATAATAACCGCAATGGCCCATAAATGCCTGTACCTCTTTCACATTAGTTGGTCTAGGTAATTCTGCAATTACCTTCACCTTTTCCTCATCCGTGGAGATTCCATTTTTTGACACAATGTGTCCTAGAATTTTGCCTTGTCTGACCATGAAAACGCATTTTTCTGGGTTCAAACAAACCTGATATTCTCGACATTTGTCATATATTTGTCTTAACTCTGGGATATGTGTCTGCCTTACATTTGAATGAGCACATAAGTCATCGACATAAACTTCCAAGCTCTTGCGTAAAAATTCCTTAAAAGCATGACACATGAGTCGCTGGAAAGTAGCGGGTGCATTTGTCAAGCCAAATGGCATTACACGAAATGCAAATATGCCCCATTCTGTGGCAAAAGCCGTCTTGTGTTGATCTTCTGGAGCAATGGCTACTTGGTTATAGCCTGAGAATCCATCAAGAAAGCTGTAAACTTCCTTGCCCGCAACTCTTTCCAATAGATGTTCTGTGATAGGAAGAGGATAACTATCTCTAATCGTTGCGGCATTAACTTTTTTAAGGTTAATACACACACGCAATTTTCCATTCTTCTTGGGCACAACCACAATGGGGGATACCCATTCGGTATGCTCAATTTCATAAATGAATCCTGCTTCTATCAAGCGATCTATCTCCTCTTTAATCTTCGCAGCGTAATTATCATTGTACGTGTAAGGTTTCTGTTTTGTCGGTTTTGCATCTGGAGTCATAGGGATTCTATGAGAACATATATCTGGATCTACTCCTTTCAAATCTTTGTAACTCCAAGCAAAAACATCTCTATATTCGCGCAATAGGGCAACTAGTTCTTCCTCTTCTTCAGTCGTCAAATCATGCCCTATGTAGGTACATTTTTCTTCTTCTCCTTCTATGGCAACTATTATTTTCTTGGTTTTCTCTCGGTTATCATATACTTGTCCGTCATTCGCCTTTCTATTGGGCATTCGTACCATGATTCTTCTATCTTCGATTTCATATTTCTTGAAATTCTCGGGTACTTCAAACAAAGATTCTTCTTTTTTTGACATGGTTTCTTTCTTCTTTCTTTTCTTGCCTTCACTCTTGGTAGTCACTTCCGTGGCTAATCTTACCTCATTCGTACTTTCCTCGTGTCTCTGAGTGTGAGTCTCTACTTCGTAGAAATATTCTTCCTCTGATGCAAAGGGTGGGTCCATGAGAATTGATTCTAGATCAAAATCGCTTGCGTCCTCAAATGCATCAGTGCTAGCTTCACATTCTTCTAAAACTGCATCGCACAAGATTGGCTCTATCGTGAAAACTGATATGTCATAGCCATCCTCGTCACAGTGGGGTGTCCATTGTTCTTCATGGATGGCTACATCCATGGTTGCTAGTATTTCTGCCCAACCATGGGGTTCAAATTCTTCGTCTGGGAATACTACAGGTGCATAGGCTGGATCTTGAAGGGTTCGTGGATGTTGTTCCGCACCTACCTGGCTTCTAACCGCTCTTCCTCTTGTTTGGCTACTTTACACATCCATAATTGGGTATCCTCATGCAACCAAGAAGGGTCTGATTCTAATGAGTGCACGGATTCCGTCTCTACTGGTGTCTTATGGATGGTATTCCATTGTATTGGGGGCACATCTCTATGTGAATAGTCTTTAAGATTGACTTTAGTAGTCACTCCTAAATGTTGCAAGTACAAAGAATTAGTTCCCCAATCTTGTACAATTTGCAACTGACGCATGAATGGTCGTCCCAATATCATCTCGTAAGCACGATTTTTCGCAAAGTCACAAATGGCAAAGGTATGCTCAAATTCTACACCACAAGTGGTGAGAGATATGCCTTCTAGTAAGCCTAATGGTTTTTCTATGTGTCCATCAGCCATTTGTAGTTTCATCCTGGTGGGTCTGAGTGCTGGCTTACCCCAACGTTTCCATAAAGCGGTGGTAGCGATGGCTACTCCGGCTCCTGAATCTAAGATGGCTTTCGTGGTGTAGCCCTGATGGGTTATTGGAAGATATGTGTTACCTTCCTCTCCTTCGCTTACGTCTCCAATCTTTTCCACGGGTATCTCTGGTACCTTCTTATGTGATCCTATTTGAGAGGGTGTGGTAGCAAGCTCGGGGAATTGATTTGCTACATGCTTCCACAATTCTGGTTTTACCTTTAACAATTCCTCCAGGGTGAGATTACACTGTACTTTGGTATTCTTGATTATTTCCGTGTTCCTAGGGATCACTGATTCTTCATTCCTCACTATTATCGTGGGTGCTCTCATACTAATAGACTTTGCTTCCCAAGGTCCTGTGAACTGAGGTAATTCTTGTAAAGAATTAGATTCAAATCCTGTGGGTTCACTCAGTCGTTCCACCTCTACATCATCGTAAATAGAGGGGATGTCTTGGGGAAATTGTTCCTGCAAGTCGTTTATTTCTTGAATAGGAGGATGAGTTCCCTGTTCTTTTCTCCACTTCTCTTCTTGGATTTCCCTCAAAAATTCATGTGAGTACCTATGTATGGAAGACAAATTGTCTTGACTTTCTGTATTGGGTACTTGAGACAGGGATGGTGCATTCCTCTCCTGTGTCTCTGGGACAAGAGGGTTCCTAGACTGATCCTTTTTCTCTTTGCTTTCTATCAAGTGTTCTAGCCTCTCCATTAGTCCTTGGAAGTGTAATTCCGGTTTTGCCATGTTATTCCAATTAAGATATCTAGAGGCTTCAAACAAAGCTTGTGCTAGTTCTACCATTTTCATGCAAAGTTTAGTTTTCTCAATTTCTAGATCAGCTCGAGGGTAGTTTTTACTCATTTCCGTTACTTGAGGTCCCTCTTTTATTCTAGCCTGATATGCACGAAACATCATGTCTAAATCTTCTGGTATGGGTTCTGCTAAAACTGATCCTGATTTCTGAGCTGGGTTTTCTTGATTTAATTCTTGTGAAGTCAATTCTTGGATTTTGGCTCTAGATTCCTTCAAACTTCCTTCCAACTCACTTATCTTTTTACTCCACTTTCTCTTTATTCTTTCTCTAGAATCTTTCCAAGATTTTGTCTTTTTACTGCTAGATTCTGCAACTTCACTAGTTCCGGCTACTTTCTCTTGATTAAGTTGTTGGTTTTGTAAGAGCGCCTGGGCTCTGGTTATAGCTTGGATAGGCACGTATGTAGGGTTGGATCCATCTGCGTTGTTTACAATACCTATCACATTGATCGATGTCACATTTGAAGTGTTAACTGGGTTCTTAGGACAATCTTTGATTATGTGCTCTTTGCCACAGTCGGCACAAAAGCCTTGTATGTTATAGTACTGTGATTGCCTTGCTATTGGGGGATGTGGACAATCCTTTATGAACTGATCTCCTTGGCACCTAAAGCATGGTCCTCTAGGGCCCTGTGGTCTCTGTTGTCTCAATTGGGGCCGTGGGTTTGGGTTTGCGTACATCACATTAGCATAGTCTGTCTCCCAACTAGGTTCCATTGGTGGACTATCATAATGATATGTCTCCACATGTTCTGGTGACTCCGTGTAATAAGCGGGTGGACTAGTTACATGAGTAGAGTCAAAACTGTTTGAGTTCGGGTCACTTTCGGTGATCAGGGGTGAAGAAGGCACTAAGGCCCTACTTAGGTTCTCTTCTGCAGCAGCGTATTTGACTGAGATGACATTCGCTGGTGGGGGTGGCTGCTGAGCTAAGACGGGTTGAGGTCTCTGTTGAGCCTGGTATGGGTAGTTCTGGGAAGGCCTATAGTAATAAGGCTGAGCATTGTATTGGCCTTGATACCTACCTGGCTGCTGGTATGTTTGCGGGTAGTTCTGTCTCACGGTTTGTTTGTTGTATGGGCAGTCCTGAGCCGTATGATTTGTGTATCTTCTCTCAATTGTGCAATATTGGCCACTAGGGTTGGCTTGTGGTTGTGGTGCATTGGGGCACATGTTTGCCAAATGATTTCCACCACAAGTGTAACAACGTACGTTAGTTGGTAGCTTGGGCACCTGTTTACTAGAAACTCCTAGTTTTTGGGCCACTTTTTCTGCTAAGTCCTCTATCGAATTAGACAATTTTGTGGATGCTATAGAAGAACAATCTGAGTCCTTATAGACCTTTGAGAGTTCTAATTCCTCTCCTAGGTTGTCCTCGATGTCTATACATATCCTTACACACTCCTCTAGCGTTCTGGGTTCTTTTAGGTACACATAGGAGCGTAGTTTAGTGCTCAACAAGCCATCTAAAAACAAAGACACTTGCTTAGCTTGTGAGGGTAGCTCTTGCATTGGACATCGTTCAACATATTGTCTGAACCTACGTCCTGCCAGTCTTACTGTTTCCTGAGGGGTTTGTTTAAAGCTATGAATCAACGAAGACGTGTCGTGTCTAATCCCACTTTTAGAGAATTCTGTGATGAATGACTCTAAAAAGTGATGGATGTCTCTAAATTGCCTTTGTTGCAATGGTTGGAACCAAGTTAAAGCTGTATTCTTTAACGTTAGTCCAAATGCGTTGTATTGCGTGAACATGTCCTCGACTTGTTCTGCTCGTAGTACTTGCTTGAATTCTGCGACATGGTCATAGGGATCTCCTGTCCCATCAAAGTAATTCTTCATGGATTTCACTAATTGCGTGGGTCTCAATACTCTTGCGTGTTCACGTGGTCTAGGTAGAGGAAAATCATCTCTACCACCTGGTATTCCATGATCTCTTTGTCTATCCATTCTATTAGTGTTCGAGGTTGTTCTATCTCTCCCTATGGGGTTATTAAAGCTTACTTCCGGTCTCTCTATAGTTCCTTCTCTTTGATTCCCATGGGCTGAGGAGGTTCCTTGTTGAAGTTTATTGACCTCCAAAGTATAGCAGGAAGTAGGTGGAACCCCCTAGGAACAAGTTGACCTTCTCACAAACTTCATCATAAAAAACCAGTCATGCTTGCAGAGCTTACTACTCTCTACTCACTCAAAAGTTTTTAAAACTGTTTTAACCACATATACTAGAGACCAAGAGCTTTCCAATGAGCCAAAGAACACTCAATTTGGATAAATACTCAATGAGCTATGACCTCTGCAATATGCAGCTTTAATGGAGACCTTGAAACAGAGATGAACCTGAGGACATACATCACTTGCAGAGACTACTGCTCTTAACTCACAACTCCAATGAATCTGAAAATTTCCAGAATCCATATAGACTTGGAGAGCTTTCTAACAAGCCAAAGAACACATGATTTGGATACATACACAAGGAGATATGACCTCTGCAAGTTGGATGTTTAATGGAGACCTTCAGCAGGGATAAAAAACAGAGAACACACACTACTTGCAGAGAGTGTTGCTCTCAGCTCACAAATCCAATGATTATGAAAATTGGTACTATGAAAGTAGACAAGACGAGCTTTCAAATGAGCTATCAAACAAGTAATTTGGATATATAATGAGGGAGATACAAGCTCTGCAAGCTCTGCATACAAAAACTAGAGTAGCATAAAGATACTCTCTTGGACATCCCACAAGATCACGACTTTTCTCCTCTTTTTATAGCATGGGAAACTAATCTAAAACCTTCCTAATACATCTAAATTCGTGGTAGACACTTGGATGGAGGTATTACATGACTCAAGTGCTCAAATAAGCAAAGTATTGATGGACTTTGAGAACTAGCCACATCGACCTTCCACTAGGACACCACTGAAGCTCCCTTGTGACTCACTAATTTGACTCACCATGTTCTAGAACTCATGTGGTATTTTTGCTAAATTTTATGAATAATATGAGCCTTCTTGAAGTATTTGAAGACTTCCCAAAGGTATTTACATAATTTGAAACTTGTACCCTACATAAAACAAATGTTCGCAACATTCCTGCCCCTTGTTGACTTGCATTTACGTTCGTTCTATATGGAGGGAATATCAATTCACCTCTCCATGTGTATGTGTTTTTAGCGCGCTCAGGCACCACAAAGACTCTTTCTGAAGTCTCATCCAGGTATACAACCTTTCCAGGTGTATCTGGGTCCTTGAATTCATAGATTGTAATGATGCCTATCTCACCAGGGTGTTCCTTTCTGTACCTCCAAAAGGCTTCATCCGTCTCTTTATTTACAAACAACTCGGTGCTCCTGTTATCTTGAGGGATCCACTCTGGGATGAGTACTCTTGTTAATACGGATTTCCCTCTAGGTGTCCTAGGTTCTTCTAACGGTTCTTTTCCTTGAAATTTCGCTTCCGTCTCTAATTGGATTGTGCCAAACTCATTAGTATCGTTTGGTTGCGTACTTAGAACGTACATGGTTCCTTCTTTGTCTATGTAAGCGTCTCTCTCAAATTTCACCACTGGTCTTTCCAATCCAATGGGTTGATCAGGGTTGTGCAGTTGCACCACTTGCCTTCTCAAACCATCCTCATAGATGCGAGTACCTAGTCGGTTGGTTCGGAGAAATTCTAGCTGCGTTCTATAGGGTCCTTCTGGCTTTTCTAGGTATGCTACATGAGACCCTCCTTCTGGTCTGTCTGTGCTAAATGCCATTTCTGATTCGCTAGTATCTGAGCTCTCGTAGGGGTAATTGCTATTCAATTGCTGAGCCCAAGATCGAGCGGTAGTTCTTACACTAGCCTCTGATGATCTAAGGCTTCTTCTGTCCGACCTACCTATATGTTTGCCCGATCTAAGGTTCATTAATTTTCTTCCTTGCACACTCAATCACACACTTAGATCGTCAATGGTTCTTTGTTATTAATTCTTTATTCTTTTTAATTTTCTCTGGATTCTTGTCTTAACATATGCGTCAGGGATTCGACTTTCCGTTATAATTTTGAGTTCTCGTTCCGTCAGACTTATGTTCTTTTCTTTAGGTTTTTGTCACACACACCTTTACTTTAAGTCTTAGACTTGAAAGAATTAGGTATCTTGAACTTGAGGCGTTCCTATCGTCGTTAATCCACAACTACCGTTTAGCCTAAGCTAAGAATTGACTGAGGGGGTTGAGTAATCTTCCAACCTCGAGTCGGCTTTTCTGGTTGCTCTGATGCCCTGTTGCCCAAGAAGCCGTGCTTCCCAAGCTTTGCTGTCTTCACTGCCTTGCTTGCTTGCCTTTGATTGCCTTTGCTAGACCTGGAAAATTCCAATATTAGACCAATTCACAAGATGATCAAACACTTGAGTATATACACCTTTTAGTCCCTTCCCTTTTTGCCCAAATTTTCAATGTGTGCCCCCTGGCTTCCTAGTCCCAAACTAGGTGAACCTCAAAATAGCTTATCCAAAAATAGATGTATTCTTTAAGAAAAAAAACAGTTGAGGTCACGTAGTACTCGTCACGAGCTTTCTAACGAGCTATTAAGCTCAAAAAACGGACTTTGGATGAAAAAGTTATGAGCGTTCAGGCCCTGGGGGGTAGAAACTGACAATCCAGTTTTCCCTCAAATATGAGATAAGGGGTCTCCTATGAGTATAATGGTCCAAAAATTTCTCAAAAATACCCTCAAAATTGGTCAAAAATTGGAGCCCAAAATTTGCGGTGGGGGTGCACAATCGCGATGGTTTGGGACCGTCGCGATGGTCCAAGCGAACCGTTGCGATGGCGTGGAATTTGGACAATCGCGATGGCCCGAAAAGGTGAACCGTCGCGATGGCCCGAAGTGAACGATCGCGATGGCGTGGAAATGGACCGTCGCGATGGTCCAAAAAATGAACCGTCGCGATGGCGTGATCAGGCGGACAATCGTGATGGCGCGGTCAACGGTCAAAGGTGGACAATCGCGATGGTCCGAAGTGAACCGTCGCGATGGTCACAAGTGCGATGGCGTGAGCCAATCGCGATGGTCCGATTTTGGGCTGTCGCGATGGTCCGAAAAATGAACCGTCGCGATGGTCTATCGTGACACGTGGCACTGTCGTGGCGATGGCATAAGCTAATCGCGATGGTCCGGGGTCAGCTGAACAATCGCGATGGTCCAAGTGGACCGTCGCGATGGCTCAAGTGGACTGTCGCGATGGTCCGAAAAAGCGAACCGTCGCGATGGTCCGGCCGAGCCGTCGCGATGGCTTGAGCCTATCGCGATGGTGCGACACAATCGCGATGGTCTGAGCCAATCGCGATGGTCCACCAAACAACGAATTTTTGAAATGCAGTTGTGGTTTCGTGTATACGCAGGGATCGCCTACCTCGTGGTGTGGTCGCCTACCTCAAAATCCGAACTTGGCGGACCATCGCGATGGTCTGACACAGTCGGAAATTTCTGACAGAAAGTACATTTTTTACCTTTTGGAAGCTTTCCTGATGCTCTGAAGCTCTGTACCTGCAAGAAAACTCAAGAAAACGCAAGCGCACACAAGCACAAAAATTCTCTCTCGCTCTCTCGCATGCACAAATGAGGGGAAATGAGGTGAATGGGTGGATATGGTGAATTTTCTGATTTTTTTGGAAATGGAGATGATGATGCGATGATGAAGATGGAGTATGGGGAAGGTGAAAAACACTAAAAACTAAGTAAAAACAACAACAAAAACTGAAATTTTTACCTTCCAACGCCACTTCTTGCTATACTCTTACCATCACACATTCGTCCTAGACTCGATCCTCGGCAACGGCGCCAAATTTGGTGTTGCTCTAGCACAATGGTGAGAACCACGTTAAGAAGCTTCACCTCCTTAATGTCAATCCGCGGAAGAGGTAGGAGTGATATGAAGATCGTGAATGTGAGATGAAGTGAGAGTGATGGTGAGAAGCACAAAGATGCACACACACATACACACACACAATGAAGAGACAAGCAAGACACAATGGAAGGTGGGAAATTAGTTCTATTGCTCAAGATCACTATTACAAGCTCAAAATAGCTCTAAGCTCTTCTCTACTCCAACAAGCTAACCTCAAAAATGAGCTCTCTAGCTCTTTTTATAGTTTCTAGACTAGTTTTGACCGGTTTCACATCTAGTGACCGGCCTAGTTAAAAAATAGGTCCTAGAGGCTATTTGGAAGGGTAAACGATGTCTAAAAATAACGAAAATTGGTACGCGCATTCTACCTAAGCTCCTCAAGCTCGAGGACTCCTCGGCTTGCACAAAATGGAGCTATGGATTACAAAATGGGGTTTTGTCTATATTACATATGTTACAAGAGTGATGAAAATCACTGTTGGGTGTTTGAAGAAATAATAAGAAACATATTTGTTTGAAAAAATGATCCGACTGGCTCCCTGCTCCGTCTTTACATGCTTCCATGCCGTCTGTGCCTCTGACTGTGCCTCTGACTGCTTCCAACAAGGTAACTGAGTTGAAAGCACAAGTGGCAGCTTTGTAGACTAAACTTCTATAGTATGAACGCCAACCTTCTCCAATGGTGGAGCCAGAGCCTGAAGAGCTAGTCCAAATTGAAGTTGAAGAGACATTTGACAACCCCTATGTAACCATGCCTGCACCTGGAGGTCGACAAATAGAGGAAGGGCTCGATACATTTGAGATTGAAGCTCCAGAATGGCTGCAAAAGTTAGAAAAAGTCGGCCACACTCATGATGATAGTGTGTTAGTTTAGATACAATCTATGTCTCATCTGGAAGAAGTCGTAATCAAATCCGACTACTTCAAGAACTTATCTCATCATCGGTGGATTGGCACTTCTGATGATCTGTATGTACCATTTTGTGTGTTAATGGCAGATTACAATGTAGAGATCAAGCATTGCACCAAGAAGGAGCAAACCTTTGCAACCCAGTTTGCCCCGGAGGACATTCCTCAGAGTGCCACACAGGGCACCATCTTCTAGTCCACATGGAGGATATGGTTGCTAGAAACCTACCTAGAGATGGTGTGCACATGGAACAACATGCCCTTGTGTATCAAGTATAACCCTTGATATGGCCCTGTCTTTCGACGATGATCATGGCCTGAGTTTGCTAACATAGTAAAGAATGTCAAAGGATGCGACAAGTGGCTCAACTATGTATATCTAGCATCACCGCGTGGTCCTGCAACAGTCACATATATGATTTCCACCATTCGGCATTGGGCCATTAGGTTCAAGAACGTACCAGATGTAATGGCACAAATGTGCCTCAAAATATTTGAACTCATACTTGTCATATTCCGTACATTCAAAAAAATTAAAGAACCTCACCTTCTCGGCTCTAGGCTTTAATGAAGGAGACCTCGATCTAGTCTATGATATGAGCACCACCCCATCCGTCAATGTTGTATATGTGTGGCACACTCAAGTCAAATATCTCCCAACATGCTTCAAACAAACGTTCGAAGAAATATTTATCACAAGGTTCTGGGAGTATCACTCAAAAATATTCATTCCTAGACCCTCTCATCTGTTACAATTATTTGTTGTGGAGCAGGCCCTACACTCAGACAAGCTGTGTATGCCACATCGGGAGGTACCCAGGCCAGTAGATTGGCACGCCTTACTCACAGATCTAGCTAGAGGACTAAGTCTCGAAGAACATCACTTCACCACATATGTGGTCGAATATTACATCAAATGTTCGAATCAGCAAGGGTCTATCAGAGACGAGAGACACGAGAGAGGGGGGAGTGTTGGCAGTAGTCAGGGCATCATAAGACAAGGGAGCCGACATAAAGAATCAGAGCAAAGAGAAGGGCCAAGCAGGAAAAGCAGTCAAAGAAGATCCGGCAATTAGGCCATGATAATTTTTCCAAGATAACTCCCTCTTATTAGTGATTTTCATCACTACAAGAACATTGTAAATACTGTTTTTGGTATATTAGACTCCATTTTGTTCAAGCCGAGGAGTCCTCAAGCTTGAGGAGTATTAGAAGTATCTATGTAGAAATTTTCATAATTTTTAGTGCTCATTTGAGCCTCCAAAATAGCCTAGGAACCTAATTTTTAACTAGGCCGGACATTAGGTCTGGACAGGGCCACTAGCTAGTCAAAAGCTATAAAAGGAGCTAGAGAGCTCATTTTTGGAGAGAACAAATTGTAGTTTGAACTAAGAAGAGCTCTTGTAATTGTGTTTTGATCTTAATCAAAGCTTCCATTGTCTCACTCTTTGTTCTTACCTGTGTGCACCTGTGTGTCAATGTGTGTGCATGCTTGTGTGCTTCTCCATCACCACTTGTGCACATCACTTGCTCGAGATCTTCATACCATCCTCATGTCTTCCTAGATTGACATTAAAGTAGGTGCTACTCACCACTGAGCTACACCACCAAAAACACGTAGGTGAGAAACAGATGGCTTACGACCATGCCAAGCCTCATATGGAGTGATAGAGTCCAATGTTTTAGTGGGACACCTTGGTGTCACTCTAGCACAATGGAAAGTACCAATGTGAGGAGCTTCACCTCATAAATGTCAATCCGCGGAGATGTGAGGACCGGTATGAAGACCAAGAGCAAGTGAAGTGCACAAGTGCGTGATTGAAAGCACACAAGCATGCACACACATACCCACACATGCACACAAGGTAAAAGCAAATAGTGGAACAATGGAAGATCTTTGATTACAAAAGAACTCTCTTACAAAGCTGAAACCTACAACAAGCTAACCTAAAAAATGAGCTCTCCAGCCCTTTATATAGTTTTTTGAGTAGTTTGGGCCTTGTCCAAACCTAGTGTCCGGCTTAGTTAAAAAATAGGCTCCAGGGCTTATTTGGGGGCTCAAACGGAATCTAAAAATTACGAAAATTGGCAAGGTGATACTTCTAATATCCCCAAGCTTGAGGACTCCTCAGATTGAACAAAATGGAGTTATAAAAATGGAAAATGGTATTTACAATGGTTTTTAGTGATAAAGATCACTATTTTTATAGGGATTTCTTCTAAAAATTTGACATGTGCTTCTTGGAGATCCCTACATGCTCCTTCTTCTTGTGTGTCCACTTCATTGATGCGCTTCCCTACTTGTGTGTGACCTTGACTGTCAACACTCCCCCCCCTCTAGAGTCTGTCATCCCAGACAGACCCTTGTTGTAGTGGTTGTTCCATGTAGTGTGTGGAGAGATCATGTCCATCATGTATCCACAAGAGTGGTCCATCTTCCAATTGTAGCTTGGGCAGTTTTCTGGTTCATTATTTTGTCATTGCTACCTTTGTATGGACTTCTTCCTTGTATTCCAGCTTGATGGTGTCTTTGTGAGCTTGCAAAAATTGTGAGCTACTCAAAAGAGGTTGTCAATGTTGATTATGAGCAACTCTCATAGTGGATTGTTGTCTGTCTCTTGTTGTTGGCACCGTGATGTCCTCTGGTTCTACCAAAGATGTCTCCCCTAGTTTCCATATCAAGTACTCGTGACCCATAATGACTGATGAGTAAGTGCATTGGTGCATGGGTTGGAAGAAGAATGTGTCTTGTGCACGACCTTGTAATGTATTCGTATGCATGCATACTTGGAAAATGCATTGGAAGAATTGTGGTGCAAGAAGTCGGGTCTTGAGCTTAGTGCTCAAGGGTATGTCGACGGAGAGGTTTCCTAATTGAGCATGGTTATAGCATCGTTGAAGCATACAATTCTTACCATGGTGAAAGGTTCATTGATCTGCATCTCTTCAGGCTGTACTTCCATGATGGTGATTGACCAATGGCTTGTCTTTTGTGTTGATGGATGTCCGTGTTGATGGTTCACATAATAGATTCTTCAAACGCACAATTCCGTTCTTTTTCTCCTCTTCTTCTTCTTCTTCTTTCTGAACAAGGTCACAAAACAAGAAGAAAGATGTTAGCATTAAAAATATTTTACATGTGTCCCATGTGTTGCATGTGCCTGTGATTCTCAATTGTGTCTATGCACGGCCGTGTAATGTGGCCCGATATTGATGCATACTTTGGAAATGCATGACTGGAATTGTGCAAAAGACAAGGTTATGCAAAAGGCACATGGATGTTGCTGGTCGAGGCTTTCAATGTTTCTTGCAGATGCTGATGTAGCCTTTGTTGGAGGCATCCCTTGGATCCTCGAATGACAACTGATCTTTCCTCCTGATAGGGATCCATCTTAAAACTGTGTGTGGCTCTATATAGGTTACTTTTGACGTCTTTGTCTTTGAGTGGTTGCTTAAATTTTGTAGCCCTCGTGGTTGGTTCTTTGGTTTTGTGGGTTTTACTGGTGCTTTTGGCTTCCAAACCCATATCCTTGATGGTTGTCTTTTGATTACCGGCGAGGAGATGAATTTATCTTGTTTTGGTCTTTGCCCTTGGTGTCGACTCTTGCTTCTCCATGGTGTTTTTAGTGAGATTTTTCTCCGAAGAGAGATCATATGGTTTTGTGCATGTAAGAGTGCCTTGGGTACCCACATTTGTAATCGCCCTTGCTGAGCTGCAGCTAATTTCTTTGGCACCCAAATTTGTACGTTATTATGGTCGGCCTCCATTGATTGCTTTGGCACCCAAATTTGTCGAAGACCGTATGATTGAGATGGTCCTCGTTTCTTGGTGCTTCTTTTAGCATGGTTGGCTTGCCTCACTGGGAAGGATTGTGGCAAAGCTGGTGGTTGTTCTCCTTTTCATACCCATATCTGGTTCATGCCCTGAGCTTCTTTCTTCTTGAATTTTGTCTGTCTAGTTGATATAGCAGATGTCTTTTTTGTTTGCCTCTTTGGTCGAGTGATGCTTGCATTAGTCTGTGAAGAAGAAGAGAGGTTTGATGGCCTTTGAGCTTGTGCTTCCATGATGGAGTCCGTTTGCTTTGTAGGGCGATTGACACACACAACATTTTCTTTGCAAAGATTGATTTCGGAAGAACTAAGAGAATGTGTGACCTCTGGATTTGTGAGCATGGTCTAATTCTAAGGTAATACATTGTTCATGTACCCAAACTTGAAGAAGTTGGCTTTTAAGATTTAAGTTGACTGCATGGTCATAGATCTAGTCTTGACCCAGGACAAGTGGTTCTGTAAGGATCTCATCTTCACACACTAGCATTTTGAATCTCATTGGAACATCTTGAAGATATAGGGGAAGCTCTACCTCACCCAAACAGGGGGTTTCCACACCTCTTAATCCTAGAGATAGGCTTCAATGGAATTGATGTTCAATTGTAGATCTTGGTAGTATGACAGTCTAACTGCACTAGTTGCCGCACCTGAGTCAATCAATGCTTGCACAGTCCTTGCATTCTTCCCTCGTCCTATCGCGATGTTCACAAAGGGACGTCGGTCAAGTATTCGAGAAGCAATTACACTTGATGTTTGACACATGGCCATGTGGTATCTTGGGGCCTCAAGATTGACATCTATGCCTAGGCGTCTTAACTTATTTCTCCTAATGCGTTCACAAGCCTCTTCCTGTGCTTCTTCTCTAACCCTTAACTCCTCTTCTTTTCACTTCTTAGCAGTGTTGAGTCTCATTAGCATATTCTCTGTAAGAGGTTCTTGATATAGCTTGACTTGACAACCACTGATGTAGTTTGGCAGGATATCACCTTCTAGTGTGGCCAATTGAACTGCACCACTAGTGGAAATTCTATTAATGATCATGGGTCCGTACCCTCTTTTTTCCAATTTACGGGCATGTTGCTTTAGTGTATAAACCAACACTAGCTCTCCCTCTTTCAGCCCTTTATCTTTAATTTGTGCATCGAAGTATGCCTTTTGCCTTTTCTTTGCAGCATAGATGATCCTAGAGGATAACTCGTGTCCATTCCATTCATGCTCTTGTGCTACTTTTAAAGTTGGGATTAGGAAGTCCAATGGTAGCACAACATTTTTTCCGAAGACCATCTGAAATGGGGTGGCATTGAGTACCATTTTGTAGGCAACTCGGTAATCCCAAACAACATGATGAAGCTGTTTATCCCAATTAGAGCGCTTATTATTTACTAGTTTTGTCAGTACATTACATAGGATCTTATTTGTGCTCTCAGCTTGTCCGTTAGCCTGTGGATAATAAGGGGCAGACTTCTTATGTATCACCAAGAATTCTTGGAGAAGATTTTCAATGACTTCATTCAAGAAGTGTGTACCTCTATCACTCACTAATTCTATTGGTAGTCCATATCTAGTGAACACATTCTCAAATAAAAACTTAGTTGTAGTTTGAGCATCATTCTTTGTTGTGGCTTTTACTTCTACCCACTTTGTAAGGTAGTCTGTGGCTACAATAATGTACTCTGCATGGGAGTTTCTAGTTGGGGGGTTAATAGGACCTACAAAGTCTATGCCCCACTTCCAGAATGCACGTCCTCCCATCATTGGCCTCAAAGGCATCTCTTCTAATTGGGTACTGGGCACGTTGGCATGTGTCACATTTCTTCACATAGGTATGTGCATCCATATGAAGAGTGGGCCACCAAAGTCCTGAGAATAGAATAGTCTTAATTACTCTGTCAGGCCCAAAATGTCCACCTGCAACACTGTTGTGTGCAGTTTCCAAGATTTTCAAGTAGTTTGATTCATGAACGCACAGTCTTAAGTAACCATCTTTGCCTCTCCGATATAGGTTGTCTCCTACTAAGGCATAGTCTAGAGCCTCTTGTTCCATACTGCGTTTTCTTGCTAGATTTGCCGCTCTAGGTAGTGTTCCTGATCTCATAAATTCTACTAATGGAGGACTCCAATCTGGAATTAACGACATGTGGTAAAGGGTGGCCAATACACTTTTAAATGTCTTAGATTTTGCAATGTTCGTTGTTTAGAATAGTGATTTCCTAGCAATCCTTCATGGGCTTGTTGCAACCAACTACTATGTTCATCATCCTCCACACAACAAGCTAGAACACCTTCCGTATCTTGTTTATACATGCTGCCTGCCAATATTTGATATTTTTGTGATTTTACAATTTCATCTTTGTTTGTTTTTACATTCTTATTTGCGGGTCCGAAGGTTAGGACTAGCACCAACTTATTTGCCCATTTAGGGACAACTTCTAAATTGAACAGATAAGCATCAGGCAATTCATCAAACACTCCTTGCGGTGGCTCTCTTGAAGTGATGCGAGAAAGGTGATCTGCTTTGAGGTGGGTCTTACCTTTCCTAACAACAACTTCAAAGTCATATTCCATTAGTAAGAGAAACCATCTTACTAAGTGTCTTGTATTGCAAGGTTTATTGACCAAGTATAATAAAGCTTGATGATCAGTGAAAAACTTGAACTTGTTGGCCAATAAATAGTGTCTGAACTTCTTTATGGCATATACCATGCCTAAGCCTTCTCTTTCAGTTGTTGTATAATTTCGTTCTGTAGCATTTAGTTGTCTGCTCGCATATGCTATAGGGAAATCTAGATTTCCTTCACCTGTGGGTTGTGACAACACACATCCTATTGCATAATTGGATGCATCCACATGTACATGGAATGGCTTATTCCAATCAGGAGAGGTCAGTATTGGTGCTGTGCACAAACGTCTCTTCAGCTCATTGAAGGACTTCTCGCATTCGTCGTTCCACTCAAACTTTGTCAACAAGGTATAAAGAGGCTTAGGTATAATTGCATACATGTGAATAAACCTTCGGTAATATCCACAATGGCCCATAAAGGCTTGTACCTCTTTAACATTCCTTGGCCTCTGCAGTTCTTCTATGGCTTTTACTTTGTCCTCATCTATTGATATTCCGTTCTTAGAAACAATATGACCTAAGATTTTACCTTGACGTACCATGAATACACACTTCGTAGTCTCTACACTTGTTGAAGATCTGTCTGAGCTCAGGAATGTGACATCTCCTTTCTTGGGAATGAGCACATAAATCATCCACAGATACCTCTAAGCTCTTTCGCAAGAACTCTTTGAAGACATGACACATGAGCCTCTCGAATGTTGCAGGTGCATTGGTGAGTCCAAATGGCATCACACGAAATGCAAAGACTCCCCACTCTGTGGAAAATGCCGTTTTTTGTTGATCTTCAGGGGCAATGGCTACTTGATTGTAGCCTGAAAACCCATCAAGGAAGCTATAAACTTCCTTGCCTGCAACACGCTCCAATAAATGGTCGGTGATTGGAAGTGGATAACTATCTCTTATCGTGGTGGCATTAACTTTTTTAAGGTTAATACACACACGTATCTCTTATCTTGGGCACCACTACAACGGGGGACACCCATTCAATATGCTCAATTCCATAGATGAATCCGGCTTCAATCAATCTATCGATTTCCACTTTTATTTTAGCTGCATAGGTGTCATTATATGTGTAGGGCTTCTGTTTGGTGGGCTTGGCATCTGCTAGCATGGGGATCGTATGAGAACAAATCTTCGGATCTACTCCCTTCAAGCCTTTATAGTGCCATGCAAACAGGTCCCTATATTCCCTTAGTAAAGCTACCAACTCTACTTCCTCTGCTTTACTTAGGTCATCTCCTATGTATGTACATCTCTCTTCGTTCTCTTTGATGGTGACTACAATTTCTTTTGTCTGTTCTTTGTTATCATATGCTTCTCCTATGGTGGCCTCTCTCTTAGGCATTCGTACCAAAATTTTTCGGTCTTCAACTTCATATTTCTTGAAATTTTCTAGGTACCTCAAACAATGGTTCCTCCTCTTCTTCTTTTACTCCTTGTCTTTCCTTTTTCTTTTGACCACCTTCACTTCCATCCTTTGAATTTACCGTGTTGATGCTTGTGAGAGGTTCTTCTTCTTTTTTTGTAAATACTCCTATGTCTTCTAGATAGTGCTCCTCTGAAATGAAGCAACTATCCATCAAAATGGACTCTAGATCCTCATCATTCTCTTCTTCTATGACATCACTAGGGTCACATTCTTCTAGCAAAGGTTGACACATGAACATTGAAATATCATAACCCTCCTCATCACAATGAGGTGTCCATTGTTCTTCATTGATTGCAATGTCCATGGTAGCTAAGATTTATGCCCAACCATGAGGCTCAAATTCCTCATCTGGAAAGATCATCGGTGTATAGGTTGGGTCTTTAACTGGTCTATCGCCTTGAGAAGTTCCTTTTTCTCTTGCTTTTAAGCATTTTTCCTCTTCCTTTGCGACCTTGCACATCCACAAATGAGTATCTTCATGCATCTAGGAGGTATCAAATGAACTTTTAGAATGCATAGAGATTGAATCTTCTTGCTCCTTATGGATAGGATTCCACTATAGGGGTGGTACATCTCTGAAGGTGTGATCCTTCAAATTGACCTTGGTTGTGACCCCTAAGCGTTGCAAGTATAAGGAATTGGTTCCCCAATCTTCTACAACTTGCAGTTGTCGTAGGAAGGGTCTTCCTAGGATCATTTCGTAGGTATTAGTTTTACCAAAGTCACATATAGCATAGGTGTGCTCAAACTCTACGCCACAAGTGGTTAGACTTATCCTTTCTAGCAATCGTAGAGGTCTTTCCACATGGCCATCAGCCATCTGAAGCTTCATTCTAGTTGGTCCTAATGCGGGTTTACCCCATTGTTTCCACAAAGAGGTGGTTAACACCGGCACTTGAATCTATGATTGGTTTGGTTGTGTAACCTTGGTAGGTGATCGAAAGATAAGTATTACCTTCCTCACCTTCACTCATGTCCCCTATTTTGTGTAGAGGTATCTCCGGTACTTTCTCTTTAGAGTTTACTTTTGGCATTTTGGAATCAAGTTTTGGAACCTGGTCCTTCACATGATTCCATAGCTCCGGTTTTGCTTTGAGCAGCTCTTCTACAGTCAGATGACACTGAACCTTAGTGTTCTTCACGACTTCAGTGTTTCTTGGAACCATCGAGTCTTCGTTTCTGATCAATATTGTGGGAGCTCTGATCTGGAGAGATTCAGATTCCCATGGGCCTGTGAATTGTGGCAACTCTTGTAAAGAATTGGATTCAAATCTTGAACTTTCTTCCTCTTGTTGCTCTACTTGGTCTCCATATACAGATGGAATGTCTTGTGGAAATTGATCATGAAGATCATCAACCTCAAGAATAGGAGGGGGCTTATCCATCTCCTTGGCCCATTTCTCTTCTTGTATTTCCCACAAGAACTTTGGAGCGTGTTGTTGAATAGGAAGAGGTTCTCCCTCATCTATGGAGTCAGTAACATAGACTTTCTTTGGTGATGAGCTTTCTCTTTCAACAGTTGGTTGAGCCTGTGGAGGTAAAGAAACTTGTGGATTATTTACCAACTGCTCTAATCTATCTAGTAAGCCCTAGAAGTGCAAACCCGGTGTAATAGCATTTGTCCGATTCAATGATTGATTGGCCTCAAACATAGCTTGAGCTAGTTCCACCATTTTTATGCACATTTTTATCCGTTCAATCTCTAAATCTGCTCTAGGGTAGCTCTTGTTTAGGTTTGCAGGTGTTGGCCCCTCTTGAAGTCGAGCTTGGTATGCCTTGAGCATCATGTCCAAGTGTTCTGGGGTTGGATCTGCAAGAACAGAGCCTGGTTGTGGTGGTCTATTTATAGTGGTTGGTGGGTGGGGATGAGGTGGTGTGGATGGAGTTTTGACATGCAAGGGGTTTTGAGAGGCAATATCTTCTACTTTTATTTTTGCATCTTTCAGGCTTTCTTCTAGTTCGGATAACTTTTTGGTCCACTTACGATTGGTCTTCTCTCGAGGGATGTCCGGGACAATCTCTCAGGAGCTGTTCTTTGCCACACTCAAGACAATCGACTTGTATTGTGATGTTCTGCCCTTGTATTGGAGCTGGTGGGTGGGGTGGTTGTTGTCCTGGTATAGGTTGAGGTTGGTTATGTCCTCCATGTTCATATGGTCTAGTTGCTCCTCATGGTTCTGGACATGGGTTATACCTAAGAACTTCTCTGCCTTGTTCTCTAGGATGGTATTCGTATGGTCTAGATTGGGGTGGTACAAACGGTCGTGGCTGTCTATTCATTGGATAGTTTTTAGTGTTGTAGTTGGGGTACTTCTGCTCACTATAAGAGTATATGTTAGGCTCCTGAGTTGGTTGTCTATCGTAAGGTTAAGGTTGTGATAACCCTAATCCTTCTCTGTTGCAGACATGAGATGGATGATCTCCACCACAAAGTGTGCAACTTCCTAACATTGGCACTCTCAAGGAGGAGTTCTGGTATTTCCTTTGTCCTTGTACTCCTAATTTCTTGGCTACTAACGCTACCACTTCCTCCACATAACTCGAATTAGAATTCTCATTGTTCCTTGTATCCTCTGTTTTGGTAGGATCTTGTGTGATTTTGAGATCCTCGGCTAAGTTGTCTTCCAAATCTATGCACTCTTGAAGACACTCACTTAGAGCTTGCAATCGTTTTACATATACTAAGATTCTCAATGTTCCATTTGTTAGACCTTCTAAAAATAAGGATATCATTTTTTGCTGAGAAGGTCTCTCTGTCACAGGGCATCAGGTTACGTATTGGTTAAATCTTCGTGCTGCATTTTTTACTGTCTCATTAGGAGCTTGTTTGAAACTATGTAGTAAGGATGATGAATTGTGCTTGATCCCTCGCTTAGTGAATTCCCAAATAAATTCTTGGAAGAATTGTATGCTATTGCCAAAGGAATTTGGATCCAAGGATTGAAACCAAGATAAGGCTATTCCCATGAGGGTTAGCCCAAAGGATTCATATTGCACAAAAAAGTCATCCACTTGCTTCGCTCGCAATACCTGCTTGAATTCTGCAATGTGGTCATAGGGCTCTCTTGTGCCATCATAATGATTTTGCATACATTTGGCCAAGTGGACTGGTCTGACTCTTTTTCCAGGCTCTAGGGATTGAATTATGATGGGACTTGCGGGTTTTAGGGGGTGTATTCCAGTTCCTACACCTTGGGGTGGTTCTGGCCTAAAGATGGGTCTATTCATATTTCCATTCCCTGCCTAGTTTGGCTGTGGAAGTTAATTCTTGGCATGGTGAATTGTTCCTGTGGTATGCTGGGTATACTACATTGGCTCGTTTGTCCTGACATCACGTTTTCCGTTCTTTGCTGGGACTAGAATGGGTTTTGTGAGGTAGTTGCCTGATCTCGAGGAGGGAATATAGGCCGATCCAAGTACTTTAATCTAGACCTCTCCACTTCCTCTACATGCCAATATCTCCTTTGATTTTGGTCTAGGTATGTAACTCTAGATGGATTTTCTGCATCCCTTAACTCATATATAGTTGTTGGGCTGATCGCTTCTCCTTGTGCCAGTGAATCAGTTTGGAGGAGTAGGTCTGATCCATGCACCAAGTATACATCCATTAGATAGTCATCTTGTAGTAACCTATCCGCTTGCAATACTTGAGTCATTACTGACTTTCCCCTAGGGGTAGTCACTATTTCTCCACTGTTGATTCTCTCAGAAGTTCCTTGTCCCCTTAATTCTTCTCTATCGATAATCTGATCAGGGTTTTCGGTCACTACATAGATCTGGCCCATCTTGTCCATGTAAACTCTAGCTTCATACTTAACAACTGGTCTTGGAACTATTTCAGATTCTGTAGTGTTTATCATTCTTGCTACTAACCTGTGTAGACCATCAAGGTATATGGGTATTCCTTGCAAGGTAGTGGATATGTATTGAAGAGACATCTGATATTCCCCTTCAACTCTAGACATAAAACCTTCCCTAGGTACTGAACTATGCATGTCTTCAGAAGCCAAGAGTCTCTCCCAGTTAAATGACATTGCTGACTTCCTCGTCTGTGAACTTAGCATGTAGTGCTAACCACTGAGTTGTGAGTCCTTGACTTGGTTGTGTGGTTGACACTAGCTTTAGAGGATTTTGTACTTTATCTATCTCTTCCTAAGTGTCTACTTGATCTCAGGTTCATAAGCCTTGTCTACAAGTCCAAAATTGTCCTTTGAATTACTCAAAATCTTGTGGATCCCCTTGCTTCCTAGTCTAACTTGAGGGTCAACTTCAAAAAATCCTACCAAATAATCCACGTATTAATTTTACTCCAACGAACTCAAAATCACTCCAAATGGATTTCGTATGAGAAAGTTATGTCAGTTCAAGGTTTAGGGGGTTAAAACAGGGAAACATGATCTCTCAGGGAGTGCCTTAGGACAGGCGATACGATACCTAATTTTCCACGATACACGATACCACTATGGACGATACCACCTTAGACGATATGATACCACCAAGGCGATACCAACTTGCATGATACGATACTTGGAGTGGTCAAGATACGATACCTCTAACTCGCACGATACGATACCAATCTATAAACGATACGATACCTTCTAGACGATACGATACCACTGAACCGACACGATACAATACGAGAAATCACACGATACGATTCCAGATTGTTCACGATACGATACTGGAACTCTCACGATACGATACTGGTTCTATGGATGATACGATACTGGAACTCTCACGATACGATACTGATTCTATGGACGATACGATATTGGTTCTATGGACGATACGATGCCATTTTTTTACACGATACGATACCAATCATGCACGCGATACGATACCCCTTGGTCAACGATACGATACTGTGACCGACACGATACGATACTAGATGGACCGCGATATGATACCACCAGGGCGACCACAATTGCGATACCAACACTTGACGATACGATACCAGAATGGTATCGCGATACCTCAAGTGGGTATGCACGATACGATACCTCTACAAGTATCGCGATACTCGGGAATTCTGGTATCGCGATACCAAAATTCAACCAGACACGATACTTGGAGATTTTTAAGCCCAAATTCAATTTTTTTTGCAAATATGTGTACCTTAGGTTCTCCTTGTCACTCCTATGTGCCTGTAGGTGCAAAGTCACCCTCCAAACACATGATATCACCGTCGCGATACCAAACGCAGGCTTTGTCATGCCACGATACAATCACTCAGATTTTGGTGTTTTAGTGGTGCAAATCTCTGTATTTCAAGGGCGCCTAAGATCTGAACCATCTCTAAACTCCTCACATAGCCAAGAAGGAAGAAAAAGAGGCAAAATAGGGAATGCACAGTAAAAAAAGTGAAAAAATTAGAGAAGGTGAAGATGAGAGGAGATGGTGGTGATGATGATGAAGAAGAAGGAAAACTTAGAAACTGAATTGAAAATGGTGATTTTTTTACCTTCCAACATCGCTACTCTACATCTTACCATCACACGCTCGTCCTCCAAGCTCTCTCCTCGGCAACGGTGCCAAATTTGGTGTCACTCTAGCACAATGGCAAGTACCAATGTGAGGAGCTTCACCTCATAAATGTCAATCCGCGGAGATGTGAGGACCGGTATGAAGACAAAGAGCAAGTGAAATGCACAAGTGAGTGAGTGAAAGCCCACAAGCATGCACACACATACACACACATGCGCACAAGGTAAGAGCAAAGAGTGGAACAATGGAAGATCTTTGATTACAAAAGAACTCCCTTACAAAGCTGAAACCTACAACAAGCTAACCTCAAAAATGAGCTCTCCAGCCCTTTATATAGTTTTTCTAGTAGTTTGGGCCTGTCCAGACCTAGTGTCTGGCCTTGTTGAAAAATAGGTTCCAGGGCTTATTTGGGGGCTCAAACGGAATCTAAAAATTATGAAAATTGGTAGGGTTATACTTTTAATATCCCCAAGCTCCAGGAATCCTCGACTTGAACAAAATGGAGTTATAAAAATGGAAAATGGTATTTACAATGATTTTTAGTGATAAAGATCACTATTTTTATAGGGATTTCTTCTAAAAAATTGACATGTGCTTCTTGGAGCTCCCTACATGCTCCTTCTTCTTGTGTGTCCACTTCATAGATGCGCTTCGCTGCTCATGTGTGACCTTGACTGTCAACACTCCCCCCCCCTCTAGAGTCTGTCGTCCCAGACAAACCCTTGTTGTAGTGGTTGTTCCATGTAGTGTGTGGAGAGATCCTGTCCATCATGTGTCCACAAGAGTGGTCCATCTTCCAATTGTAGCTTGGGCAATTGTCTGGTTCATCATTTTGTCTTCCAATTGCTGCTTATGTGAGACCTTGACTGTCAACACACCTGTTAAGTACATATGTTGCAGAGATAACAACCTCAAGCCAGAAACTATGTGGTAAAGCCTGACTCTTGACCATACACCTCACCATCTCCATGAGTGATATGTTCTTCCTTTTAGCAACTCCATTTTCTTGAGGTGTATATGGCACTATACATGAATGTTTTATCCCATGTTCAGCCAGAAATGCATTAAAATTAGAAGACATATACCCCCCCCCTTGATTAGAATGGAGGGTGCCCATTTTACATGCTGATAGATTTTCAACCAAAACTAGAAACTGTTTGAAGCACATAAATACGTCGGACTTTGCTTTCAATGGATATACCCATGCATGCCAAAAAAAATCATCTATGAAATTCATGAATTAAAAATAGTTCCCAAAAGAAGGTGTCTGCATAGGGCCACAGACATCACTATGAACAAGCTGCAATTCTTGAGTAACTCAAGCTGAACCATATTTTGGGAAGGAGGAACATTGCATTTTATCTAAAATATAGCCTTCACATACATGTTTATTGGGTGTCTCAAGTTTGGGCAAAGAGGAAACCATTTCATATTTCTACATGCATAACAAACTAGCAAAATTCAGATGACAAAAGCGTGCATGCCAAAGCTTTGCATTTGACATAGCCTGAGAATCTTGAACTGCACATGCTGAATCATTCACATATTTTGCATAATCTATGAGCTTATATAGCCCATGACGTAAAATGCGAGAAACAATAATGATGTCGTTATTTGACAAATCATGAATTGTACATCTATCATCAACAAATTTCACCACCAAGCCAATCTTGGCTAATGCTGAAACTGATAACAAATTTTTCTTGATCCCTGGCACAAATAAAGCATCTGATAATGTAAAAGAACTACCATCATCAATAGTCAAAATGATCTTACCAACTCCCATAATAGGATAAGAGGATTTATTGGCACATGTGACAATATTCCCTAAAGGGGCAGGCTCAAGTGAAGTGAAGAAACTGTGCTACGATGTAATATGTTTGGTTGCCCCACTATCAAAGTACCAAACATCTGAGTCTACTACATACATACACTATTCATAAGAAGATGGGTCATAATTGCAAACAGTGGTAAATGCCCATTCTTCATTCTGCACAAGATTAGCAAACCATGTTTTGGGTGTAGAGGCCTCTACAACAACCATTCCAGCCTCTTTCTTCCTTGCCTCTTTAGCAGCCAATTTTTGACAACTTTTCATCACATGATCATTTCCTTTACAGTATTTGCAAAACAATTTCTACGTTTTTTGTTTTCCTCTCATCTCTGTCATCCTTCTTTGATTGTGCAAAATTAGTAGATTTCTGCTTACTAGTGGAAGAGCTCAATTTACCTTTGCCCTTTTGACTAGCCAAGAAATCTTGATTTGCAACACGCATAATGGACCTTTTCTACCTAGAATGATCTTCCTACAATAGAACATAGACTAAATCCTCAAATGCTAAGGCATTTGAATTGCCCTTCATCATCAATCAAAGAATAGAAGCAAAAATTTGATATGAATCTGGAAGAGCATTCAGAATAGTATGCACAAGTGAACTATTAGGCAAGACTTCATCAGTAGAAATCAATTTCTCCTTCAAATCTTTGATCTTTGTCAAGGAACTATCCATGGAATCTCCCTCATTCATGTGCTCACTCTCTAACTATTTCTAAAGGTAAGCAACACGAGCCTCATTCCTTGTCTGGTATCCCAAGCATCCTTTGCTATTATGCAAGAGCAAATGTGAGGAATAATGGCACGTTTGATAGAAAAGGCTATCAATGCATGTGCCTCAACATCTTTGCAATCCCAAAAAATTTGCTTTGTAGTAGGTGCAGCAAGAACCGCAACACGAACATGAACATGAAGAATATGGCCATCTTCAATGCCATTTACATCATCTTCAATACTTGTATTCACAATATTCCATAGTGACCGTGACAGTGCATTTGGAGGTTGAAATGAGATCAGATCCGGATTTTGGCACTGTAGAGCAAATCCATTTTGCGCTCCTAATCATTCTGAGTATGCTCACTAGATTTCGTATGATTTTGAGACTGTGATCGGAGGGGTGTCAACGACAACCTAGATGAAGCGATGACCTTTGGGGCACAACACACAATATTGAATGTATTACCACTAGAATGTACAAATATAAGTATCTTATTAGGGTAATAGGCATATATACAAGCCATGGGAAAAAACCTCCTAAAGAGGAAAAAAAGTGCCTTCGTAGTCCTAGATCGTTCACACACATCACTACCTAATAATATCAACAATGGCATACATTTTGCATAGTAAACTTTGAGCCATCAATGAACTGGACAACCACATCTCCAATCCCAACAACATCACACTAGTAAGAGTCACCAAGTCTCACAGTCCAAGAGACTTTGCTATATAAGTAGAGAACCATTCTCTATATATCCCACATAAAGAAGCACATGAATCTAGCATCCATGTGTAGGAAGGAGAATCAACCATAAGAGAATACGCATAGTATTCAAGTGTCAACACATCAACATCATAAAAAATAGCATTGGTTTCTTCAACCTTCATAGTCAAAGAATATGGTGCAGGTAGTTGTTTAACATGCCGATCAACATTATGTCCTTTACCTTTAGCATTCTTTAACGCATAGCAATCTTTGTTCATGTGTCCTTTCTGATGATAGTAATGGCATTCAATATCCCTCTTCATTGATTTACTTCTACTCTTGTTCTGTTGAGCATTCTTTTCCTTGATCTTTCTCTTGCCATGTTGTTGATTCTTTTCTTGGTAAGAGTCATGAAAATTATATGCATCTCCACTCTCAATTCAAACCATAGATTTTCTACGAATATTCTCACTCAAGAGTCCTCCACATATGTCATCATAGACCAATTTACCACCAGGTTCACTATTGCTAATAGTTGTGCAAAACCTATCCCATGATGATGGCAAGGTGCATAACAACAAGATTGCATTCATTCAATTATCCATATCCATTTTTTGCTCCTGCAATTGGGAGAGTATAACACCAAACTCATTTAGATGAGAAGCAACACTATCTGTATCCTTCATACAAAGGTCATATAACTTTCTCATCAAATACACTCTATTTGATGTTGTTTCTTTTTCGTATTTATTGGATAACTTCTTCCAAAGTTCCTCTGCACTCTCACAGTCCAACATTGTAAAGTAAACATTATCTTCTAGGTGCAATTGAATGGTAGAAATAACCATTTCATCCAAATTCATCCCAATCATCATAATCCATATCAACAAGCTTTTTTGAACTTCCATTTATTGGCTTCCACTATCTCTTGTGAATCAGCACATCTTTAATCTAATTCTTCCATACAACAAATTTTATGCCATCAAAATTTTGGATCTCAAAATGTTCTTTGCCCTAAAAGTCATGTCTTCTCTTGAGAACATTAGCACTAGACATAGATCCACTAGATGGGCCTGAGATTTTTGATGCCATGATTAATACAGGGATGGGTGACCTCTAGGGAAGTATGTGGAACCTTTGTCTTCCTTGATCCTTGAGGTCCTCCCTCACATGCGACTAGTGACTCACATGACAAATTCTATGCATTGGTCACCACCTCAATCATAAGCCTTGGAGAAATTCCCGTGTGGGTGGGTGTTTGCTTACTTTGTTCACACAAAAGCAGCAAACCTTTTGAATCAAAATGCTATGATACCAATGAAGAGTTGCGATGGTGATGCACCCAGATGGATTCTCCTTTTTATGAGCTCCACAACATGTCATCGCAACATAAAATTGAGATCCAAATGCCATACATAGTACTTCCACAGAACCCACAGAATACATAGAAAATACGAAGTACATGAAGAGCATGAATACGATTTTTTTAGGTGTTACAAATGCGATCGAACTTGCAGTCTGTGGCTGACTAGGCCACTATATTTTTTGTTAAAATACATATACAAAAGTGTTGAAGGGCCATTTGGCCTTTCATATGGACACTTATGGTAACAATTATGAGTTAAAATCTATTGTGATTGTCTGACTCAACACTGATTCTTACTTCACAATAGTATGTGTATGTGTATGTGCACATGTAATTGTGAGTTAAAATCTTTTGTGATTTTCTGACTCAACATTGATTCTTAATTCACAATAGTATGTGTATGTGTATGTGTATGTGTATGTGCATGTATGATTGTGAGTTAAACTCTATTGTGATTGTCTTATCCAACATTGATTCTTAATTCCCAATAGCATATGTATATGTATGTGTATGTGTACATGCATGTATGATTATGAGTAAAAATCTATTATGATTGTGTTGCTCAACATTGATTCTTACTTCACAATAATATGTGTATGTGTATGTGCATGTATGATTGTGAGTTAAAATCTATTGTGATTGTCTGACTCAACATTATTCTTAATTCACAATAGTATGTGTATGTGTATGTGTATGTGTATGTGTATGTGTATGTGCATGTATATTGTGACTTAAAATCTATTGCCATTGTTAAACTCAACATTAATTCATACTTTGTAGTATGTGCATGTGTATGTATGTGTATGATTGTGAGTTAAAAAACTATTAAGATTATTAGGTTGCCTAATAAATATTGTATTTTTTTGGTCTTCTATTTTATGATTATGCAAATTTTGGTAGACAATCCTGATAAAAAAGGCAGCATTGTATGTTGTAACTATTTGCCAAATTTAATAAAAAGGTGCTTCGGGCTTACTGTGCAAGGATAATCCGGTGTGTGCCACTGTGTCTAGCCAGTGGTGCTTTGGGCATGGTGTCTTCCTTTTTGCTTAATTTATTGATTTCAATATTCTCAACAATAATCTATTGGTCTAACTGTCTAATTGTGTTAATGAAGACTATCATGATCAATTCGATGTGCAGGCTATTGATGAAGTCGTTAAGTGTCTGTGTATATGATTAAGAATCTGAAGAGTGTATGATAGCCTTGCAGTAGTAATACTTCTACAAGTAATCTACTAGTTAAAGTATATTTGGTCTTGAAGTTTGGCAAGAAGCAATACAGAATGGTATCAGCAGTATCTGTGTAATCCAAAAGTTTGGTAATTCAGTCTATATAATTGGTTGTGCACTTTGATGTTGTTAATTAGTTGGATGTAATTCGATAGTTTGGAATTGGAGAAACCAAGACGATTAGAGCAATCTAAGTCATCCCATCCAAGAACCCAATGTTGACCTATTCCTATCCTTAATTAGAGGGAAGTAGAGAGGTTAACATTGGCAATCCTACTGGGGAGTGGTCCTTGCCGACTACATGCCAGTAATTATTGGAAGTTAGTTTGCATTTCAAGCTCAAGAGTATGAGAACATGCCCCAAGCTTCACCTTCCACATAATCCATAATCAAAGAAGGATGATTTCTAGGAGTTAGAGGCATAAAATCATGTCAATAATGGAAATATTTTGATTAGAGAAGAAATATGTGACCTCTTAATGTGATTTAACCTCACTTTTTGACATGTATATGCTTTTGATCGGTTAAAGAGGTTAGTATGTGATCTTTAAAACCTCTAATGAGTTATAATGTGACTTAGAGTTGTGCAAATATGTGTCCAAGCTTCCTCCTTGCTTAAGCACACTCCCTACCTACAAATTTTGTAAAGATTTCATTTTTCATACTCTATTCCTCTAAATGATCTTGGCAGACCCCCTATTCTTATAATTGCTGTTTCTCCTTCATTAGGAATCCATTTCTAGTGATTTTTGTCTTGTTGGAAATATTATAAGCTATAGTAAGAGTGATATAAGTCTTGGGATCTTGGATTGCACAGGTTTAGAGAAATGTCAAGAATAATGTCTATGTAGTTAGCTAATACTCTGTGGAGAGATCAAGTAGTGTCTTTTGATTTAGCTAGCTGAGGCATCAGAAATTATCCAAATGAAGTGATTTTACTCTCATTTGCAAGCTCCTTAAGTCTAGTGTGAGTATGCAAAATTGAATTTTTGTTCTCTACATTTATTGAGGAAAAGTCAACAAAACAAAAATCCGGTGTCTAAAAAAAATCACGATCCTAAAAGGGTTCATTTGCTTTCATTGTGCACATAGGAGTGTTTATCCTTCAACCATGGTATTGAAGCTATACGTGGTGTATCAAAGAGAGAAAAAAGAGCTCTAGAAGTGAAGTAAAGACCTCATCAAATTTTGAAGGGAAGAAGCAAAGAACAACAACAAGAGGAAGCAAACAAGTCATCAAATCAAAGACGAAACCTCATCAAGAGGAGTAGCTCTATTTTTGAGGTAAAATCCATCTTTTTCAACTTCAATGCATCAAGGGGAGGTTCAAAAGAGCTAGAAGGCATCATGGCGGATCTCAATGCCCAGATTGAGAAGCTCGAAAAGGAAAATTATCAAACATGGCCATTTAGAATAAGAAATTTTTTAATGGGAAAAGGTTTATCGGGACTTGTGAGTCATGGAGGGCCAAACCCCTATATAGATGAGTTAAATCCAACCAATGACCAGAGAAGAGCAATAAGAGAGTGGGATGAAATGGACAAAAGAGTCATCTTTATGTTATCTCAACATATTAGCAACTCCATGATAGGACATATTCAGGATTTGGATACATCAAAGAAGGTGTGGGAGTTATGGACATATTATACTCCACCTCCACAAAAAATAGGAAAATTCAGCTCAAGAATGAGATAAATAATATCAAGAAAGGCCCCTCTCAAGGTACTAATGATTACATATTAAAGGTTAAAGAGCTTGTAGATGCACTAGGGTCAATCGATTGTGCCCTAGATGATGATGATCTTGTAGCCCACACCCTAAATAGACTTAGGTATGATGAAAAATGGAGGGCCTTCACAACTTTAGTGCATGTAAGTGACTCTCTTCCTCATTTTGATCAACTAATCAGTCTCATGGTGATAGAGGAGATGAACCTTGGTGGTAATCATGCCAAGGATAGCCAAGATTGTTGTATGTAGGTAGAGGAAGACACAACCGAGGTGCTAGAAGAGGAAGAGGAAGATATCAAACCAACCAAGGAGGACAAGGGAAAAAAATGCAGTTCAAAGAGGAGGGAGAACAACAAATAGAGGAAGAGGTGGAAGATTTGGTGGAAGAGGATAACCCACTTCAAATGGATGCTTTATATGTAGTAAGCCAGGTCATTTTGCTAATGAACGCTATCATAGAGCTCAAAGACCCGGGAAACAAAGCAACAACAACAATTATAGAGGGAAAGATAACTATGCAAACACATCATCAAGCCAACGGAATGATTATTTACTTGCCTTGAGATATGGTGAAGATAAAACTCAAGTTAGTGAAGACGTATGGTATGTAGACAGTGAATGTAGCAATCATATGTCATGTCAAAAGGATCTTTTCAGTAATTTGTAGGCCCCAAAGCATCAAGTACATGTGGAAATAGGTGAAAACGTAGAGCATACCATTCAAAATGTGGAAGACATCAGTTTGGAATGGAATCAAAGGGGAAACTACTTATAAGAGGTATTACATGTTGCTATGATTGCCAAAAACTTGATTTCACTATGTCAAATGGTAGAAAAAGGCTACCAAGTTAGGTTCAATGAAAGAGGATGTTTTGTTGAAGATCCATGGGTAGGTTTCAAGCTCATAATAAAAGGAATGAAGCAAAGGAGAATGTTCAATGTATATCACATATGGAGACAAGAAGATAGCAGAATCGGACCTATGGCATAAACCGATTGGTCATATAGATCTACAGAAGCTCAAGGACATGCAAAGGAGCAGCTTGGTAAGAGGCCTACTAAATTTTACATCTAAAATGTTGCATGAAATTAGTGTAGCTTTCCAACAAGGAAAAAAATCAAGATTGCCCTTCAAGAAGAGTACATATGTGAGTGCAAATGTTTTAGACCTCATTCACATGAATGTTTGGCATCCAATGTGAGAAGCACCCCTTGCTAGAAATAGGTATTTTTTAACCTTCATTGATGAATTTTCAAGAAAAGTATGATTGTATTGCACTAGGAACAAATCCGATGTGTCCCACTACTTCAAGCAATTCATGGCATAGGTGGATAAGGAGTCTGGCAAGTTTATCAAAACTTTGAGATCCGATGGAGGGGGAGAGTACTTCTTCCACAAATTTTTTGAATTTTGGCAGGTCAATGGCATCAAAGTATAATTTACCTATAGGTATATCCTTCAACAAAATGGGGTAGCAGAGAGAAAGAATAGACACATAGCAGAGATAGTAAGGTGTATGCTCAACAAAATGAATATGCCGCATTGTTATGGGGAGAGGCTACATATATGACCACATACATCATGAATAGATATCATACATAAGGTATAGATCATTTAAGCCCTAAGAAAGGATGGAGGGGAAGAAAACCTTGCATTTCACATCTTAGAATCTTTGCTTGTATATGTTATGTACATGTATCAAAGTTATATGCCAAATTTGAAAGGTGTATCTTTTTTGGGATATTCTATGGAACAAAAGGGGTATAAATGCTATAATCACATCACTAAGGACCTGAAGGTAAGTATGGATGTTTTTCTTGATGCGCGAAACCCTTGGTATGCATGCACAAATCCATTGTAGGTTGAAGAAATAGGCGAGACAGATAAGAAGAATGATGATAGAGTTCAAGAAAACATGGATTTAAGTGGTCCAAGAAACTCATCCAACAAAGAACACCCTCACAATGGAGTGGAAAGCTTAGGGAAAGAGATACCAATTCTAAAGAAAGCAAAGTCAAAGGCAAAGAGAAGATTGCAATTGAAGAAGGAAGCTATTTGGATGAAAGTATGTTGGAAGATGAAGAGAAGAAGAAATCCAAACCCCAAGAGTCGCAAAGGTGAACATATGATAATATCATTGCAAAGCATTATGCATACATGACTCGGGTGACAGTGGAAAAATGTGATGTGCGTAAATGTGGTGGTACAATGGATGAGGTGAGTGGTGGTGCAGTGGGTGGTGATATGTCCATGTCACTGGACGTGGTTTCAAGTGCGGTGACCGTGAATAGTTGAGTTACAGTGGGTGTTTGAGTGGGTGTGAATACAAGATTTACAAAGGTAGCCGAGTAATTTATAGATGGGGTTTCTTGGACTGCTTGGTGGAGAGGGGAAAGAGGAAATACAGTGGGTCCGGGAGGTGAGATGAGGGAAAAGGTCAATGGAGGGGGAAATGGAAATAGGAGTCTTGGAGGGGTGGGGAAGGAAGGGAAG
The DNA here is from genome assembly GCA_020310875.1 of Ceratopteris richardii. Lineage (NCBI taxonomy): Eukaryota > Viridiplantae > Streptophyta > Polypodiopsida > Polypodiales > Pteridaceae > Ceratopteris > Ceratopteris richardii. The sequence continues at coordinate 46,573,285 of CM035406.1, read as the reverse complement.
GATGGATGGAAAAATGGACTTGTTAGAAGGGTTGAAGTCCTAGGATGAAGGCTAGGTTGTGTAGGTCCGGAAAGGGTGAGAGGAATGGAGGGGACAAAGGCTTTTGCTGCCGCACTATCGAAGGATGTGGATGGTCTAGGGGAGGCAAGGTGTACCGGAGAGACTGGAGGGACGAGAGGTGAAAGAGGAGCGGTTGGGGTGGTGGGTACTTCGACAACAGTGCTGGTATGTACAGTAGAGGTGTGGGGTGGGGAATCGATGATGATCGTTTCTTCTGCCAAAGATTCTTCAGGAATGAGGCGGGCTTCATGGGTCTGTTGTGAAGACTGGCCATCTGTCGATACACGAATGTATTGACCTGGTTTTGATAACAAGCGTATGTGGCGTGGGTCAAATTGTGGTAGTGGCTTTCTTTGCAAATAGCATAATGTTTCATCCGTTCCTATTGACTTCACTAGTTCTCTGAAACCTTGAATATAGGCTTCTTCAAAGCCTCCTGTAGCGAGTTCTTGTTCCAAAAGCACTTGGCTTTCTTCTTTGGATAACTTTTTACGCGCCCAAACTGATTCCATTGTGTGATATAACTTCTTGATTGCAAATGTGTATGCCGCTGCTTCAAATGTTTCATCTTCGTGCGTGCTTGTGTCACCCTGGGTCAGTTTGCTGTTCTTGTGTGTCAGTCTGTTCATGTTCTTGCGATTCCAGGCTTCCCTGACTGGCTTCATCATCTCCATCGTCCTCATCTATTTTTGTCCTCTCTTCTTCAGAGCTGGAGCCTACTTGCCCTTGCGGTTGATCAGGTGGTGTGGTAGGGTAAGTTGGTCGTTCATATTCTTGTGAGAAAATTTGTCCTTCTGAAAATTGAAATTCATTTGAAAAAGCATCCGACATTTCAAATTCGAACATGGTATTCAGTGATTCTACTTCCAGATTGGGTATAGGGAATGAAAATGCTTCCACACCAATGGTGGTGGGAATTTTTGTTGTAGTGGTGGTAGGTTCTTGGACTGATGTTGCTTGGGAAGTAACTACATTGGTAGTGCCCTCTGTGATGATTAGTCATGACAGTCATATACGAATGGGTTGTATCACTGTATGGGGTTCCGTAGGTGAGTGTTTTGGAGATGGTTACAGTGAGGGGGACTCTGGAACTTGTAGGCATGGGATAGATCCTTGCATGTGCTTGGTTGACCGTCCCTTGCTAGATTTTCTTGCCTTCTTGGCAGTCCCTTTGAATGCCTTCAATTCTTCACTTGTCAGTGCACGCTCTATAGGCAAGTTGTATGCCAAACTCATATAAACAATTCTTGTGAGAGCACAACATCCATGGATGACTTTTTTCCTTTACCATCTGTGCTGCGCTAAATACAACTGATCAATGATCCAACTTGCAAGATCTACTGTTTGGGGTCCTATACATGCTAAGTACAATCCAAACCAAATACGTTTGTGAGGCATAATAAAACGATCCTGAGCGGGGAAAGCAAAGTGTTGCATACATATATGTAATGGCTTAAATAGCTTAGGTGTGATGGCCGAAATGTATTCCCATTTGGTAACATCCCCACGCTTCATCGGCTCTAGAATCAGCCTTTCTCGCTCTGTCGGCATGTGAGTTCCATGTATCTTAATTGTTGCTCAAATCAAATCCTTTGAAAGATAGAACTTTTTGAATGGGGCGGTCATTTACTAAAGACGACAAAATAAAAGTACCCGGCAAGTCCTTGTTCTCGGAGGCAATCAAAGTGGTCACTAGGTAGTAACATCTATAAAAATCTGGTTTGGGCAATGGATCACTGAAGTATTCTGTAAAACCTGCTCTCACCCAAACATGCTTTAGGTCTTCTGTATTCTGGAGTGCTTCAAATTCTCTGGAGAAGAACTGGTACTTGTCCCACTTACGATTTTCAAAAGTCAAATTGGCATCAAAAAGAAAATCTGCATCTGCCAAAGGTCCTGCTAAACCTTGGAACCAATGTGAATTATGATGAACTTTTTTGGTATATCCCCTGGGTGGGTCGTCGATCGGCATGGGTCCTGGGAATCCTTGAAATTCAGGTGGTTGTACCGTGGGATGTGGTTTCGCTAGTAATTCGCCAAAATTTACCACAGGTACACTGGGGCCAGCTTCGGAGGGTCCTTTTGTGTGCATGATGAGTGATGCGAGTGTGGAGAAGATCTGCTACAAAAGATTAGCACATTAGTATGGAAATTAATCATGATCCCATTAAAGTGAGACTGCAATCCCTTTCCATAACCGGTGTGTAACCCATGTAGCCGAGTGTAGTGAGGTGGTTTATGGAATGATTTTTTGCAAGACTAATGCAGGTCTCTAGACACCTACATGCTTCTGATGGTGCATACATTTCTTGATAAGATTGTTATTATAAGTGATTTTGGGTTATGGTGTGTGGATTTGTAAAAAGTTCAGTTGTGAATGAGTTATTACAAGGGTAGTGTTTAGTCTGTGTGGGAGTAGTGTTAGACAACAGGTTTTGAGCAGACATTTGGATACGTTTCGGTATCCACTTCCTAAGAGTTTTTGAGCGGGTGGTATGTTTTTGCTGAGGGGCAAAAGGTGGTATTGGATGTGGTGGTACTGAGGGGTGAAAAGATTTTTGAGGGGTATATATTACAGGGCTTGAGGGTTGAGCTATGATACACTATTTGGCTACCCAAATCTGCGTGGGTGTGGGTCGATTCATAAGGTACTTCTTGGCAATCCAAATATGTCGACTGTTTGTACTTGTAGAAGAAGGTTGAGAAGACTTTGGATATTGCCTGTGATTTTGCCTTAACTTCCTCTTATCCTTGTCTGCACTACTGCAAACTATCGGTGGTTTGTGTCCTTTTGGCACCCATACTTGTTTCATGTTGCCTGCTTTGTGGTGCTGATACTACTTTCCTCCTTGTGTCGTCTGATATGGTCGTCGGTCTCGCTTCCTCCGTTGTGGTCGACTCCTTTGTGGTTGAGGTTGAGAGGTCGGATGGACACTCTGCTTTGGAAAAGAAGGGAGTTCCAACACTTGCGAAACCTGCCCATTAGGAAGTGCTTCGTTTTGTACTATTAAGCTAGGCCAGTTTGCAGTAAGTGTGGAAGGATCGGCACTACATGGTGTTTTGCCCATGTGGCCGCTGATGCAGTCCACCTCACCACTGATGAAACCCACCTGACCGTTGCTGGAAGATCGAGGGAAAATCTGTTGACATTCTTTTGTTTGGCCCCTATCCATCGGCAAGCTCTCATGGGTTGAATTTGGAAGGAGCGTGCTTAGCCGAGGGATCTGGCCAAAGATTTTTCGGTCCTCCGTCACATGCCGTCCATATGGTCTAGGGTTACATACCTCAGGCGGAGTGTTGTTAGGGAAGTCAAGCGGTATCACTCGCTACTAATCTAAGGTTCTAATCTGCAAGGAGCCTTGTCTAAGATTTAGGTCCACTGAGTGATCGTATAGCCAATCTTGGCCAAGGATTAGGTGCTCTATCAGGTCTTCATCATGGCACACTAGTAGCTTCGCTATCATAGTCACATCGTGTATGAGGATAGGAAGGTCCACCTCACCCATGCAAGGGGTTTCCATGCCTCCTAGCCCGATGAGGTATGCCTCAACTGGCCGCATTTCTACTCCTGAGTCCTTATAGTGGGACCATCTAATCGCACTAGTCGCAACACCTGAGTCAATTAAAGCCCTGAGCTCTTGACAAGGGTTGCCATGCTCTAGCTTGACTGTAATGAATGGTCTCCTATCCACTATGCTAGGATGAGTGGTTGACTTTGCTTGACACATGGCCATGGGGTATCTGGGTGTTGTTTCCAGATGGTTATAATGTTCTCTCCCTAGTCCTTGTCTTCTTAACTTCATGCGTTTAATGCGTTCTATAGCTTCTGCCTGAGCTTCAACTCGCATTCTATTTTCTTCCTCCTTACGCTTCTTTGCCAACGTGAGTCGCCTAAGCATATCCTCAGTAAGAGGTTCTTGATAAAGCTTGACTCTACAGCCACTAATGTAATTAGGCATTATGTCTCCTTCTAAGGTGGCTAATTGTACTGCTCCACTTGTCGAGAGTCTGTTAATGATCATAGATCCATAACCTTGCTTTTCTAATTTTCGTGCATGTTGTTTGAGCGTATACACTAGGACTAAATCTCCTTCTTTTAAGCCTTTATCTTTCACATGTGCATCGAAATAGGCTTTTTGTCGCTTCTTTGCTGCATAGATGCCTGCTGCTTCTTTCAGTCTGGTTTCTCCTAATCGTTCCAAGTTCATTATCCTTGATGATAATTCATGGCCGGTCCACTGATGTTCTTGTGCAACCTTAAGAGTCGGTATCAAGAAGTCCAAAGGAAGCACAACATTCTAACCAAAAACCATATGAAAGGGAGTTGCATTGAGTATGGTCTTGTAGGCCACTCGATAGGCCCAAACAGCATGATGTAACGTTTGTTGATCATGGGGCAATCCATATCTTGTAAAGACATTCTCAAATAACAATTTTGTAGTTGTGTGTGCATCATTCTTTTTTGTGGCCTTGGTCTCTACCCATTTGGTAAGATAGTCTGTGGCAACTATGATGTATTCAACATGTGTACCTTTTGCAAGGGGGTTAATGGGTCCTACAAAGTCTATACCCCACTTAGAAAATGCACGTCCTCCAATCATGGGTTTCAATGGCATTTCATCTCTGTGAGTAGGAAATTGAGTTCTCTGGCACACATCACATCTCTTAACATAGGTATGTGCATCCATGTGAAGACTGGGCCACCATAATCCTGCAAAGAGGATGGCATTGATGATCCTGTTGGGGTCAAAATGACCTCCTGCAACACCTTGGTGTGCATTCTCTAGTACACTCAAATAATCGCTTTCATGAACACATTGTCTTAGGTATCCATCTCGTCCTCATTTGTATAGATTGTCGCCAATAAGTGAATAGTCTTGAGCTTCTTGCTCTAGACTTCATTGTCGTGCTAAGGTCATTCCTTGAGGGAATGTTTTCGTCCTCAAGTATGTCACTAAGGGTTCACTCCATTCTGGTGTGAGAGACATGTGATATAACGTAGCATGTTCTACTGGTGGTCTTTCACAACAAATAGGGCATTCTTTACACAACTTGTAGACCTCTGCTTCCATCGAAGGACAGTATACTCCTAGTCTATGCAGAGTCTGCAACGTACGATGTTTTGAATGATGTTGCTTTAATGCACCTTCGTGTGCTAACTGCAACCAATTCGCATGTTCTGATTCATCTACACAACAAGCAAGACTCTTTTGATCATCCTGTTTATATATGTAACAAGTCTCCTAATCTTGAATCATAATCCCACACAGAATAATAGGCCTCGACACCACAAGATATAAAGAAGGAAAACAGAGTATACGCAGAACAAGAAGAGAGAGAATTTTATTATCTGTGCAGATTTACAAGTAGTACTGATCTGTGTTACAAAATCTATTAGATAGCTTCAATGTGAAGCCTCATCCACCCGACCACCCCCGAGCTGATCTCAATCCCAATCTCAATCACAATCACAATCTCAATCCCAATCTCAATCACAATCACAATCTCAATCTCAATCTCAATCTCAATCTCAATCTCAATCGTAATTCCAGAAGCCGAAAAACGATCGTAATGACTGTATGACCATCCTCCTTTTCTATCTCTCAGTCTTCGTCTTTTTGGATCTCCACCTTTTGCCAGCGCACGACCAATCACGCCTTCCTAGACCCGCACTTTTAGAATCTGCATGCTCCAAGATAGCATCTTTTCGCATGTCTCATGCAAGACTTCCAGACCACCCGTGCATCTACTTTTCATGTCCACCATCAATAATCGTACCTGCAAAAATAGAGGTGATCCCTGCAACGCACTCACACACATACGTCAATCACCCAAAAATAACCTATATACCCATGTGCGTTTTCTAAATCCGTGAACATGAATAAGATGAATGAATGAAGGCTTCTTTTCCAAGCCCTGTAACTCAAAAACGGTGAGGAATCAGCTTGAGCTTGTGAGAGACAAAAATATTCAGTTCTTAAATCTGTACAATAGTGTTAGAGACGCCTCGGGTCCAAATCTGCTTCCAGATATCACTTTTGGGCCCTACAAAATTGAAAATTCTAGAGAGATGAAAAAACATGAAAAATCTCTTCATTAACCTATCTTCATGGAACCAAATGAGACATAAAACATAGGAACTAAAAAAAATTCAATTAGGTAAAGTTTTTCTACTAAGAGTACTCTACCTTTCTCTCATACAACACTTTTTCAGATTCCTTCATCTTCATGCTCGAAATTAACATACAAATTTCATGCGACAACTTTCTAGAGAGAATGTAAAAACTTATTGCTACAAAATTTTGCAAACATGATCAGAATATCCTAAATATAAAATTTCATTATTACCTACACATCTTTTTTTTTCTGGGTGGAAAATCAATGTGGCATCTTACAATATATACTTCCTGCTATTATTTGATATCTTTGAGACTTGGTGATTTCTCCTTCTTTGATCCTTATCCTAGGATTCTTGGGTCCATACGTGAGAATAGGGACAATGGGCTTAGCCCATTCTGGTACTATCTCAAGGTTAAACAAATATGCATCTGGTAATTCATCCGTTATTCCTTGAGGAGCTTCTCCTGTGGTTAATCTTGAAAGGTGATTAGCTCTCAAATGTGTCTTTCCTTTCCTGACTACTACTTCAAGGTCATATTCCATGAGCAATAGAAACCAACGTATTAACCATCCTATGTTACAAGGCTTATTGACTAAGTACAATAACGCTTGATGATCTGTAAAGAACTTGATTTTATTTGCCAACAAATAATGCCTGAATTTCTTTATGGCGTAGATCATTCCTAATCCCTCTCGTTCTGTAGTGTTGTAATTTCTTTTTGCTACATTCAACTGTCTGCTCGCGTAAGCTATGGGGAGATCTACATTACCTTCATTTGTGGGTTGTGCTAACACACATCCTATGGCATAATTGGATGCATCCACATGTACATGGAATGGCTTACTCCAATCTGGGTTTGTTAATATAGGTGCTGAGCACAAGCATCGTTTAAGTTCATTGAATGAATTTTCACACTCATCTGTTCAGTCAAACTTGGTCAAAAGAGAGTACAAAGGCTTGGCTATGATTGCATACATATGTATGAATCGTTTGTAATAACCACAATGACCCATAAATGCATGTACTTCTTTCACGTTATTTGGCGTAGGTAGATCTGCAATTACTCTCACCTTTTCTTCATTTGTAGAGATTCCATTCTTTGACACAGTGTGTCCTAGAATTTTGCCTTGTCTGACCATAAAAACGCACTTTTTGAGTTCAAACAAACCTGATATTCTCGATATTTGTCAAACACTTGTCTTAGTTCTGGGATATGAGTCTGCCTCATATTTGAATGAGCAAATATGTCATTGACAAGGACTTCCAAATTCTTGCATAAGAGTTCCTTAAAAACATGACACATGAGTCGCTGGAAAGTGGCGGGTGCATTTGTTAAGCCAAATGGCATTACACGAAATGCAAAAATGCCCCATTCTGTGGCAAAAGCCGTCTTGTGTTGATCTTTTGGAGCAATGGCTACTTGATTATAGCCTGAGAAACCATCAAGAAAGCTGTAAACTTCCTTGCCCGCAACTCTTTCCAATAAATGTTCCGTGATAGGAAGAGGATAACTATCTCTAATCGTGGCAACATTAACTTTTTTAAGGTTAATACACACGCGCAATTTTCCATTCTTCTTGGGCACAACCACAATGGGGGATACCCATTCGGTATGCTCAATTTCGTAAATGAATCCTGCTTCTATCAAACAATCTATTTCTTCTTTATTTTTGCAGCATAGTTATCATTGTACGTGTACGGTTTTTGTTTCGTAGGTTTTGCATCTGGAGTCATAGGGATTCCATGGGAGCATATAATCGGGTCTACTCCTTTCAAGTCTTTGTAACTCCAAGCAAATACATCTCTATATTCTCTCAAAAGGGCAACTAATACCTCTTCTTCTTCATTTTTCAAATCATGCCCTATGTATGTACATTTTTCTTCTTGTTCTTCTACAGTGACTATGATTTTTTTGGTTTTCTCTCGATTGTCATATACTTCTCCAATGTCAGCTTTTCTATTAGGCATTCGTACCATTATTCTTCTATCTTCTATTTCATACTTCTTGAAGTTCTCAGGAACCTCAAACAAAGATTCTTCCTCTAACATGGTTTCTTTCTTCTTCCTTTTCTTACCTTCACTTTTGGCTGTCACTTGTGTGGTTAACCTTACATCATTCATAATTTCTTTGTGTCTCTGAGGGTGAGCTTCTACTTTGTAAAAAAATTCCTCATCTGATGCAAAGGGAGGGTCCATAATAATTGACTCTAGATCAAAGTCACTTGCATCCTCAAATGCATCAGTGCTATGTTCACATTCTTCTATAATTGAATGTTCACATTCTTCTATTGTGAAGATTGAGATGTCATAGCCATCCTCATCACAGTGGGGTGTCCATTGTTCTTCATTGATGGCTACATCCATTGTTGCTAAAAATTCTGCCCAACCGTGAGGCTCAGATTCCTCATCTAGAAATACTATAGGTGTGTAAGCTGGGTCTTGAAGGGTTCGTGGATGTTGTTTTGAACCTAAAGTCCTGGCTTCTAACCGTTCTTCCTCTTGTTTGGCTACTTTACACATCCATAGATGAGTGTCCTCATGCAACCATGAGGGATCTGACTCCAATGAGTGTACCGATTATGTTTCCTCTTGTGTCTTATGGATGGTATTCCATTGTATTGGGGGTACATCTCGATGGGAATAGTCTTTAAGATTGACTTTAGTAGTCACTCCTAAATGTTGCAAGTACAAAGAATTTGTTCCCCAATCTTGTACGATTTGCAACTAATGCATGAATGGTCGTCCTAAAATCATCTCGTAAGCATGATTTTTCCCAAAATCACAAATGTTGAAAGTATGCTCAAATTCCACACCAAAAGTGGTGAGAGATATGCCTTCTAGTAAGCCTAATGGTTTCTCTATATGTCGGTCAGCCATTTGTAGCTTCATCCTAGTGGGTCTTAATGCTGGCTTACCCCAATGTTTCCATAAAGCAGTGGTGGTGATGGCTACTCTGGCTCCTGAATCTAAGATGGCTTTGGCGGTGTAGCCCTGATGGGTTATTGGAAGATAAGTATTACCTTCCTCTCCTTTGCGTACATCTCCGATTCTTTCTACCGGTATCTCTAGTACCTTCTTATGTGATCCTATCTGTGAGGGCATAGTAGCAAGCTCAGGGAATTGATTTGCTACATGCTTCCACAATTCTGGTTTAACCTTCAATAACTCCTCTAGAGTGAGGTGACATTGTACTTTAGTGTTGTTGATCACTTTTGTGTTTCCAGGGATTACTGATTCTTCATTCTCACTATTATCATGGGTGCTCTCATACTAATAGACTTGGTTTCCCAAGGTCCTGTGAACTGAGGTAATTCTTGTAAAGAATTAGATTCGAAATCTGTGTGTTCACTTAGTTGCTCTTCCTCTACATCATCATAAATAGAGGGGATGACTTGGGGAAATTCCTCTTGCAAGTCATCTATTTCTTGAATAGGAGGATGAGTTCCTTGTTCTTTTCTCCACTTCTCTTCTTGGATTTCTCTTAGAAATTCATGTGAATACTTATGTATGGAAGACAGGTGGTCTTCTACCTCTGTATTTGGTATTTGAGACACGGATGGTGCATTCTTTTCTTGTGTCTCTAAGACAACATGGTTCCTATGATGATTCTTTTTCTCCTTGCTATCGATCAAGTATTCTAGTCTCTCCAGTAGTCCTTGGAAGTGTAATTCCGGTTTTGCCATGTTATTCCAATTGAGATAACGAGAGGCTTCAAACATGGTTTGTGCTAATTCTACCATCTTCATACAAAGTTTAGTTCTCTCAATTTCTAAATCTACACGAGGGTAGTTCTTACTCATTTCTGCTATCTGGGGTCCTTCTTGTAATCTAGCATGATATGCACGAAACATCATGTCTAGGTTTTCTGGTATGAGTTCCGCTAACATTGATCCTGGTCTTTGAGCTGGGTTCTCTTGATTCAATTCTTGAGAAGTCAATTCTAGGATTTTGGCACTCGATTCCTTTAAACTTCCTTCCAGCTCAGTTATCTTTTTACTCCATTTTCTCTTGATTCTTTCTCTAGAATCTTTCCAAGATTTCGTCTTTTTATTACTAGAGTCTCCCACTTTGCTAGTTTCAGCTATTTTCTCTTGATTAAGCTGTTTTTTTGTAAGAGCACATGTGCTCTCGTTATAGCTTGGATAGGCATGTATGTAGGGTTGTATCCATCTGTGTTATGTACAATACCTATAACGTTGATCAATGTCACTTTTGAAGCATTCGTAGGGTTCTTAGGACAATCTTTGATGATGTGCTCTTTACCACAATCGACACAGAAACCTTGTATGTTATGATATTGTGACTGTACTGCTATTGGTGGATGTGGACAATCCTTTATGAAATGATCTCCTTGGCACCTAAAGCATGGTCCTCTAGGGCCCTATGGTCTTTGCTGTCTTAATTGGGGCCGCAAATTAGGGTTTGTGTACATCACATTAGCATAATTGGGTTCCCAACTGGGTTCCAATGGTGGACTATCATATTGATATGTTTCCACATGTTTTGGTGACTCCGTATAATATGCGGGTGGAGTATATACATGAGTAGAGTAAAAAATGTTGGAATTAGGGTCACTTTCTGTGATCAAGGGGGATGAAGGCATTAAAGCCCTATTGAGGTTCTCCTTTGCAGCAGCATACTTGACTGGGATGACATTAGCTGGTGGGGGTGGCTGCTGAGCTAAAACAGGTTGTGGTCTTTGTTGAGCCTGATAAGGATAGTTTTGAGGAGGCCTATAGTAATGAGGTTGAGCGTTGTATTGATCTTGATACCTACCTGGTTGCGGATATGCTTGCGGGTAGTTTTGTCTTACTACTTGTTTGTTGTATGGGCAGTCTTGAGCCATATGATTCATGTATCGTCTCTCAATTGTACAGTATTGGTCACTAGGGTTAGCTTGCAGTTGTGTTGCATTGGGACACACATTCCCCATATGATCACCACCACAAGTGTAACAATGCTTATTTGTTGTTAACCTAGGCATCTGTTTACTAGAAACTCCTAGTTTCTGGGCCACTTTTTTTGCTAGGTCTTCTATCGAACTAGAAAGTTTTTAGGATGCTAGAGATGAACAATCTGAGTCCTTGTAGACCTTTGAGAGTTCCAACTCGTCTCCAAGGTTGTCCTCAATGTCTATACAAATTCTTACACATTGCTCTAGCATTCTAGGTTCCTTCAAGTATACATAGGAGCGTAGTTTAGAGCTCAAGAGGCCGTCTAAAAACAATGACACTTGCTTGGCCTATGAGGGTAACTCTTGCATCAGACATCTTTCAACGTATTGTCTAAACCTACGTCCTACAAGTCTAACTGTTTCCTGAGGGGTCTGTTTGAAACTATGAATCAACGAAGATGTATCATGCCTGATTCCACTTTTACAGAATTCTGTGATGAATGACTCTATCAAGTGATGGATATCCCTAAATTGTCTTTGTTGCAATGGTTGGAACCAAGTTAAAGCCATATTCTTTGACGTTAGTTCAAACACATTGTATTGCATGAACATGTCTTCTACTTGCTCTGCTCGTAGCACTTGCTTAAATTCCGCAACATGATCATAGGGATCTCCTATCCCATCAAAGTAGTTTTTCATGGACTTTACTAGCTGAGTGGGTCTTAGTACCCTGGGGTGTTCACATGGTCCAGGTAGAGGAAAATCATCTCTACCAACTTGTATTCTTGGTTCTCTTTGTATTTCCATTCTATTGATGTCCATGGTTGGTCTACCTCTCCCTATGGGATGAGTGAAACTTACTTCAGGTCTTTCTTTGTTCTTCTCCCTTTGAGCACCATGGGCTAAAGATGTTCCGGCACCCTGATGGCTCGCGTTTACATTTGTTCAAGATGGAGGGAATACTAAATCACCTCTCCATGTGTAGGTATTTCTTGTATGGTCTGGTACTACAAATACTCATTCTGAAGTTTCGTCTAGATATACAACCTTTACAGGTGTATCTGGGTCCTTGAATTCGTAGATCATAAGGGAGCCTACCTCACTAGGTTGTTCCATTCTGTACCTCCAAAATTCTTTGTCTGTCTCCTTATTCACGAATAATTCTATGCTTCTATTGTCCTAAGGGATCCAATATGGAATTAGAACTCTCGTCAATACAGATTTCCCTCTAGGTATCCTAGGTTCTTTTCCTACTGGTTCTTTTCCTTGGGCTCTAGCTTCCGTCTCTGGCTGAATTACACCAAACTCATTGGTATGATTTGGCTGAGTACTTAGGATGTACATTGTTCCTTCTTTTTCTATGTATGCGTCTCTCTCAAATTTCACCACTGGATGTTCCATCCAATGGGTTGATCAGGGTTATGCATTTGCACCACTTGTCTTCACAATCCATCCTCATAGATGCGAGCACCTAAGTGGTTGGTTCGGACAAATTCTAATTGAGTTTTGTACGGTCCTTCGGGTCTTTCCAAATATGCTATGTTCAACCCTCCTTTTGGTCTTTCTATGCTAAAAGCCATTTCTGATTCACTTGTATCTGAGCTCAAGTCATAAGGATAACTATTCAATTGATGTGCCCACGAACGTGCAGTGGTTCCTACACTTGCTTCTGATGATCTAAGGCTTCGTCGGTCTGACTTACCTATATGCTTGCCCGATCTAAGGTTCATGAATTTACTTCCTGGTACTCTGTGATCATCAATGTTTCCTTGTTCTTTATTTGCTTGTTCTTTTTTAATCCCTTATAAATTCTTTTCTTGTCTCAATGTATACGTTAGGAATCGACTTTCTGTTGGACTTTTGAGTTCTCATTCCATCATACTTTAATTCTTTCCTTTAGGTTTTCGTATCGCACACTTTTATCTTAGTATTCGACTTGAAAAATTAAGTCTCTTGAACTTGATGTGTTCCTATCATCGTTAATCCACAATGCTAAACATTTAGCCTAAGCTAATAATTGACTCAGGATGCCCAAATAAGAGGTGTTGCTTTGATGCCCAATATCTCTCCGGTTTTAGAATGTGTAGCATGCCCATTGACACTCAAGTTATGAAGGAGAAGCATCGATGGCATCAATTGATAGTTCCATCGATACCATCAGATTTAGAGATTCTTGGAGGAATTGGTATGGAAGAATTAGGCAATGTAGATTTTGAATAGATCCGTAGGGATGTAAACCTCTAGTAAGAAGAAGAGGAAGCAAGTGACCAAAAGCAACACCAACAAGAAGAGGAATGACAGGACGAGCAACAACACAAAGAACAACAAGAGGAAGAGGAAGATGACAAAGAGAAAGAGGATGAAGAAATTGAAGGCGACCCTGCTTACACCACCCAACTTCAAAGATTATATGACATGATCATGCGCATACAAGAAAGAGGCTGACTTTCATTTCACATAGGCCAATTATTAGTAAATCAAATATTAGGAAAAGAAGGCATGGAACCACATTTCATTGTCCCTCCAACTCATGTCAGAGACATGGAGTGGTGGAAGCCATTCATACCATGATGTAGTGAACATGACCTAAATATGACCAAAGGAAAATAGACACTAGGCCATGACCAGGCAAGAGTATTCAAATACCTATTTCACAAATGGAAGCTTCCAGTACTCAAGAAGCAACGTCGACAACAACTATTGATCTTACTGAAAAATTTTGTCCAAACATCACATATCTCACCTCCACACCCTCCATCTGCACCCCAAACCCAAGATGTACAAATTTCTGTAAAAACCACCCAAGCAAAAGAGCCCATTTTTCATAAGCCACCCCATTCACAACCCCACACCAAAGCAACAACAACTACCACTGAAACTTTTAGCTCTACACCTTCTTTCAATTTTTGTGCCCGAGTCTCCCAAGTAGAACTATTCTCTTCCATCACCAACCCATTATACACTACCTCCTCAGAACCACTAGAAACATCATAGGCCACCCATTAAAGCACTTGTTCCAAGGACACCTAACTCCAATTGAAGGCATTCTAAGCATCCCAATATTCCAAGCTACCCATATCCCTCATAGCACAACTCCCTATTACTTCATATTCCACTCCTTATCTTGACCTCAATCACTTGCAACTACCCTACCCCCACTATGATGGGTTGCCTTCATGGAAGCCATGCTCTGAGCCCCATCACTACCTTCTTCATATTTTCTTGATCCATTTGCAGCATCTTCCTTATTCACTAATACTAGGAGCACTACATCTACCATATCTGTCTTTATGGTAGAAAGGTCACACACACTCATGTCCAATCCCATTGCCATATCTCCACCCATAACTGTCATGAGGAAGGAGATAAGGAAGAGAGCACACACACACACACTCACAATCAAAGAGGAGCACACACATAGATTGAGGCAAGTAAGAACGATCTTCCTCTTCTTGTTCTTCTTCTATTACATAAAAGGAATGTACAAGAATGACCTAAAACAACAATACAAAGAGTGAAATATATAAATAACAGTACATAAGTAAAATCCTAATGTCCGCAAATGAGAGAGTTTCCATCACCCTTGGTAGATATATCTAGTAAAGCTCAATGAAGTATCCCTGACATATACGGTGTGACCACTATAGATGTTAGAGAAATAAAAAAGTGATATGTGTCATCCTGTTTCATCACATGTTGAGCTTGATATCTTAGCACTCTCCCTCAATCTCAACATGATGTGTTGTAATCCATGCGTCTTCCAAAACTTCTTCAACTTCTCAGCTCCAAGTGCTTTAGTGAAAATATTAGCAATGTGCTCATCTGTTCTCACATAAACAAGGTCAATATCACTTGCTAATACCTTTTCCATGATGAAATGATAATGTAACTCAATATGCTTTGTTCTAGCATGAAAAATAGGGTTTCATGCTAACTGCATGCTGCTAATATTATCACAATAGATGCTGATAGGCTTTTGTACTTCCACACCTAAATCTACAAGTAGCATCTCTAACCAGGATGCTTCACGTGCTTCCATTACAACACATTTGTACTCGACAAAGAAATAGTGGGTTGCTTCTTGTTGCTCCATGTAATAGCTACACTTCCAAGTGAGAATAGAAAGCCACTAGTAGATCTTCTATCTGGAATACTACCAACCCAATCTGCACCAGTGTATCCATGAGCCTGCAGATCTACACCAGCTTCATAAAACAATGCATAATCCAAAGTAATGTAGAGTGTGCCTCAGAGCATCTAAATGTGGCTTCCTAGGAACCTACATAAATTGACTTTCAAGTCCAATAGTGTAGCTTAAATTAGGCCTTGTAATTGTGAGATATATCAAACTTCCCACAATTTTCTTGTACATAGTAGCATTTTCCAATGCTTCACCTGATGTAGTATCCAACTTCAAATTTTGATCTAATGGCATAGAAATTGGCTTACAATCATCCATACCATACTTTTTTGGCATACTCAAGGCATATTTCCTTTGTGACATCCATATACCTATTTTTGTATGTATAAACTCTTGCCCAAGAAATAGTGCATAAGGAGTTGATTTACCTCTTTTATGCTTTCTTCATTATCGCCACCTATAATCAAATCATAAACCTTTACATGCCATCACCACTAAAAGCTATGATTCCACCATCAAAGTATGGAGACTTAAACCCCGTGTCAAACCGCCTGACCCAATTTTGTAAATCAGTCCCCTCTGATGTAGGTGCATTCTGAGTACATTGCACATCAAAAGTATGCATCTAGGATGAACACTAACCTACTAACCAACATTCTCACACATCACAAACACTCCACCCACTAACCCCTAACCACTTGAAATGTCATGTTAGTATTGTGGAGGGAACACCATAACATCCTGTTTCCTATGCAATGCTAATATGCCTCTCTTCTTCTAGCAGATAAGCATCAACAACTATAAACAGTCTCATGGCAGAAGTAGCATGCTCGAGCTCACAGGCAGGAGTAAGTATTGCAGGGATTAATGTGGACAATCTACCTATTGAGGTATCACCTGTAGAGCTGCAACACCTCCAGCAAATACCCAAACCAAACCCTTCCACAAGAATAATAGAGAGAGTCCATGCAAATTCTCATTGGTTCAATGGCATGCCAGGGCCCTTAGGAGAAGTTAAGTACATATGAGAGTCCAAGTGTGAGTATGATAAGTCATGGGTCCGATTCCAGTTCTTTTCCAAAGAGTTTGAGGCCCTCCGGAATGCATAAGATCTTCAAACCATATGGCAACGTGCAGGGCTATCGGAGTACTTTGAGGCACCCTTACCCAAACCAGATATCCTACGATGTTACTATTTGGTCTCAACATTACATGCTAATGAAGAAAAGGACAAACCAGGAATGTTCGTTCTTCCTTCTTTGCTGGGCAACAATGAGTTGAAGAGGTTCGAACTTACATTGGAATTGGTGAGGCCTGCTTTGAATATGCATGGCACACATGTACCTTCTGAGAAGGATGCTCTCATTCCCACTAACATGAAGAGCCCAAAACTACTGAAGCTGAAAGATATGGTAGCAATCACACCAAACTTGTCTATCCCTCTCCGTATGTGCATGCAACATTTTGCGTTTCCTGGGTAGGATCAACTCACCCAACCCCACATACGAATATGTTTCGCTCTTTACTTGGTGGAGACAGATGTGTTACCAATTAAGCTTCTTGTATGGAGTGTGGAGCAATTGTATGAAGCAAATAAAAGGTCCTCTAGGAAACTAGTGGTGAATGGTTGTTGTGCAATCACGCGCATTATCTACAGATGCCTAGCATATGATGTACCCATTGAATGTGCTTTAACTTGGGCACAACTACAAATGTTTAAGAGACTCAAAGCTACCACACATCAATCCAAGCGCATGAGGGGCTCGATTCCTTGTGTCCAAACATGTGAAGTTTTGATGACTCTGGAAGTCTCGCTACGGGGGAGGCCACTGTACCTCTGTTGCTCAGTGATGAGTAGCACCTCCTTTAATGTCAATCCGGGAAGACGTGAGGATGGTGTGAAGACCTCGAGCAAGTGGAGGCACAAGTGCGTGAGTGAGAAGCACACAAACATGCACACACATACACACACACACGCGCACACACAGCAAGACAAAGAGTGAGAAGCAATGGAGTTCTTAGTTTACTTTCAAAAAGTTCTTACAGGTTCATTTCAATTACAATCTACCCCCAAAAATGAGCTCTCTAGCTCCTTTTATAGTTTTTGACTAGCTTTGGCCCTGTCCAGACCTAGTGTCCGGCCTAGTTAAAAATTAGGTTCCAGGGCTTATTTGAGGGCTCAAATGAGATCTAAAAAATACGAAAATTGGTAAGCAACTACTTCTAAGGCTTCTCAAGCTCGAGGACTCCTCGGCTTGCACAAAATGGAGCCACAAAAAGATGAACATGGTATTTACAGGGGTTGTTAGTGATGAGAATCACTTTTAATTGGTGTAAGGGTTTTGGAAAATTAAAGGTTGCCTTAGTGCTAGATCTGCGTGAATGCTCGTACTTGCTTCTTCATGAAGAAAATTATTGGCCTACTTTCCAGATCGTCGTTGACTCCCTTGTCTGCTTGTGCCTTCTCTTCTCTCTGACTCCCTTCTTAAGCTTCCTTGCCTAGTGAGTCCTTCAGTTCCAACACCCCCCCCTCTCTCGCGTCTGTCATCCCTGACAGACCCGTGTTGTGTGGGTTTTTGGATGTAGTACTCAACGACATCTTGTGCTAAGTGATGTTCTGCAATCCGCAACCCCTTTGCCAAGTCCGTGAGTAAAGCATCCCAATCTACTGGCCCGGGAACATCTGGATGTGGCATTCGTAACTTTTCTGAATGGAGAGCTTGTTCTACTGCAAACAATTGTAATAAATGTGAGGGCCTGGGAATGAAGATCTCTGAGTGATATTCCCAGAACCCGGTGACAAACATCTCTTCAAATGTCTGTTTGAAGCAGGCCGGTAGGTATTTGATGCGGGTATGCCATGCATAAACAACATTAATAGAGGGCGTTGTGCTCATGTCATAAACAAGATCCTGATTGCCTTCATTGAATCCGAGCGCAGAGAGGTGAGGTTCCTTAACATTCTTGAAGGTCCGGAAGGTGACTATCATGAGTTCAAAAATTTTAAGGCACATCTGTGTCATGACATCTGGTACGTTTTTGAACCTGACACCCCAATGCCGAATTGTCAATATCATATACCCTACGGTAGGTTGACCTTTAGGTGGTGCTAAGTAGACATAGTTGAGCCATTTCTCACATCCTTTGGTTGTCAGCACCATCTTTGTGTATTCCGGCCACGACCTTCTTCGGAAAACAGGACAGTAGCAGGGATTGTACTTGATATACAGGGGCATGTTATTCCACGTGCGATTCATCTCCGGGTAGGTTTCAAGCAGCCGAATTCTCCAAGTCGGTTGGTGAATATTTCCCTGCTTGGCACTTTCTGGGATGTCGTCTGGTGCAAACTGTGTGGCAGAGGTTGGTTCCCGTGAGGTGTGGTGCTTGATTTCAGCATTATAATCCGCCATTAAGACACAAAAAGGAACATACAAGTCGTCGGAGGTGCCGATCCACCTGTGATGTGAGAGGTTTCTAAAGTACTCGGATTTTATGATTACCTCTTCCAATCGTGACATGGATGCTATTTGAACTGCTACCCTGTCATCATGGGTTGTGGCCACTTTCTCTAATCTTTGCATCCATTCAGGGGCCTCTATCTCAATGGTGTCCATGCCCTCTGCTATCTGCTTGCCTCCAGGTGTTGGCATCAGAATGTACGGGTCCTCAAAAGTTTCCTCTACTTCGATTGGTACTAGGTCTTCAGGTTCTGGTTCTACCAAGGGGGAGGGTTGGCGTTCATACTCAAGCACTTTCTTTTGTAATTCTTCGAGTTGTGCTTTGAGCGCTGCTACTTCGTCAGTTGTGTTAGCTGTGGTTGGGACTTCTTTGGGTGGTTCTGGTTGAGCTGCCAGTTGCCTTAGTAGTTCGTCTCTTTCCTTTTCTAAGGCTACATGGGCTTCGAGGAGATCAGCATGGGTTTCCAATATGATTTGCATATTGTTCGAGGGAATGGCCTTAAACTTCTCCGGGTCAATTTCTTGTGGGGAACCTTCCATGGCTACTTCTAAGTTCTCTTCGTTTTGTGTCTGAAGCCGTCTATTTTCTTCCAGGGCTCCAGACATATGCTTCCGTAATAGAGCCATGTTGCGGTGGAGCTTGAGGTTCTCTGTGATTTGGGAGTGTAGCAGATCATCCATTTGTTGTCTTTGTTCTGCATCTGGCTGTGGTGGATTTGCCACTAATTGCTCATGTTGTTCTTGCAATGCACTAAACTGCTGTTGTAATTGTTTCTTCTCTTTCTCTAAGTCAATGAATCTTCCTTGTAATGCTTCATGACTCCTGAACAAACTTGTATGCTGATTATCGAGGTGCTGATAGTGTTGTTGTAACTGAGACATGCACTGATACATGTTATTAAATACATTATTAATGGGGGTGGATGCAGGAAGGGTGTTAAGTGTAGAGGGAAAGGGAGAGGAGAAGGGAAGTGTGAATGCGGTGCTAGAACATGGTGAAGTGGGTGGTGGGGGAATGGGAGATTGTGGCCGCATGGGGGGAGGGAGAGGTGCAGTGGAGGGTGATATGTCCATCAATTCCACGGTGGACGCAGTAGTGGGAGTGATTGTGAATAGTGGAATTGTGGGTGCAGTGATTGTGGTGAATGTGTACAGTGGTGTGTGCAGTTGTGAATATGAACTGCCCGAAAGTGTGAGAGGGGGAATGGGGATGTCAGTAGCTGCCGTTAGGATTACAGTGTTAGTGGAGGTGTTGAGAGGGTGTGTGGGTTGACTGGCGGTTTGTGCTTCAGTCATGGCAGTTGACTCGGAGGCAGTAACGGTGGTTGTTACGTTGGTAATGGGAGGTGAATATGGTGGAGTGGGAGGCGGGGGTGGCAAGGGGGGTGATGGGGGTGCACTGGACACATGGGTCTCTTCAGTATCGTGCACAGTGTGTGCTGTGCCCGTGGTCGTGGTTGTCCCTTGTGTTTCGGATACTAAGACATTCATCTGTTTCCCTGCTCGTGGGGGACGTCTTCCGTATCTTCTTTCCGTTCTGCGTGATTGTGCCAGGGCAGTATGCACTGTCTCAGGTACTCCTAAAGCATCAGAGATCATATCCAGTGTGGCACGATATTGTTCGTCGACTCCTTCCTCCTCAAGGATTTGGTGCATGATAGCCTTTCCTGCTGCAAGGGATAACTTATGTTGTTGTTGGACCCTGTTGATGGTATCGTAGAGCTTTTTCAACTCCTTTGTATATGCTGGGGCGCCCTCTAGCTCCTGTATAACTTCTTGCTCATAGTCATGCGCCTCCTCATCAGAAAATCCTTCCTGTTCATCCTCTTGTTCTTCTTCTTCTTCTTCATCCTCCACTTCCACCACTTTTGGTTGTCTTGGCTGGGGTTGTTCTGTAGCCGTTTGTTGTCCACTACCCTGCTCTGCTTCGACTTCCGCATTAACAACTTCAATGATTCTGGCAACTTCTTCATCCGTTAGATCTTCCAAAGTGAATACATGAGGAAATTCCAGATCAGTAGGTACTGGTGGAAACACAAGGTTAGGGTCATCTGTGCTGTGCCTGGGTATCCTGATAGTAAATGGTTGCACTCGTCTGGGAAGCCTTGGAGTTGTTTCAGGTGTTAGGGTTGCACCGCGAGCTTGTGCACAAGGCATCTGGACGGCGCCTCTCATCTTCTTTGAGGGAGGCCCTGCGGCTGACAGTCTGCGTTGAAACTCCTGTGCTCTGATCCAAATGAGAGCCCTTTGCACCGGTACATCATATGCGAGACATCTATACACAATTCTGGTAAGCGCACAGCATCCATACAGTACAGATTTTTGTTTCTTATACCACCTTTGATGAGCCAAATGGATCTGGTCGATAATCCAGTGGGGCATATTAATTGTCAAATCAAAGGCATCTGCTAAGTAGAGGCTAAACCAGATCTTTTTGGGAGGCATTGTGAACCTTTCCTGCGCGGGGAATGCGAAATGTTGCATGACCATGCGTAAATGAATGGCGATCGTAGGTGTCATCGCGACCATGTCCTTTAATTTCGTCAAATTTCTGTTCTTCATATTGTCTGGAACCATAGTCTCTTTCTCCGTAGGAATGTGCATACCTTTCATGTCCAAAGCTTCCCTTACCAAGTTGATAGTTAATCTGAAGCGCTTGAGCTCATTGCCCCTTGTGAGAGATGGGAGGACAAAGGAGCTGTATCCCTTTTTGTCTTTGCTCGGAGTAAGGGTGCTAATCAGATACGAGCACCTTAGAAAATCCGGCTTTGGCAATTGGAATTTGAAATACTCGTAGAGTCCTGCCTTCTTCCATATGGGTTTCAATCCTTCATTATTTTGCAATCTCTCAAATTCCCTGGTAAAAAAGTGATACCTACCCAAGTGCCCATTGAATTCTATCTCTGCCTCCCACATATAAGTGCCTTCACCTAGGGGTCCTGCCACATCACTGAACCAATGAGAGTTTTTGCTGACTGGCATTGTGTGCCCCTGTGGAGGGTTCTGAACCGGTATGGCATGTAATGCCCTCAATGCCGCTGGTCGTTCCTTTAATTCCTCCTCAACCGGAAGGCTTTCAATGTCCACAACTTGGGGGTTGGTGCCTGCCTGGGAGCTAGTTCCTACCATATCTGCCATGTTACTTCTTGCTTCCTGTCTCTGTGAGAATATAGAAACATGTGTTAACATTGTACAGGACAAGAGAGAACCGTTGTTGTTCCCATTACAACATTAACATGAGGGTCGGGAGAGATTAATGGGTTAGTAAGTGCTCGGTGCGAGTGTGTGTGTGTGGTTAGGAGTTCGGTAGACCTAAGAGCTAAGTGGAATGATGTAGTGTGATAGTGATGTGGTTAGTAGGTTGTCATGGATTTACAAATGGGGTCCGGGGGTTTGTTACAAGTCTTAGGCTGCCAAATGCAGTGGATGGGTTTTGCTCTTGGTTTCGTAGAGACTCTCGAGAGCTTTATAGGTGTGTCGGCTTGAAAATGAGGCCTTTTAGGGACCCATTTACAAATGATTCTGTTCGTGCTCATGGGCCTTGGTGTGTTCCTGAGTGTTGAAAACGAGTGGATGCCGGCTGTGCGAGTGAATGGATCATGCTGTATAGGGTGTGGTCTTGGTGTAGCTATTTGAGCTCGCAAACAAGCCTTAGGCACCCAAATTTGTCTGGATTGTGGGCTAGCCTTCATCGACTTCTTGGGCACCCAAATAGACTTCAGGTTAGCAAAAGAACTTCTGAAAGACTTCTTATTAGTGTCGTGTTGTTGGTTCCTAATAAGAGGCTTTGCCCGTGTGGTTGGCTTGAGTGCAACCGGGTGTTCGCCTTTCCGCACCCACACTTGTTTCACTAGCTGAGACATTTTGCTGCGCAGGTACTTTTGATCTCCGACATAGGTAGTACTCTGCTTCTTCTGCCTTTGATCCACCTTTGGTTGCTGCCTCCCTCTGGCTTTTGGAAAAGAAGGGAGTTCCGTTGCATCCCTGACTCCTTTTTTGCGAACATCATTCCTCTGCAACACATAGTTTTGGACAAGAACAGCATGGTCATCTTCATGTGTACTCCTGGAAGGACCAGGAGAGTGTGCCTTTCCTAGTTCCTTGAGTGCTCCATTATCTAACTCTACTGTAATTCGACTATGATTGACCCATATCTGAAGAAGTCCACTTCTTAGGTTTAGATTGACTGCATGATCATAGATCCAGTCCTGACCCAAGACAAGAGGCTCCGTGAGGTCTTCGTCTTGGCACACTAGTACCTTAACTGTCATTAACATGTCCTGAATGTAGAGGGGAAGCTCCACCTCGCCCATGCAAGGGGTTTCCACGCCTCCTAATCCTATGAGATAAGCTTCTATAGGATTGAACTTTAATTTCAATTCTTGACAGTAAGAGAGTCTCACCGCACTAGTGGCTGCACCTGAGTCAATCAATGCTCGCACGGACTGTGCACTAGTTCCTTCTCCTACCTCTATGGTCACAAAAGGTCGTCGATCAATTATTCTATGGGAACTTGTTCCTGCGACTTCACACATTGCCATATGATATCCTTGATCTGCATAGTCATTTGTTCTAGGCTGATCTCTACCTTGTCTTCGCAACTTCATCCTTCTGATGCGTTCTAAAGCTTCTGCTTGAGCTTCTTCTCGAATCCGCTTTTCTTCTTCCTTGAGTTTCTTGGCGATATTGAGTCGACTTAGCATTTCCTCTGTGAGAGGTTCCTGATATAACTTGACTCTGCATCCGCTTATATAGCTTGGGAGAACGACACCTTCCAATGTGGCTAGTTGCACTGCTCCACTTGTGGAGATCTTATTTATGATCATAGGTCCATAGCCACACTTCTCTAATTTTTTCGCATGTTGTTTCAAAGTGTATACTAGTACTAGGTCGCCTGCCTTCAAACCTTTATCCTTAACGTGGGCATCAAAATATGCCTTCTGTCGTTTCTTAGCTGCATATATCCCTGCAGCTACCCTTAGTCTTGTTTCTCCTAATCGTTCAAGGTCAAAAAGTCTAGAGGAGAGTTCATGACCCGTCCATTCGTGCTCTTGTGCTACCTTCAATGTAGGTATCAAGAAGTCCAATGGTATCATTGCATTTTGACCAAATACCATCTAAAAGGGGTGGCTTGGAGTACCGTTTTGTAGGCGACTCGGTATGCCCAAACAGCATGGTGTAGCTGTTTGTCCCAATCAGAGCGTTTATTATTCACGAGCTTGGTCAACACATTGCACAGAATCTTGTTTGTGCTTTCGGCTTGCCCATTAGCTTGTGGGTGGTAGGGGGCAGACTTCTTATGAACTACCAAGAATTCTTGGAGCAGATTTTCAATTACTTCATTCAAGAAGTGAGTGCCTCTATCACTTACTAACTCTACAGGTAGCCCGTATCTTGTGAATACATTCTCAAACAAGAATTTAGCAGTTGTTTGAGCATTGTTCTTCGTTGTGGCTTTTACCTCTACCCACTTTGTTAGATAGTCTGTGGCAACAATGATATATTCCGCATGGGAACCCTTAGCTGGGGGATTAATAGGACCTACGAAGTCTACTCCCCACTTAGAGAATGCACGTCCACCCATCATAGGTTTCAGTGGCATCTCATCTTTACGTATAGGATACTGAGTTCTCTGGCAAACATCACACCGTTTCACATAGGTATGTGCATCCATGTGAAGGGTCGGCCACCAGAAGCCCGCAAATAGTATTGCCTTGATCACCCGATCTGGTCCAAAGTGTCCTCCTGCTACACCTTGGTGAGCAGTTTCCAAGATCTTGAGATATTCACTTTCATGGACACATAGCCTCAGGTAACCATCTTTACCACGCTTATATAGATTATCACCAATGAGTGAGTAATCCTGGGCTTCTTGTTCTAAACTCCTTTTCCTAGCCAAGGTCATATCCAGAGGGAAAGTTTTCGTCCTCAGGAAGGAAACTAGTGGTTCACTCCAGTCTGGCACTATGGACACTTGATAAAGAGTGGCATGTTCCACAGGTGGTTTAGTGCAACAGATTGGGCATTCCTTGCACAACTTTTGGACATCAGCTTCCATAGTCGGCCAATGCACTCCGAGTCTCCGTAGTGTTTGTAGGGTTTGTTGCCTTGAATAGTGTTGCTCTAATGCACCTACATGTGCTAATTGCAACCATTTAGCGTACTCATCTTCTTCCACACAACAGGCCAAGATTCCTTGATCTGTGTGCTTGTACATGCTTCCTGCCATGATGTGGTACTTTTGGGCTTTCACAACCTCTCTATTTTGTGTGTTTACTACTGGATGGTTAGGCCCGTATGTCAATACTGGCACTAGTGGCTTAGCCCACTGTGGCACCACTTCCAGATTAAACAAGTAAGCATCAGGAAGGTCATCCGACACTCCTTGTGGGGCTTCTCCAGATGTGAGTCTAGAGAGATGGTCTGCTCTCAAGTGGGTCCTACCTTTCCTTACCACAACCTCGAAGTCATATTCCATTAGTAAGAGAAACCATCTTACTAATCTACCTGTATTACATGGCTTGTTCACAAGATATAGCAGTGCCTGATGGTCAGTAAAAAATTTAAACTTATTTGCAAGCAAGTAATGTCTAAACTTTTTAACAGCATATACCATGCCTAATCCTTCTCTCTCTGTAGTGGTATAATTTCGTTCAGCTGCATTCAATTGTCTACTAGCATAGGCAATTGGAAGATCCATATTACCTTCACCAGTAGGTTGAGCAAGCACACATCCAATGGCATAATTGGATGCATCCACATGAACATGGAAAGGCTTATTCCAATCTGGCGTGGTCAAGATTGGTGCTGAACATAACCTTCGTTTAAGCTCCTGGAAGGAATTCTCACATTCATCAGTCCACTCAAAGTTAGTCAAGAGTCCATACATGGGCTTTGCAATGACAGCATACATGTGAATGAACCGGTGGTAGTAACCACAATGCCCCATGAAAGCTTGTACTTCCTTGACATTCTTTGGCCTAGGTAACTCGGCTATGGCTCTCACTTTTTCTTCATTAGTGGATATGCCATTCTTTGACACTATGTGTCCTAAAATCTTGCCTTGCCTGACCATAAAGACGCACTTTTCTGGGTTCAGGCAGACTTGATATTCTCTACACTTGTCAAAGATTTGTCTGAGTTCGGGAATATGGGTTTGTCTAATGTTGGAATGAGCACAAAGATCATCAACATAGACTTCTAAGTTCTTCCTCAGGAACTCTTTGAATACATGGCACATCAGCCTTTGGAAGGTTGCTGGTGCATTGGTAAGCCCAAATGGCATTACTCTAAAGGCGAATATGCCCATTCAGTGGCAAAAGCCGTCTTATGCCGATCCTCTGGAGCTATGGCTACTTGATTGTAGCCCGAAAATCCATCAAGGAAGCTGTACACTTCCTTGCCTGCTACTCTCTCTAAAATGTTCTGTGATAGGAAGCGGATAGTTATCTCGAATTGTGGCGGCATTGACCTTCTTTAAGTTAATGCATACACGCAGCTTTCCATTTTTCTTGGGCACCACTACGATGGGGGATACCCACTCAGTGTGCTCAATTTCATAGATGAATCCAGCTTCAACCAGTCTATCTATCTCCTCCTAGCAGCATAATTATCGTTATATGTATATGGCTTTTGCTTAGAGGGTTTGGCATCCGAGGTCATGGGGATAGTGTGTGAGCATATGTCTGGATCAACACCTTTCAAATCCTTGTAACTCCAAGCGAATACATCTCTATATTCCCTTAGCAAGGCTATCAATTCTTGCTCTTCGTCTTCCGTCAGGTCATGTCCTATGTAAGTGCATCTCTCTTCTCCTTCCTCTATGGCTACCACTATTTTCTTGGTGGTCTCTTTGTTATCATAGGCCTCCCCTGATTGCGCCTCTCGTTTAGGCATTCTAATCATGACTCTCCTGTCATCTATCTCATACTTCTTAAAATTTTCTGGGACCTCAAACAAAGATTCTTCTTCTTCTTGTGTGACTTCTCTCTTCTTTCTTTTCTTTCCTTCTTCCTTCAGGGTCACTTGTGTGGCTAGCCTTACGTCACTTGTAA
Source organism: Ceratopteris richardii (assembly GCA_020310875.1). Lineage (NCBI taxonomy): Eukaryota > Viridiplantae > Streptophyta > Polypodiopsida > Polypodiales > Pteridaceae > Ceratopteris > Ceratopteris richardii. The sequence goes on along the minus strand of CM035406.1, from coordinate 46,546,557 downwards.
GCTCTCCATACCTCTGGGGTTGAAATTCTACTTCGTAGAAGTATTCTTCATCTGATGCAAAAGGTGGGTCCATAATGATTGACTCTAGATCGGAGTCACTTGCATCCTCAAATGCATCAAGGTTAGGTTCACACTCTTCTAACACTACCTCTCCCATAATTGGCTCTATGGAGAAAACTGAAATGTCATAGCCATCCTCATCACAATGGGGTGTCCATTGTTCTTCATTGATGGCTACATCCATTGTTGCTAAGATTTCTGCCCAGCCATGGGGTTCAAATTCTTCGTCAGGAAAGACTACAGGTGCATAGGCTGGGTCTTGAATTTATCTATGTGTTTCTTTTGCACCTACCTCTCTGGCTTTCTCTCTCTTTTCTTCTTCTACTGCTACTTTGCACATCCATAACTGGGTATCTTCATGCATCCATGAGGATCCTGATCCTATGGAATGCACCGATTCTGTATCATCTTTAGCTTTATGGATGAGATTCCATTGGATAGGAGGGACATATCTATGAGAGTAATCTTTAAGATTCACTTTGGTCGTGACACCTAGGTGTTGCAAATACAAGGAATTGGTTCCCCAATCCTGTACCACTTGCAACTGTCGCATAAATGGTCTTCCCAAAATCATCTCATAGGCATGATTTTTGCTAAAGTCACATATAGCGAATGTATGCTCAAACTCCACACCACATGTAGTGAGAGTTATTCCTTCTAACAACCCTAGGGGTCTCTCTATGTGACCATCGGCCATCTGCAATTTCATCCTCGTGGGCCTGAGTGCTGGCTTGCCCCAACGCTTCCATAGGGAAGTGGTGGCAATTGCAACTCCTGCACCTGAGTCCAAAATTGCCTTGGTGGTGTGCCCCTGGTAGGTATGGGAAGATAGGTGTTCCCTTCTTCACCTTCACACATGTCTCCTATCTTATCCAAGGGTATCTCTGGCACTGTCCTATGTGATCCTACCTGGGAACGAGGTTTTGCTATCTCTGGTACTTGTTTGGCTACATGTTTCCATAGCTCAGGCCTTACTTTGAGTAGCTCTTCTAAGGTGAGGTTGCATTGTACTTTAGTGTTTTTCACTACCTCTGTGTTCCTAGGTAAGACTGAGTCCTCATTTCGTACCATGACCGTGGGTGCTCTCATACAAGTAGACTTAGCTTCCCATGGGCCTGTGAAGTGGGGTAATTCTTGTAGAGAGTTAGACTCAAAGTCTAGTCTTTCCTGAGAGTGGGTGCTCTCCTGCTCCTCATAAATGGATGGGATGTCTTGTGGGAATTGGTCGTGTGCATCATCCACCAGTTCAAAGGGAGGAGGTACTTCACTTTCTTTAGCCCATTTGTCTTCTTGAATCTCTCGTAAGAATTCTGGTGTGAATCGATTCATAGAAGATGATGTGTCTGGCTCAGTAGAGTTAGGCACATAAGCTTTAGGCACATATGCTTCCTGGGCAGGAAGACCTGCACTTTCACTTGCCTTGTCCTTGTGTTGAGAGGCGGGTTCCTTTTCTGATTGTGCAATTAGCTTCTCTATTCTTTCTAACAGTCCATCAAAGTGCAATTGTGTCTTTGCTGAACTAGAGATGTTAAATAGGCGACTCGCTTCAAACATGGTCTGAGCCAATTCCACCATCTTAGCACAAATTTTGGTTCGTTCTAGCTCTAGTTCTGCTCTAGGGTAACACTTTTCATGATCAGTTACGGTTGGCCCTTCTTGGATTCTGGCCTGATAGGCTTTAAGCATCATGTTTAGGTCCTCGGGAGTGGGATCTGCTAGGACTGATCCTACTCTTGGGGGTGGTGGTGTTAGTTGAGGTGGCTTGGAAGGTGGCGGTTCGGAGGGAGTTGGGAATGGTGGTGGTGTGGTAGTGTGAGAGGGAGTTTGAGATGTGAGTTCAGTTATCCTGGCCTTTGTTTCTCTGAGGCTTTCCTCGAGTTCACTCATCTTTTTTGCCCATTGTCTTTTCATTCTTTCACGACTATCTCGCCAAACTCTAGTCCTTTTCTTGGTTATGCTCTCAGTTTCACTAACTTCTGGGCTCTTTTCCTGACCTACCCCTTGGTTTTGCTGCAATGCTTGAGCTCTAGTGACTACCTGTACGGGTGCAGTGGAAGTGACACTTCCTGTGGAATCTACCACTAACCCAATAACGTTAATAGGATTGATTTTTGGCATATTGTTAGGATTCTTAGGGCAGTCTCGTAAGAGATGCTCCTTTCCACACTCCTGGCAATAGTCCTGAATCGTCACTGACTGGGGTTGCGTAGGTGGAGGCAAGGGACAATCACGAATGAGATGATCTCCCTGACATCTGTAGCATGGTCCTCTAGGGAATGGGGGTCTTACCTGCCTAGGTTGAGGTCTAGGGTTGGGGTTTGCATACATGATGTTTGTGTAATCTGACTCCCAACTAGGTTCATTTGGCTCTTCACTATAGTAGGACTCACCATGTTCAGGAGACTGCATGTAGTAAGCCTGGGGACTATCGACATGTGTAGAATCAAAGCTATGGTCACTGGGATCACTTTCTGAAAGCAATGGTGTTACGGGGACTATAGCTCTATTCAGGTTCTCTTTTGCAGCTGCATATTTTACTGGGATCACGTTGGATGGAGCTGGAGGTTGTTGGGCTAACACAGGCTGAGGCCTTTGTTGGTTTTGGTATTGTGGTTGGTAGGTTTTTTGAGGCCTAGCATATTGCTGTGGTGGGTACTGATTCTGGTATCTTCCCTGCTGAGGGTAGGGTTGCCTAACCGCCTGCTTGTTGTATGGGCAATCTTGCACGGTGTGATTGGTGTACCTTCGTTCTATGGTGCAGTACTGGCTACTAGGATTCACTTGGGGTTGAGCCATGATGGGACACACGTTCGCCATATGGTCACCCCCACAAGTATAGCATCTTTTCATAGGGACAAACCTTGGGATTTGTTTGCTAGAGACACCTAATTTCTGAGCCACTTTCTCTGCAAGTTCCTCAATTGATGTGGATTGCGTGGAAGAGAGGCTAGAGGCACTATCTGAATCTTTGTATATCTTAGAAAGCTCTAACTCCTCCCCTAGGTTATCCTCGATGTCAATGCACATGCATACACACTCTTCTATGGTCCTAGGGTCCTTCAAGTACACATAAGATCTCAATTTGGTACTTAGCAATCCATCCAAGAACAAAGCCACTTGCTTTGCTGGTGTGGGTAACTCAGGGACAGGGCATCTCTCTAGGTATTGCCTAAATCTTCTTCCAGCAAGTCTCACGGTCTCTTGAGGGGTTTGCTTGAAGCTGTGAATCAGCGAGGAAGTGTTATGTCTTATGCCACTTTTAGAGAATTCGATAATGAATGCCTCTAGAAGTTGGTCTATGCTCCTGAACTGCCTCTCGTTTAGTGGCTGAAACCAAGTCAGGGCAGTGTTCCTAAGGGTTAGACCAAAGGCATTGTATTGCGTGAACAGATCTTCCACTTGTTCAGCTCTCAAGACTTGCCTAAACTCTGCCACATGATCGTATGGGTCTCTTGTGCCATCGAAGTAATTTTTCATGGACTTGACTAACTGAGTTGGTCTCAAAATCCTGGTGTGTTCTCTAGGTCGTGGTAGAGGGAAGTCTTCCATATTCCTTTGATTTCTTGGGGCTCTATGTACCTCAGGCTCTACTCTATTTGTTTCCATCCTCGTTCTTTCTCTGCCCCCTGGGTTAGCAAAACTTACTTCTGGCCTATCTCTACTTCTGTCTCTTTGAGTTCCATGAGCTTGGGATGTTCCCGCTCCAGGGTGACCATAGGACACATTTGAACTTGGTTGGGGGAAAATAATTTCACCTTTCCAAGTGTAAGCATGCCTATCATTTTCTGTCACCACAAAGATCCTTTCTGAAGCGTGATCTAAGTAGGTCACTCTGCCTGGGCTATCAGGATCCTTAAACTCATAGATCATGATTGTTCCTATATCAATTGGCTTGTCTGATTTATACCTCCAAAAGGCTTCATCGGTTTCTCGGTTTAGCAGCAGATCTATACTCTTATTGTCCTGTGGGATCCACTCGGGAGTGATGATCCTTGTTAGCACTGACTTTCCACGAGGGGTCCTAGGTTCTACACCCATGTTTCCTTGCTCCAAGTCACCTAAATCCGCTTCTGAGATCACATTTCCGAATTCGTCTGTCCTATCTGGGTGACTGGTGACTACGTATATGGTTCCTTCTTTGTCCAAGTATGCTCCGTTTTCAAACTTGACAGCGGGGTGCTCTATTCCAATGGATTGGTCAGGGTTTTTAATCTGGACCACGGATCTTCCTAGACCGTCCTCATAGATGCTAGCACCTAATCGGTTGGTCCTAAGGTATTCCAACTGTGTTTTGTAAGGGCCTTCTACTCTGTGCAAGTATGGCACTCCTGAACTTCCCGTAGGTCTGTCCATGCCTTGAGACATCTCTGATTCACTGGTATCAGAGCTAGGGTAATGCGAGTGGTGACTCAACTGCTAGGCCCAAGACCTCGCAATATGATTGACGCTAGCTTCAGAAGACCTAAGGCTTCGTCTATCCCTTACTAGATGCCGTCCTGATCTAAGGTTCATATGCCTAGTTAAGTAGCCCGATTTTTGCCCAGAGTACAACCTCGTTGCCGATCAATTGGTATCAGTCACTTGATTCGTTTTTAGTGTGTTATCATGTTTATGATCTTGTCTGATATTGCGTCGTCAGGAATACTTTAGTATTTTTCGTACTTTAAGTTGATCGTTCCACGTTAAATTCTTTTCCTTTAGGATTCTCAATCGTACAAAGATTATGTAGTTATCTTGAACTTTGAGTATTTAGGTAGTCTTCAACTTGATAGATGCCTATCGCCGCCCTGGCTTACTCCTATCACTAGTCGTTCTTAGCCTAAGCTAGAAATTGACAAAGGGAGTTGAGAATTTCCAACCTTTTGTTTCCTTCTTGGTTGCCCTTGAGTGCCCAGGAAGCGTGTTCCCAAGCTTGCACTTACTCTTGCTTAGAATGCCCTTCGATGCTCTCAATAGATCTGTAAGAGTTCCAAAGTTAGCTCAGGACCAATTTGCACTGTGATTTTTTGGAAAACAATTCTAGAGATCCCTAAATTTTGTTCCCCCTGGGTATGGTCAACTTCAAAATACCCTATCTAATAATCCTGATCTTAATTTAACTATAACAAAACAAGAATCACAGCAAACGGATTTCGTATGAGAGAGTTATGTCAGTTCAGGGTTCTGGTGCTAAAACAGGGTTCAAATAGGCTAACAGATCACAGGATTTTTCTCAAAAGCACATGTGTAGGGACCTCACAACTCACTAATTGCTAGACCAATATGCCCAAAAACTATCCCCAAAGCTTAGAATAAAAAACCCTAATTTTTTGGCCGAAACGCCTGTCAATCGCGATTGACAGAGGTGTCCGTCGGGGCCTGTCGGTCGCGATCGACACGTCAGTCGCGATTGACAGTGTCGATCGCGATTGACAGAGTCGGTCGTGAGTCCTGTCAATCGCGATCGACACTTTTTCCGGGTTTTTCGCCGTGAATTCAGTCAATCGGGGCTGTGTCCGTCGCGATGGACACGTGGCTACGCGAAAAAGTCAATCAATCGTTGAAATTCAGTCGGTCGCGATTGACGGTGTCAATCGCGACTGACAGAGGTGTCGGTCGTGGCTGTCGATTGCGATCGACGGTGTCAATCACAACTGACAGAGGTGTCGGTCGTGGCTGTCGATCGCGATCGACGGTGTCAATCGTGATTGACAGGGTCCTACGTGGCAGTCAATCGGTCGTGGGGTCTGTCGGTCGCGATCGACAGGTCTGTCGGTCGCGATCGACAGGTTCTGTCGGTCGCGATTGACAGAGAACCGTGGATTTTTTCTACTGTTTTTAGTGTTTTAGGATGTGCTCTTTGTGCTTGTCACAGTGGTGTGCTTTATTTTACCAAAGGGGCGAATTTTTTGTCGATCGCGATCGACAGAGGTTGGCGACGCCAAGACAGTTTCTGAGTTTTTCGTACCTGCGCAGTGTGCTCGGGATGATGATTCAGCAAGAACCTGCAAATGCTCAAGAAACATGCAAAAACAGTGCAAGCAATATCGCTCTCTCGCTCTCTCTCACAAGTAGAATGAAGGAAATGAGGTGGAGATGGTGATATGATCAAAACTGAAAATTTTCGCGATGATGGAGATGGAGGTGGGAGATGGTGATGGTGATGAAGATGGTGAAGAAAAAACAAGAAAATAGATGAAAGTGAAGAAAATACCTACAACTCCAACGCGTCAACTCTACGTCTTACCATCACACGCTCGTCCTCAAGGCTCAATCCCCGGCAACGGTGCCAAAATTTGGTGTTGCTCAGTGATGAGTAGCACCTCCTTTAATGTCAATCCGGGAAGACGTGAGGATGGTGTGAATACCTCGAGCAAGTGGAGGCACAAGTGCGTGAGTGAGAAGCACACAAACATGCACACACATACACACACACGCGCACACACGGCAAGACAAAGAGTGAGAAGCAATGGAGTTCTTAGTTTACTTTCAAAAAGTTCTTACAGGTTCATTTCAATTACAATCTACCCCCAAAAATGAGCTCTCTAGCTCCTTTTATAGTTTTTGACTAGCTTTGGCCTTGTCCAGACCTAGTGTCCGGCTTAGTTAAAAATTAGGTTCCAGGGCTTATTTGAGGGCTCAAATGAGATCTAAAAAATACGAAAATTGGTAAACAACTACTTCTAAGGCTCCTCAAGCTCGAGGACTCCTCGGCTTGCACAAAATGGAGCCACAAAAAGATGAACATGGTATTTACAGGGGTTGTTAGTGATGAGAATCACTTTTAATTGGTGTAAGGGTTTTGAAAAATTAAAGGTTGCCTTAGTGCTAGATCTGCGTGAATGCTCGTACTTGCTTCTTCATGAAGAAAATTATTGGCCTACTTGCTAGATCGTCGTTGACTCCCTTGTCTGCTTGTGCCTTCTCTTCTCTCTGACTCCCTTCTTAAGCTTCCTTGCCTAGTGAGTCCTTCAGTTCCAACAACCTCCCTTTACCATTATAATACCTAGGTCTGGATCTGAAGGTACATCACAAGCTGCCCCATCGGCTCCCCTTGTACCTTTCGAATTTGAATTTTCTACGACTAGAGACGTTGAAGGGATGAGCACCTTTGACTTCGAATCATTCTTACAGAATACCCAACTCTTTGATGTAGAATTCTTTTCAGACACAGAAGAACAAGGAACCTCTTCCCAAAGACGAAGGAAATCCACATATAGTCGACATGTACATTGGGGTGATGATCACTTTATCTCAAAAACTAGAACACTCAGAGGCAGAAGAAGAGGAAGGAGAAGAAGTAGAAGTAGAACAAATCACCGGAACCCCAGCATATACAGCAGAAGTCCGAAGGCTGTATCAAATCATGGAATGAGTGAAGTCGCAACAATTGCTCACCGAACAGAGCAATAGGGTGCTCATGGCTCAGCTATTGGAAGAAGCTGGGGTTGACTCTGAATACAACGAAGGCCTACTATTGGTGGCAGAAACGTATGGAGTAGTGGAAGCAGTCTGATCAACGATCTAGAGGCCTCGTGTTCAATATGACCCACAAAGATTCCAAACACGACCACGATCGGGTAAAAACATCTAGATTTCCATTACTACAGGGGAAGGAACTATTATTACATCCAAACCCATTCAGACCACCTCCCAAACAGAGGTAACCTCTGGCCAAGAGCTCCCAGTCACCCAGGATGAATCAACCAAACCACTACCACCGACCCCCCCACCATCAGCTCCTCGAACAGAAGCTATAAATATCACCTCGACTACCCAACCCCCAGAGCAAACCTTCATTTTCCGTAGTCCCACCTCCAGTTCCAGCTTGTTTTCCTCCTTTGAAAACCCTCTATATAATACCACCACCGTCATAACAGAGTCCTTCATAGAGCATGTCATAGGACAACCATCCCCCACGCCCTCGACCATAGGCCATCCTGACACTAGATCCATATTCTTTGGATTCCCGACCACCACGCCATCTTTCATGGCTTTCTCGCCTCCGGTTACTCACTTCCCACCCCCCATACCACCAGTCCTTCAACCCACCCATGACTACTTTTCTAGAATGTTTCAAGCCACCACCCAACCCTCCTTATCGATACCTTTCCCACCATCCACACAAAACTTATTCACCACTATCACACACACACCACCTACCATTCCAGTATATATGGTAGACACCACCTTCATGTTGAGAGTGATGGTTGGATGCACTCAGGAAATCAGTTGGTGCTGCAAAACCTGCTTCACACCTGCCCTCTTTTCTCTTCAGATATGCTTAGTATACTTGCTTAGCTTCCAAATGACACAAAGAAACCATATATGTACTTTAAAAATGGTTTGGGTAATGATCAAACCAAAACAGATAACTTGGTACTTCAAGAATCAAGCAAAAACTTTCTATTCCTGTAGTGATACCTGCTCAGACTTTTGCTCAGTGTGACCAGCACACTTAAAATTGGAATAATTCCTTTTGGGAGTATTAAAGTACCTTAGTAAGCTACCAATCACAAGTGGAATCACTTCAATTGATAAACTATGCACTGAGAAATAAGTTTAGCAAAATTCTAGTTACCCCCGACTTTTTAGGAACTCTGCAGACACAGACCAGTGTGCACTTCGAAGCGGATTTCTCCCAAATGGCTGAATGAAATCCTCTGAGATTTTGTATGTTTGTAGAAGACCTTGAGCTGGTTCCAATGAGCTATAGATCTCTTGATTTGGTTCAGTAGATCCTGAGATATGCTCCTTTGAAGTTGACAGACTTGGAGAAGTTAACACAGAGAACCAGAAATGAGAAATGTGTGTATATCTATTGATTAATAAGATTGTACAAGCTCAATAGCATGACAAGCATAGCTAATTGAGGTGTGGTGGTGTAGGCTATGGAGTAGCACTAACACACACTCAGTTACAATGAAGATATGCCTCGGGGAGTGAGCTGAAAAATGAGTGAACTAACCGCGACTTTTCAAATGGAGTTTTTATAGGAATTGATTGTGATTTGAATTTCAAATTCAAACTTAGGCTCCCTTGAATCTCTCCTCTAAAAGTAGGGAGATATTCTCTCCACTTAACTATTCTCTTTTCCACGACTAATGAGGTAGGTGAATGACTTCAAGTGATTACAAATAAATGTCAAGTCAAATAGACTTTTACAAGGGGTAAAAGATAATAACTCATAAGTATGAATTCCTATGCCTTATCCTTCATGAAGAGATATCTTTCAAAGGTTCCAAATCCATCTTCAAGGTTCCAATGTTCCAAGCCAATGTGTGAAGGCTTGATATGCACCAACAGCTCCCCCTCAAGCCAAACACTTTAGCTTAAGTCTTCTCTTTCATTCTTCAATCACTTCCTGCAATCCAATCATAGATTTGAATCTGCATAACTTGTTTCCATCCAATGCCTTTGTAAGTAAATCTGCACATTGCATATTAGTAGACACATATGTCAATTGAATCTCTTTGCTAAGTAACTTCTCTCTCACATAGTGGTAATGAACCTCTATGTGTTTGGTTCTGGCATGATAAATTGGATTTGCTGCAAGGTGAAGAGAGCTAGTGTTATCTCCAAAGATAATAGGTGGTCTTGTGTGTAGACCTAACTCTGTATATAGAAGCTTCAACCAGATAGCTTCTTGAGTTGCATTGGCAAGCCCTCTATACTCTGCTTCAGTGGATGACAATGCCACTGTAGGTTGCTTCTTGGCTGACCAAGAAATAGGCTTATCTCCTGCAAAACAAATGTAACCTGAGGTGCTCCTCCTATCATCCTTGCATCCTGCCCAATCTGCATCTGAGTAGACTTTTATGTCAATATCTGATGTATAAGGAAAATACAAACCATGACTTTGTGTTCCCTTCAAATATTTCAAGATTTTCTTTGCTGCCTCTAGGTGAGGTACCCTAGGTTTGTGCATGAATTGACTAAGTACACTTACTCCATATGCTATGTCAATTCTTGTCAAGGTAGCATAGTTCAAACTACCTACCATACTTTGGTATCCTGTAATGTCTTTGATTTCTTCTCCTTCATGAGCACTTAGCTTTTGGTTAACCTCCATTGGAGTAGTAGATACCTTAGCATCCTGCAAGCCAAACTTCTTGACCATATCCTGTACATACTTCTTTTGAGTGATGTAGATACCTGAATTTGTGTAGACCAATTCAAGACCTAAGAAATACTTTAATAGTCCAAGATCACTGATCTTGAATTCTTTCATCATCTGTCCTTTGATGTGTCTAATCCCATTGACATCATTGCCTGTAATGATGATGTCATCAACATAAACACATAAGTAGATTACCTCTGTACTACTTCTCTTTATGAATAGAGAAGTGTCTTCTTTGCTCATCACAAATCCTTGGTCTAGGAGGTAGGTGGTCAATCTGTAATTCCATGCTCTAGGTGCCTGCTTCAAACCATACAGAGCCTTCTTCAATTTACAAACATAATGTACCTTTTTTGGATCTTCATAGCCAGGTGGTTGTGACATGTAGACTTCTTCAGATATCCATCCATTCAAGAATGCATTCTTCACATCCAATTGGTACATGTTCCAATTCTTGGATGCAGCTACACTCACCAATACTCTGATAGTTGGCATCTTGGCCACAGGAGAAAATGTCTCCTCATAATCAATGCCTTGGGTTTGTGCAAAACCCTTGGCTACCAACCTAGCTTTGTACCTGTTTATTGTTCCATCTGAATTCTTCTTTAGTTTGTAGATCCATCTGGATCCTATCACCTTCATAGAGTCCTTCTTGGGTACCAAGCCCCAAGTGTCACTTTCCTTGAGAGCTTCTATCTCTTCATCCATGGCTTCTCTCCATTCTGGTTTAGTAATTGCTTCTTCATAGGTACCTGGTTCTTCATTCAACAAGTCTTTTGCAAGATATACAGAATGTTTAGTTACAAGTGATGTGTCATACCCAAATCTGATAGGCTTCTTCTTTTCTCTTTGACATCTCCTCATTGCTTGAGTAGAAGTTTCTGGCTTATCCTCTAATTGCTTCATCTTCATCTTTCCTTTGGACTTCCAAGCCTTGAACTCTTCAAGGTTTATTGTATCATCATCTGAGCTTGAATCTTCTTGCTGAGTTGGCTCTTCCTTGGTAAGCTTTGGAAAATCTTCTTCCATGTCATAGGGTAGACTCACTTTCCTGCATTCATTCTCATACCAAGAGTCATTTTCATCAAATATGACATCTCTGCTTACCTTGAACCCTTTGTTTGTGGGGTTGTAGAATCTGTATCCTTTTTGGTTCAAATCATAACCAATGAAGATACATTTTTCAGCCTTGGGGTCTAGCTTTCCCCTTACCTGTGAGGGAATATGCACATATGCTACACAACCAAAGATTTTGCAATGATCCAGAGAGGGTCTCTTACCATGCCATGCTTCATATGGTGTCATGCCATCAAGTGATTGGGATGGCAACCTATTGATGAGATAAGTGGCAGTGGATACACTCTCTGCCCATAGGTAATTTGGCAACTTTTTCTCATTAAGCATAGACCTAGCTGTTTCTACTATAAGTCTATTCCTTCTTTCTACTACCCCATTTTGTTCAGGTGAGTACCTTGTAGTGATCTCCCTTTTGATGCCTCTTTCCTGCAAGAAATCTTCAAACTCATTGGAGAAGTACTCTCCTCCACCATCTGACCTTAGCCTCTTCAAGCTTCTACCTGTTTGATTTTCAACAAGTGCAAGATACCTCTTGAAACAATTAAATACTTTATCCTTATGCTTCATAAAATATAAAATGGTCCACCTGCTATAGTCATCAATGAAGGACACATAATACCTTGAACCAGAAATGGAAGGGTCCTTGCTAGGTCCCCAAACATCTGTGTGTACCAAATCTAGGTAGTCTTCATGCATGAAACCTTTCCTTGAGTAGGGTAATCTGTGAGACTTACCAAATTGACATGATCCACATTTGTAAATCATGTGTTGCTTGGATACATTAGGTATCCCAAGCACACATTGATCCCTGCACATTTGCTTTAGAGTCCTTTCACCTATGTGCCCTAATCTCTTGTGCCATATCTCTAACTCTGAAAGCGTCTGATCCTTATAATTATACAAAGCAATATTTTTGGTGTCTTCTAGCTCAAATGTAAACAATCTACCTGATTTCTCCCCTTTGGCTATCCTTCTGAATCCATGTTTTGGATCCTCCACATATGCTCCATGTTGTGTGAATCTGACCTGCAAACCTTTCTCCACAATCTGACCAACACTCATTAAATTCTTAGTTATTGTTGGTACATAGAGTACCCTGCTTAATAGGTTCTGATTACCATCACATGTCTTCACATTTCCAATTTTGATAACAGAGTGTTTAGTGTCATCACCTGTTTGTACCTGATGTTTGCCCTTGGGCTCTTCCAAATCAGAAAGTAGTGCCACATTGCCAGCTACATGGTTAGAACATCCTGAGTCAATGTAAAATAAATGATCATCATTTGTACCTATCTTGGAGGTCATATTCATGATCAATAGGGAGTCATCTTGCTCCTCTGTGTAATTGTTGTAGTCTCTTCTATTTCTGAATCCACCTTGGTAGTTTCCATTGTGGTTGTTGTTGTAGTTGTTGTTGTATTGGTTGTTGTATCCATTGTAGCTTTGATGTTGGTTGAATCTGCCTCTCCCTTGAGAGTATCCACCTCTTGAGTAGCCTCTTCCTCTCTGATTTTTGTAGTTCTTGTAGCATTCATCTGTGGTATGATTAGACAATCCACAAATGTTGCATGGTGATGAGTTGTAGGGTCTCCCCCTACCTGAATTACCTCCTCTGCCTCTTCCTCTAGATGACCTACCTCTCCCTGCATAATTAGCTTGAGAGGTAGAGCCTTCTTCATCCTGTTTCTTCTTGCCTTTATCTTTAATCTTCTTATCAGTATAGAGAGCAAAGGGATTATTACCTTTTGATTGATCTCCAGCCTTTGTAAACTTTGCTTCATGTGTAAATAGTTGGCCCATGAGTGTTGTGAGATCAGGGGTATGCATGTCCATATAGAGGTCCATTGCAGTGGTGAAACTTTCCCACTTATCATCTGCCTTGAGTCCATTTGTCACTTGCCTGACTATTTGCTCCTCTTCAATTTCCTCTCCAATGCTTGCTAGTTGGTCTGCCACATCTTTAATCTTTGTCACATACTCTGAGACTGATTGCTTGGGCTCCTTCCTAAGAGTTGTGAACTCAATCCATAATTGATTCTTCCTAGCCCTTGTGTTGGAAGAAAAATAATTTGACAAGGTTTCCCAAGTCTCTTGGGAAGTCTTACAGTTCCTTACATGAGGTAAAAGAAAGTCAGATATAGAGTTTAAGAGATAAGACCTTGCCAAAGCATCCTTTGCACACCATTGGTTGAGCCTCTCATGTTCATCCTTTGTAGGTAGTCCTCTAGTCTTGAATGAGGGCAATTCCTCATCTCCTGATATGTATCCAAATAGACTTCTCCCTTGTAGATAGGTCTTCATTCTCAATGACCAAGCCTGGTAATTATTTCTGTCCAATTTGTCAATGAATGAAGGGAAACCATCACCCATGATTACCTTCTTTGCTCTGATACCACTGTTGAGAGTGATGCTTGGATGCACTCAGGAAATCAGTTGGTGCTGCAAAACCTGCTTCACACCTGCCCTCTTTTCTCTTCAGATATGCTTAGTATACTTGCTTAGCTTCCAAATGACACAAAGAAACCATATATGTACTTTGAAAATGGTTTGGGTAATGATCAAACCAAAACAGATAACTTGGTACTTCAAGAATCAAGCAAAAACTTTCTATTCCTGTAGTGATACCTGCTCAGACTTTTGCTCAGTGTGACCAGCACACTTAAAATTGGAATAATTCCTTCTGGGAGTATTAAAGTACCTTAGTAAGCTACCAATCACAAGTGGAATCACTTCAATTGATAAACTATGCACTGAGAAATAAGTTTAGCAAAATTCTAGTTACCCCCGACTTTTTAGGAACTCTGCAGACACAGACCAGTGTGCACTTCGAAGCGGATTTCTCCCAAATGGCTGAATGAAATCCTCTGAGATTTTTTACGTTTGTAGAAGACCTTGAGCTGGTTCCAATGAGCTATGGATCTCTTGATTTGGTTCAGTAGATCCTGAGATATGCTCCTTTGAAGTTGACAGACTTGGAGAAGTTAACACAGAGAACCAGAAATGAGAAATGTGTGTATATCTATTGATTAATAAGATTGTACAAGCTCAATAGCATGACAAGCATAGCTAATATAGGTGTGGTGGTGTAGGCTATGGAGTAGCACTAACACACACTCAGTTACAATGAAGATATGCCTCGGGGAGTGAGCTGAAAAATGAGTGAACTAACCGCGACTTTTCAAATGGAGTTTTTATAGGAATTGATTGTGATTTGAATTTCAAATTCAAACTTAGGCTCCCTTGAATCTCTCCTCTAAAAGTAGGGAGATATTCTCTCCACTAACTATTCTCTTTTCCACGACTAATGAGGTAGGTGAATGACTTCAAGTGATTACAAATAAATGTCAAGTCAAATAGACTTTTACAAGGGGTAAAAGATAATAACTCATAAGTATGAATTCCTATGCCTTATCCTTCATGAAGAGATATCTTTCAAAGGTTCCAAATCCATCTTCAAGGTTCCAATGTTCCAAGCCAATGTGTGAAGGCTTGATATGCACCAACAGCTCCCCCTCAAGCCAAACACTTTAGCTTAAGTCTTCTCTTTCATTCTTCAATCACTTCCTGCAATCCAATCATAGATTTGAATCTGCATAACTTGTTTCCATCCAATGCCTTTGTAAGTAAATCTGCACATTGCATATTAGTAGACACATATGTCAATTGAATCTCTTTGCTAAGTAACTTCTCTCTCACATAGTGGTAATGAACCTCTATGTGTTTGGTTCTGGCATGATAAATTGGATTTGCTGCAAGGTGAAGAGAGCTAGTGTTATCTCCAAAGATAATAGGTGGTCTTGTGTGTAGACCTAACTCTGTATATAGAAGCTTCAACCAGATAGCTTCTTGAGTTGCATTGGCAAGCCCTCTATACTCTGCTTCAGTGGATGACAATGCCACTGTAGGTTGCTTCTTGGCTGACCAAGAAATAGGCTTATCTCCTGCAAAACAAATGTAACATGAGGTGCTCCTCCTATCATCCTTGCATCCTGCCCAATCTGCATCTGAGTAGACTTTTATGTCAATATCTGATGTATAAGGAAAATACAAACCATGACTTTGTGTTCCCTTCAAATATTTCAAGATTTTCTTTGCTGCCTCTAGGTGAGGTACCCTAGGTTTGTGCATGAATTGACTAAGTACACTTACTCCATATGCTATGTCAATTCTTGTCAAGGTAGCATAGTTCAAACTACCTACCATACTTTGGTATCCTGTAATGTCTTTGATTTCTTCTCCTTCATGAGCACTTAGCTTTTGGTTAACCTCCATTGGAGTAGTAGATACCTTAGCATCCTGCAAGCCAAACTTCTTGACCATATCCTGTACATACTTCTTTTGAGTGATGTAGATACCTGAATTTGTGTAGACCAATTCAAGACCTAAGAAATACTTTAATAGTCCAAGATCACTGATCTTGAATTCTTTCATCATCTGTCCTTTGATGTGTCTAATCCCATTGACATCATTGCCTGTAATGATGATGTCATCAACATAAACACATAAGTAGATTACCTCTGTACTACTTCTCTTTATGAATAGAGAAGTGTCTTCTTTGCTCATCACAAATCCTTGGTCTAGGAGGTAGGTGGTCAATCTGTAATTCCATGCTCTAGGTGCCTGCTTCAAACCATACAGAGCCTTCTTCAATTTACAAACATAATGTACCTTTTTTGGATCTTCATAGCCAGGTGGTTGTGACATGTAGACTTCTTCAGATATCCATCCATTCAAGAATGCATTCTTCACATCCAATTGGTACATGTTCCAATTCTTGGATGCAGCTACACTCACCAATACTCTGATAGTTGGCATCTTGGCCACAGGAGAAAATGTCTCCTCATAATCAATGCCTTGGGTTTGTGCAAAACCCTTGGCTACCAACCTAGCTTTGTACCTGTTTATTGTTCCATCTGAATTCTTCTTTAGTTTGTAGATCCATCTGGATCCTATCACCTTCATAGAGTCCTTCTTGGGTACCAAGTCCCAAGTGTCACTTTCCTTGAGAGCTTCTATCTCTTCATCCATGGCTTCTCTCCATTCTGGTTTAGTAATTGCTTCTTCATAGGTACCTGGTTCTTCATTCAACAAGTCTTTTGCAAGATATACAGAATGTTTAGTTACAAGTGATGTGTCATACCCAAATCTGATAGGCTTCTTCTTTTCTCTTTGACATCTCCTCATTGCTTGAGTAGAAGTTTCTGGCTTATCCTCTAATTGCTTCATCTTCATCTTTCCTTTGGACTTCCAAGCCTTGAACTCTTCAAGGTTTATTGTATCATCATCTGAGCTTGAATCTTCTTGCTGAGTTGGCTCTTCCTTGGTAAGCTTTGGAAAATCTTCTTCCATGTCATAGGGTAGACTCACTTTCCTGCATTCATTCTCATACCAAGAGTCATTTTCATCAAATATGACATCTCTGCTTACCTTGAACCCTTTGTTTGTGGGGTTGTAGAATCTGTATCCTTTTTGGTTCAAATCATAACCAATGAAGATACATTTTTCAGCCTTGGGGTCTAGCTTTCCCCTTACCTGTGAGGGAATATGCACATATGCTACACAACCAAAGATTTTGCAATGATCCAGAGAGGGTCTCTTACCATGCCATGCTTCATATGGTGTCATGCCATCAAGTGATTGGGATGGCAACCTATTGATGAGATAAGTGGCAGTGGATACACTCTCTGCCCATAGGTAATTTGGCAACTTTTTCTCATTAAGCATAGACCTAGCTGTTTCTACTATAAGTCTATTCCTTCTTTCTACTACCCCATTTTGTTCAGGTGAGTACCTTGTAGTGATCTCCCTTTTGATGCCTCTTTCCTGCAAGAAATCTTCAAACTCATTGGAGAAGTACTCTCCTCCACCATCTGACCTTAGCCTCTTCAAGCTTCTACCTGTTTGATTTTCAACAAGTGCAAGATACCTCTTGAAACAATTAAATACTTTATCCTTATGCTTCATAAAATATAAAATGGTCCACCTGCTATAGTCATCAATGAAGGACACATAATACCTTGAACCAGAAATGGAAGGGTCCTTGCTAGGTCCCCAAACATCTGTGTGTACCAAATCTAGGTAGTCTTCATGCATGAAACCTTTCCTTGAGTAGGGTAATCTGTGAGACTTACCAAATTGACATGATCCACATTTGTAAATCATGTGTTGCTTGGATACATTAGGTATCCCAAGCACACATTGATCCCTGCACATTTGCTTTAGAGTCCTTTCACCTATGTGCCCTAATCTCTTGTGCCATATCTCTAACTCTGAAAGCGTCTGATCCTTATAATTATACAAAGCAATATTTTTGGTGTCTTCTAGCTCAAATGTAAACAATCTACCTGATTTCTCCCCTTTGGCTATCCTTCTGAATCCATGTTTTGGATCCTCCACATATGCTCCATGTTGTGTGAATCTGACCTGCAAACCTTTCTCCACAATCTGACCAACACTCATTAAATTCTTAGTTATTGTTGGTACATAGAGTACCCTGCTTAATAGGTTCTGATTACCATCACATGTCTTCACATTTCCAATTTTGATAACAGAGTGTTTAGTGTCATCACCTGTTTGTACCTGATGTTTGCCCTTGGGCTCTTCCAAATGAGAAAGTAGTGCCACATTGCCAGCTACATGGTTAGAACATCCTGAGTCAATGTAAAATAAATGATCATCATTTGTACCTATCTTGGAGGTCATATTCATGATCAATAGGGAGTCATCTTGCTCCTCTGTGTAATTGTTGTAGTCTCTTCTATTTCTGAATCCACCTTGGTAGTTTCCATTGTGGTTGTTGTTGTAGTTGTTGTTGTATTGGTTGTTGTATCCATTGTAGCTTTGATGTTGGTTGAATCTGCCTCTCCCTTGAGAGTATCCACCTCTTGAGTAGCCTCTTCCTCTCTGATTTTTGTAGTTCTTGTAGCATTCATCTGTGGTATGATTAGACAATCCACAAATGTTGCATGGTGATGAGTTGTAGGGTCTCCCCCTACCTGAATTACCTCCTCTGCCTCTTCCTCTAGATGACCTACCTCTCCCTGCATAATTAGCTTGAGAGGTAGAGCCTTCTTCATCCTGTTTCTTCTTGCCTTTATCTTTAATCTTCTTATCAGTATAGAGAGCAGAGGGATTATTACCTTTTGATTGATCTCCAGCCTTTGTAAACTTTGCTTCATGTGTAAATAGTTGGCCCATGAGTGTTGTGAGATCAGGGGTATGCATGTCCATATAGAGGTCCATTGCAGTGGTGAAACTTTCCCACTTATCATCTGCCTTGAGTCCATTTGTCACTTGCCTGACTATTTGCTCCTCTTCAATTTCCTCTCCAATGCTTGCTAGTTGGTCTGCCACATCTTTAATCTTTGTCACATACTCTGAGACTGATTGCTTGGGCTCCTTCCTAAGAGTTGTGAACTCAATCCATAATTGATTCTTCCTAGCCCTTGTGTTGGAAGAAAAATAATTTGACAAGGTTTCCCAAGTCTCTTGGGAAGTCTTACAGTTCCTTACATGAGGTAAAAGAAAGTCAGATATAGAGTTTAAGAGATAAGACCTTGCCAAAGCATCCTCTGCACACCATTGGTTGAGCCTCTCATGTTCATCCTTTGTAGGTAGTCCTCTAGTCTTGAATGAGGGCAATTCCTCATCTCCTGATATGTATCCAAATAGACTTCTCCCTTGTAGATAGGTCTTCATTCTCAATGACCAAGCCTGGTAATTATTTCTGTCCAATTTGTCAATGAATGAAGGGAAACCATCACCCATGATTACCTTCTTTGCTCTGATACCAATTTTGAGAGTGATGCTTGGATGCACTCAGGAAATCAGTTGGTGCTGCAAAACCTGCTTCACACCTGCCCTCTTTTCTCTTCAGATATGCTTAGTATACTTGCTTAGATTCCAAATGACACAAAGAAACCATATATGTACTTTGAAAATGGTTTGGGTAATGATCAAACCAAAACAGATAACTTGGTACTTCAAGAATCAAGCAAAAACTTTCTATTCCTGTAGTGATACCTGCTCAGACTTTCGCTCAGTGTGACCAGCACACTTAAAATTGGAATAATTCCTTCTGGGAGTATTAAAGTACCTTAGTAAGCTACCAATCACAAGTGGAATCACTTCAATTGATAAACTATGCACTGAGAAATAAGTTTAGCAAAATTCTAGTTACCCCCGACTTTTTAGGAACTCTGCAGACACAGACCAGTGTGCACTTCGAAGCGGATTTCTCCCAAATGGCTGAATGAAATCCTCTGAGATTTTGTACGTTTGTAGAAGACCTTGAGCTGGTTCCAATGAGCTATGGATCTCTTGATTTGGTTCAGTAGATCCTGAGATATGCTCCTTTGAAGTTTACAGACTTGGAGAAGTTAACACAGAGAACCAGAAATGAGAAATGTGTGTATATCTATTGATTAATAAGATTGTACAAGCTCAATAGCATGACAAGCATAGCTAATTGAGGTGTGGTGGTGTAGGCTATGGAGTAGCACTAACACACACTCAGTTACAATGAAGATATGCCTCGGGGAGTGAGCTGAAAAATGAGTGAACTAACCGCGACTTTTCAAATGGAGTTTTTATAGGAATTGATTGTGATTTGAATTTCAAATTCAAACTTAGGCTCCCTTGAATCTCTCCTCTAAAAGTAGGGAGATATTCTCTCCACTTAACTATTCTCTTTTCCACGACTAATGAGGTAGGTGAATGACTTCAAGTGATTACAAATAAATGTCAAGTCAAATAGACTTTTACAAGGGGTAAAAGATAATAACTCATAAGTATGAATTCCTATGCCTTATCCTTCATGAAGAGATATCTTTCAAAGGTTCCAAATCCATCTTCAAGGTTCCAATGTTCCAAGCCAATGTGTGAAGGCTTGATATGCACCAATAGCTCCCCCTCAAGCCAAACACTTTAGCTTAAGTCTTCTCTTTCATTCTTCAATCACTTCCTGCAATCCAATCATAGATTTGAATCTGCATAACTTGTTTCCATCCAATGCCTTTGTAAGTAAATCTGCACATTGCATATTAGTAGACACATATGTCAATTGAATCTCTTTGCTAAGTAACTTCTCTCTCACATAGTGGTAATGAACCTCTATGTGTTTGGTTCTGGCATGATAAATTGGATTTGCTGCAAGGTGAAGAGAGCTAGTGTTATCTCCAAAGATAATAGGTGGTCTTGTGTGTAGACCTAACTCTGTATATAGAAGCTTCAACCAGATAGCTTCTTGAGTTGCATTGGCAAGCCCTCTATACTCTGCTTCAGTGGATGACAATGCCACTGTAGGTTGCTTCTTGGCTGACCAAGAAATAGGCTTATCTCCTGCAAAACAAATGTAACCTGAGGTGCTCCTCCTATCATCCTTGCATCCTGCCCAATCTGCATCTGAGTAGACTTTTATGTCAATATCTGATGTATAAGGAAAATACAAACCATGACTTTGTGTTCCCTTCAAATATTTCAAGATTTTCTTTGCTGCCTCTAGGTGAGGTACCCTAGGTTTGTGCATGAATTGACTAAGTACACTTACTCCATATGCTATGTCAATTCTTGTCAAGGTAGCATAGTTCAAACTACCTACCATACTTTGGTATCCTGTAATGTCTTTGATTTCTTCTCCTTCATGAGCACTTAGCTTTTGGTTAACCTCCATTGGAGTAGTAGATACCTTAGCATCCTGCAAGCCAAACTTCTTGACCATATCCTGTACATACTTCTTTTGAGTGATGTAGATACCTGAATTTGTGTAGACCAATTCAAGACCTAAGAAATACTTTAATAGTCCAAGATCACTGATCTTGAATTCTTTCATCATCTGTCCTTTGATGTGTCTAATCCCATTGACATCATTGCCTGTAATGATGATGTCATCAACATAAACACATAAGTAGATTACCTCTGTACTACTTCTCTTTATGAATAGAGAAGTGTCTTCTTTGCTCATCACAAATCCTTGGTCTAGGAGGTAGGTGGTCAATCTGTAATTCCATGCTCTAGGTGCCTGCTTCAAACCATACAGAGCCTTCTTCAATTTACAAACATAATGTACCTTTTTTGGATCTTCATAGCCAGGTGGTTGTGACATGTAGACTTCTTCAGATATCCATCCATTCAAGAATGCATTCTTCACATCCAATTGGTACATGTTCCAATTCTTGGATGCAGCTACACTCACCAATACTCTGATAGTTGGCATCTTGGCCACAGGAGAAAATGTCTCCTCATAATCAATGCCTTGGGTTTGTGCAAAACCCTTGGCTACCAACCTAGCTTTGTACCTGTTTATTGTTCCATCTGAATTCTTCTTTAGTTTGTAGATCCATCTGGATCCTATCACCTTCATAGAGTCCTTCTTGGGTACCAAGTCCCAAGTGTCACTTTCCTTGAGAGCTTCTATCTCTTCATCCATGGCTTCTCTCCATTCTGGTTTAGTAATTGCTTCTTCATAGGTACCTGGTTCTTCATTCAACAAGTCTTTTGCAAGATATACAGAATGTTTAGTTACAAGTGATGTGTCATACCCAAATCTGATAGGCTTCTTCTTTTCTCTTTGACATCTCCTCATTGCTTGAGTAGAAGTTTCTGGCTTATCCTCTAATTGCTTCATCTTCATCTTTCCTTTGGACTTCCAAGCCTTGAACTCTTCAAGGTTTATTGTATCATCATCTGAGCTTGAATCTTCTTGCTGAGTTGGCTCTTCCTTGGTAAGCTTTGGAAAATCTTCTTCCATGTCATAGGGTAGACTCACTTTCCTGCATTCATTCTCATACCAAGAGTCATTTTCATCAAATATGACATCTCTGCTTACCTTGAACCCTTTGTTTGTGGGGTTGTAGAATCTGTATCCTTTTTGGTTCAAATCATAACCAATGAAGATACATTTTTCAGCCTTGGGGTCTAGCTTTCCCCTTACCTGTGAGGGAATATGCACATATGCTACACAACCAAAGATTTTGCAATGATCCAGAGAGGGTCTCTTACCATGCCATGCTTCATATGGTGTCATGCCATCAAGTGATTGGGATGGCAACCTATTGATGAGATAAGTGGCAGTGGATACACTCTCTGCCCATAGGTAATTTGGCAACTTTTTCTCATTAAGCATAGACCTAGCTGTTTCTACTATAAGTCTATTCCTTCTTTCTACTACCCCATTTTGTTCAGGTGAGTACCTTGTAGTGATCTCCCTTTTGATGCCTCTTTCCTGCAAGAAATCTTCAAACTCATTGGAGAAGTACTCTCCTCCACCATCTGACCTTAGCCTCTTCAAGCTTCTACCTGTTTGATTTTCAACAAGTGCAAGATACCTCTTGAAACAATTAAATACTTTATCCTTATGCTTCATAAAATATAAAATGGTCCACCTGCTATAGTCATCAATGAAGGACACATAATACCTTGAACCAGAAATGGAAGGGTCCTTGCTAGGTCCCCAAACATCTGTGTGTACCAAATCTAGGTAGTCTTCATGCATGAAACCTTTCCTTGAGTAGGGTAATCTGTGAGACTTACCAAATTGACATGATCCACATTTGTAAATCATGTGTTGCTTGGATACATTAGGTATCCCAAGCACACATTGATCCCTGCACATTTGCTTTAGAGTCCTTTCACCTATGTGCCCTAATCTCTTGTGCCATATCTCTAACTCTGAAAGCGTCTGATCCTTATAATTATACAAAGCAATATTTTTGGTGTCTTCTAGCTCAAATGTAAACAATCTACCTGATTTCTCCCCTTTGGCTATCCTTCTGAATCCATGTTTTGGATCCTCCACATATGCTCCATGTTGTGTGAATCTGACCTGCAAACCTTTCTCCACAATCTGACCAACACTCATTAAATTCTTAGTTATTGTTGGTACATAGAGTACCCTGCTTAATAGGTTCTGATTACCATCACATGTCTTCACATTTCCAATTTTGATAACAGAGTGTTTAGTGTCATCACCTGTTTGTACCTGATGTTTGCCCTTGGGCTCTTCCAAATGAGAAAGTAGTGCCACATTGCCAGCTACATGGTTAGAACATCCTGAGTCAATGTAAAATAAATGATCATCATTTGTACCTATCTTGGAGGTCATATTCATGATCAATAGGGAGTCATCTTGCTCCTCTGTGTAATTGTTGTAGTCTCTTCTATTTCTGAATCCACCTTGGTAGTTTCCATTGTGGTTGTTGTTGTAGTTGTTGTTGTATTGGTTGTTGTATCCATTGTAGCTTTGATGTTGGTTGAATCTGCCTCTCCCTTGAGAGTATCCACCTCTTGAGTAGCCTCTTCCTCTCTGATTTTTGTAGTTCTTGTAGCATTCATCTGTGGTATGATTAGACAATCCACAAATGTTGCATGGTGATGAGTTGTAGGGTCTCCCCCTACCTGAATTACCTCCTCTGCCTCTTCCTCTAGATGACCTACCTCTCCCTGCATAATTAGCTTGAGAGGTAGAGCCTTCTTCATCCTGTTTCTTCTTGCCTTTATCTTTAATCTTCTTATCAGTATAGAGAGCAGAGGGATTATTACCTTTTGATTGATCTCCAGCCTTTGTAAACTTTGCTTCATGTGTAAATAGTTGGCCCATGAGTGTTGTGAGATCAGGGGTATGCATGTCCATATAGAGGTCCATTGCAGTGGTGAAACTTTCCCACTTATCATCTGCCTTGAGTCCATTTGTCACTTGCCTGACTATTTGCTCCTCTTCAATTTCCTCTCCAATGCTTGCTAGTTGGTCTGCCACATCTTTAATCTTTGTCACATACTCTGAGACTGATTGCTTGGGCTCCTTCCTAAGAGTTGTGAACTCAATCCATAATTGATTCTTCCTAGCCCTTGTGTTGGAAGAAAAATAATTTGACAAGGTTTCCCAAGTCTCTTGGGAAGTCTTACAGTTCCTTACATGAGGTAAAAGAAAGTCAGATATAGAGTTTAAGAGATAAGACCTTGCCAAAGCATCCTTTGCACACCATTGGTTGAGCCTCTCATGTTCATCCTTTGTAGGTAGTCCTCTAGTCTTGAATGAGGGCAATTCCTCATCTCCTGATATGTATCCAAATAGACTTCTCCCTTGTAGATAGGTCTTCATTCTCAATGACCAAGCCTGGTAATTATTTATGTCCAATTTGTCAATGAATGAAGGGAAACCATCACCCATGATTACCTTCTTTGCTCTGATACCACTGTTGAGAGTGATGCTTGGATGCACTCAGGAAATCAGTTGGTGCTGCAAAACCTGCTTCACACCTGCCCTCTTTTCTCTTCAGATATGCTTAGTATACTTGCTTAGCTTCCAAATGACACAAAGAAACCATATATGTACTTTGAAAATGGTTTGGGTAATGATCAAACCAAAACAGATAACTTGGTACTTCAAGAATCAAGCAAAAACTTTCTATTCCTGTAGTGATACCTGCTCAGACTTTTGCTCAGTGTGACCAGCACACTTAAAATTGGAATAATTCCTTCTGGGAGTATTAAAGTACCTTAGTAAGCTACCAATCACAAGTGGAATCACTTCAATTGATAAACTATGCACTGAGAAATAAGTTTAGCAAAATTCTAGTTACCCCCGACTTTTTAGGAACTCTGCAGACACAGACCAGTGTGCACTTCGAAGCGGATTTCTCCCAAATGGCTGAATGAAATCCTCTGAGATTTTGTACGTTTGTAGAAGACCTTGAGCTGGTTCCAATGAGCTATGGATCTCTTGATTTGGTTCAGTAGATCCTGAGATATGCTCCTTTGAAGTTGACAGACTTGGAGAAGTTAACACAGAGAACCAGAAATGAGAAATGTGTGTATATCTATTGATTAATAAGATTGTACAAGCTCAATAGCATGACAAGCATAGCTAATTGAAGTGTGGTGGTGTAGGCTATGGAGTAGCACTAACACACACTCAGTTACAATGAAGATATGCCTCGGGGAGTGAGCTGAAAAATGAGTGAACTAACCGCGACTTTTCAAATGGAGTTTTTATAGGAATTGATTGTGATTTGAATTTCAAATTCAAACTTAGGCTCCCTTGAATCTCTCCTCTAAAAGTAGGGAGATATTCTCTCCACTTAACTATTCTCTTTTCCACGACTAATGAGGTAGGTGAATGACTTCAAGTGATTACAAATAAATGTCAAGTCAAATAGACTTTTACAAGGGGTAAAAGATAATAACTCATAAGTATGAATTCCTATGCCTTATCCTTCATGAAGAGATATCTTTCAAAGGTTCCAAATCCATCTTCAAGGTTCCAATGTTCCAAGCCAATGTGTGAAGGCTTGATATGCACCAACAGCTCCCCCTCAAGCCAAACACTTTAGCTTAAGTCTTCTCTTTCATTCTTCAATCACTTCCTGCAATCCAATCATAGATTTGAATCTGCATAACTTGTTTCCATCCAATGCCTTTGTAAGTAAATCTGCACATTGCATATTAGTAGACACATATGTCAATTGAATCTCTTTGCTAAGTAACTTCTCTCTCACATAGTGGTAATGAACCTCTATGTGTTTGGTTCTGGCATGATAAATTGGATTTGCTGCAAGGTGAAGAGAGCTAGTGTTATCTCCAAAGATAATAGGTGGTCTTGTGTGTAGACCTAACTCTGTATATAGAAGCTTCAACCAGATAGCTTCTTGAGTTGCATTGGCAAGCCCTCTATACTCTGCTTCAGTGGATGACAATGCCACTGTAGGTTGCTTCTTGGCTGACCAAGAAATAGGCTTATCTCCTGCAAAACAAATGTAACCTGAGGTGCTCCTCCTATCATCCTTGCATCCTGCCCAATCTGCATCTGAGTAGACTTTTATGTCAATATCTGATGTATAAGGAAAATACAAACCATGACTTTGTGTTCCCTTCAAATATTTCAAGATTTTCTTTGCTGCCTCTAGGTGAGGTACCCTAGGTTTGTGCATGAATTGACTAAGTACACTTACTCCATATGCTATGTCAATTCTTGTCAAGGTAGCATAGTTCAAACTACCTACCATACTTTGGTATCCTGTAATGTCTTTGATTTCTTCTCCTTCATGAGCACTTAGCTTTTGGTTAACCTCCATTGGAGTAGTAGATACCTTAGCATCCTGCAAGCCAAACTTCTTGACCATATCCTGTACATACTTCTTTTGAGTGATGTAGATACCTGAATTTGTGTAGACCAATTCAAGACCTAAGAAATACTTTAATAGTCCAAGATCACTGATCTTGAATTCTTTCATCATCTGTCCTTTGATGTGTCTAATCCCATTGACATCATTGCCTGTAATGATGATGTCATCAACATAAACACATAAGTAGATTACCTCTGTACTACTTCTCTTTATGAATAGAGAAGTGTCTTCTTTGCTCATCACAAATCCTTGGTCTAGGAGGTAGGTGGTCAATCTGTAATTCCATGCTCTAGGTGCCTGCTTCAAACCATACAGAGCCTTCTTCAATTTACAAACATAATGTACCTTTTTTGGATCTTCATAGCCAGGTGGTTGTGACATGTAGACTTCTTCAGATATCCATCCATTCAAGAATGCATTCTTCACATCCAATTGGTACATGTTCCAATTCTTGGATGCAGCTACACTCACCAATACTCTGATAGTTGGCATCTTGGCCACAGGAGAAAATGTCTCCTCATAATCAATGCCTTGGGTTTGTGCAAAACCCTTGGCTACCAACCTAGCTTTGTACCTGTTTATTGTTCCATCTGAATTCTTCTTTAGTTTGTAGATCCATCTGGATCCTATCACCTTCATAGAGTCCTTCTTGGGTACCAAGTCCCAAGTGTCACTTTCCTTGAGAGCTTCTATCTCTTCATCCATGGCTTCTCTCCATTCTGGTTTAGTAATTGCTTCTTCATAGGTACCTGGTTCTTCATTCAACAAGTCTTTTGCAAGATATACAGAATGTTTAGTTACAAGTGATGTGTCATACCCAAATCTGATAGGCTTCTTCTTTTCTCTTTGACATCTCCTCATTGCTTGAGTAGAAGTTTCTGGCTTATCCTCTAATTGCTTCATCTTCATCTTTCCTTTGGACTTCCAAGCCTTGAACTCTTCAAGGTTTATTGTATCATCATCTGAGCTTGAATCTTCTTGCTGAGTTGGCTCTTCCTTGGTAAGCTTTGGAAAATCTTCTTCCATGTCATAGGGTAGACTCACTTTCCTGCATTCATTCTCATACCAAGAGTCATTTTCATCAAATATGACATCTCTGCTTACCTTGAACCCTTTGTTTGTGGGGTTGTAGAATCTGTATCCTTTTTGGTTCAAATCATAACCAATGAAGATACATTTTTCAGCCTTGGGGTCTAGCTTTCCCCTTACCTGTGAGGGAATATGCACATATGCTACACAACCAAAGATTTTGCAATGATCCAGAGAGGGTCTCTTACCATGTCATGCTTCATATGGTGTCATGCCATCAAGTGATTGGGATGGCAACCTATTGATGAGATAAGTGGCAGTGGATACACTCTCTGCCCATAGGTAATTTGGCAACTTTTTCTCATTAAGCATAGACCTAGCTGTTTCTACTATAAGTCTATTCCTTCTTTCTACTACCCCATTTTGTTCAGGTGAGTACCTTGTAGTGATCTCCCTTTTGATGCCTCTTTCCTGCAAGAAATCTTCAAACTCATTGGAGAAGTACTCTCCTCCACCATCTGACCTTAGCCTCTTCAAGCTTCTACCTGTTTGATTTTCAACAAGTGCAAGATACCTCTTGAAACAATTAAATACTTTATCCTTATGCTTCATAAAATATAAAATGGTCCACCTGCTATAGTCATCAATGAAGGACACATAATACCTTGAACCAGAAATGGAAGGGTCCTTGCTAGGTCCCCAAACATCTGTGTGTACCAAATCTAGGTAGTCTTCATGCATGAAACCTTTCCTTGAGTAGGGTAATCTGTGAGACTTACCAAATTGACATGATCCACATTTGTAAATCATGTGTTGCTTGGATACATTAGGTATCCCAAGCACACATTGATCCCTGCACATTTGCTTTAGAGTCCTTTCACCTATGTGCCCTAATCTCTTGTGCCATATCTCTAACTCTGAAAGCGTCTGATCCTTATAATTATACAAAGCAATATTTTTGGTGTCTTCTAGCTCAAATGTAAACAATCTACCTGATTTCTCCCCTTTGGCTATCCTTCTGAATCCATGTTTTGGATCCTCCACATATGCTCCATGTTGTGTGAATCTGACCTGCAAACCTTTCTCCACAATCTGACCAACACTCATTAAATTCTTAGTTATTGTTGGTACATAGAGTACCCTGCTTAATAGGTTCTGATTACCATCACATGTCTTCACATTTCCAATTTTGATAACAGAGTGTTTAGTGTCATCACCTGTTTGTACCTGATGTTTGCCCTTGGGCTCTTCCAAATGAGAAAGTAGTGCCACATTGCCAGCTACATGGTTAGAACATCCTGAGTCAATGTAAAATAAATGATCATCATTTGTACCTATCTTGGAGGTCATATTCATGATCAATAGGGAGTCATCTTGCTCCTCTGTGTAATTGTTGTAGTCTCTTCTATTTCTGAATCCACCTTGGTAGTTTCCATTGTGGTTGTTGTTGTAGTTGTTGTTGTATTGGTTGTTGTATCCATTGTAGCTTTGATGTTGGTTGAATCTGCCTCTCCCTTGAGAGTATCCACCTCTTGAGTAGCCTCTTCCTCTCTGATTTTTGTAGTTCTTGTAGCATTCATCTGTGGTATGATTAGACAATCCACAAATGTTGCATGGTGATGAGTTGTAGGGTCTCCCCCTACCTGAATTACCTCCTCTGCCTCTTCCTCTAGATGACCTACCTCTCCCTGCATAATTAGCTTGAGAGGTAGAGCCTTCTTCATCCTGTTTCTTCTTGCCTTTATCTTTAATCTTCTTATCAGTATAGAGAGCAGAGGGATTATTACCTTTTGATTGATCTCCAGCCTTTGTAAACTTTGCTTCATGTGTAAATAGTTGGCCCATGAGTGTTGTGAGATCAGGGGTATGCATGTCCATATAGAGGTCCATTGCAGTGGTGAAACTTTCCCACTTATCATCTGCCTTGAGTCCATTTGTCACTTGCCTGACTATTTGCTCCTCTTCAATTTCCTCTCCAATGCTTGCTAGTTGGTCTGCCACATCTTTAATCTTTGTCACATACTCTGAGACTGATTGCTTGGGCTCCTTCCTAAGAGTTGTGAACTCAATCCATAATTGATTCTTCCTAGCCCTTGTGTTGGAAGAAAAATAATTTGACAAGGTTTCCCAAGTCTCTTGGGAAGTCTTACAGTTCCTTACATGAGGTAAAAGAAAGTCAGATATAGAGTTTAAGAGATAAGACCTTGCCAAAGCATCCTTTGCACACCATTGGTTGAGCCTCTCATGTTCATCCTTTGTAGGTAGTCCTCTAGTCTTGAATGAGGGCAATTCCTCATCTCCTGATATGTATCCAAATAGACTTCTCCCTTGTAGATAGGTCTTCATTCTCAATGACCAAGCCTGGTAATTATTTATGTCCAATTTGTCAATGAATGAAGGGAAACCATCACCCATGATTACCTTCTTTGCTCTGATACCACTGTTGAGAGTGATGCTTGGATGCACTCAGGAAATCAGTTGGTGCTGCAAAACCTGCTTCACACCTGCCCTCTTTTCTCTTCAGATATGCTTAGTATACTTGCTTAGCTTCCAAATGACACAAAGAAACCATATATGTACTTTGAAAATGGTTTGGGTAATGATCAAACCAAAACAGATAACTTGGTACTTCAAGAATCAAGCAAAAACTTTCTATTCCTGTAGTGATACCTGCTCAGACTTTTGCTCAGTGTGACCAGCACACTTAAAATTGGAATAATTCCTTCTGGGAGTATTAAAGTACCTTAGTAAGCTACCAATCACAAGTGGAATCACTTCAATTGATAAACTATGCACTGAGAAATAAGTTTAGCAAAATTCTAGTTACCCCCGACTTTTTAGGAACTCTGCAGACACAGACCAGTGTGCACTTCGAAGCGGATTTCTCCCAAATGGCTGAATGAAATCCTCTGAGATTTTGTACGTTTGTAGAAGACCTTGAGCTGGTTCCAATGAGCTATGGATCTCTTGATTTGGTTCAGTAGATCCTGAGATATGCTCCTTTGAAGTTGACAGACTTGGAGAAGTTAACACAGAGAACCAGAAATGAGAAATGTGTGTATATCTATTGATTAATAAGATTGTACAAGCTCAATAGCATGACAAGCATAGCTAATTGAAGTGTGGTGGTGTAGGCTATGGAGTAGCACTAACACACACTCAGTTACAATGAAGATATGCCTCGGGGAGTGAGCTGAAAAATGAGTGAACTAACCGCGACTTTTCAAATGGAGTTTTTATAGGAATTGATTGTGATTTGAATTTCAAATTCAAACTTAGGCTCCCTTGAATCTCTCCTCTAAAAGTAGGGAGATATTCTCTCCACTTAACTATTCTCTTTTCCACGACTAATGAGGTAGGTGAATGACTTCAAGTGATTACAAATAAATGTCAAGTCAAATAGACTTTTACAAGGGGTAAAAGATAATAACTCATAAGTATGAATTCCTATGCCTTATCCTTCATGAAGAGATATCTTTCAAAGGTTCCAAATCCATCTTCAAGGTTCCAATGTTCCAAGCCAATGTGTGAAGGCTTGATATGCACCAACACTTCACCCCCACAGCTGAAAGCATGGACATTTCACCACCAACGGCACCTCCCCCTCCCCCCATACTCCCACCTTCCCCCATTCCCCCTCCACCAATTTCACCTGCACACAGATCTCTTGTAGACACAACATTCACAATTCCCATTCCCCAAATCCCTCCCCTTGCATCTTCCATTGTACAAACCACACCTTCATCCATAGGCAATGCATTTGACACCATGATTGCATGTATGTCACAATTAAGGATAGAATAGGATCAGCTACTGGTACATAACCAAAGGTTACAGGAACACTCTGAAGCATTACAACAATGCCTCGATACACTGGAAGAGGACAAAGCTAATCTCCAAACTCAATTTCAAACTTTACAAGAGGCTCACGGCATGCTGGAGACACAATTTCAGAATGTAGATCAGGAAGCGATCCAAGCATTGGAAAGCCATTTGCTAATACAACTAGAACGGAATTCCAAACTCCAGTGCAATATGACCCTACTCAAGCGACACCTTGCAGCTGCTCATGAAGAAAATCGATACCTCCAACTACAGAATCAGGAAAACCTAGAGGCTACCATCGAAAGCACATCCGGGGCAAACGATCAATCCCTCCAAATTTCAAGCAGTGACCCCAGAAAACATAAAGATAATCCTCAAAGATTATGTTATATTACTCGAGGCAAATGACTAGTTATTAGAGGAACTGGATCAACTGAAGCAGAATCGACAGAAAGACAAGACCACTGTCCCTCAAACCACCGCCCCCACAGCTTCACTTCTCATAGACTTAGAGGCCCTAAAAGATCTTCAAAAATAGGTCATCGAATTACAAACACGCTTACTACAATACGAAAGACCACCCTCCCCACCCGAGGCTCCCACCGACGAAGAAACAGTACAAATTCCTGTGGAGTAGAAATTTGAAGAGGACTACAAGCCACAACCCATCCTAGGGAGACGAAAAACAGAAGAAGGCCAGGATACTTTCAAAGCACCACGACCTCCCTGGTTAAAACAGGTGGAAGAAAGCGGGGGTTCTCATGAAGAGCGCACGGTGGTGCAGAATCAGGCCATGAGAGTCATAGAAGACACAGTGTTACAATCTAGTTACTTCAAGAACTTGTCATCTAGACATCTCATCATATCATCAGAACTCTAATATAGGCCTTTCTATGTCATTCTGGCAGATTACAATTCAGAAATACAGAGAGTCACAGGAAAGATTCCTTCCTTTGCAACACAGTTTGAACCAGAAGACCTTCCTCCAGAAGCACAAAAAGAGAGGATCTACCAACTGACATGGCGACAAAAGCTTCTGGAGACATATCCTGAAATGCTCCGCACATGGAACCACGCTCCTTTACATTTACTGTACAATCCATGCTATGGCCCCGTTCCACGACGTAGATCCTGGAAAGCATTCAACATAAAGGTACAAAATAATGCTCAATGTAAGGAGTGGCTCAATTATCTGTACATAGCGCCACCATAGGGACCCCATCGATAGCGTATATGATGGCAACAATTTGGCATTGGATGCCTCGGCTGAAGCCCATGCCGGATGTTGTGGCCCAAATGATGCTTAAAATTTTGGATATGATGCAGGTAGTACTCAAAACCTTTAGAAATGCAACAACACCACAGGTACGTCTATCGGGGTTTACCAATGGAAATTATGATTTGGTGTATGACATGAGCACCACCCACAGCATTCGGGTAGCTTATGCTTGGCATGCACGCATCAAATACCTCCCTGCATGCTATAAACAAACATTCGAGGACATGTTCAGATCAGCTTTCTGGGAGTATCATTCGGAGGTCTTCGCATCGAATCCTACACATCTGCTTCATCTCTTTGCATGTGAACAAGCTATGTACTCTGAGTACTACACAACACCACAACCCGATGTCCCAGGTGCAATAAATTGGGAGGCGCTGCAAGCTGATCTAGCACGAGGATTACGGATAGGAGAACACGAGCTAGCCACCAATGTTATCCAATACTATATTGACCACCCTCTAGAATAGAGGTCTGTCAGGGGCGACATATGCTAGGAAGGGGGGAGTGTTGGCATACATGTCATAAGAAGAGCATATAGGTGCAACGGAGCAGTCATGCACAATATGACAACAAGGCCCAATCATTTTTCCATAAACTATTTCCAACTCAAGTGATTTTCATCACTACACACACATTGTAAATCCCGTTTTTGGTAGAATAGACTCCATTTTGTTCAAGCCGAGGAGTCCTCGAGTTTGAGGAGTATTAGAATCAGCTACATACCAATTTTCATAATTTTTAGATTTTGTTTGAGCCCTCAAATAAGCTCTAGAACCTAATTTTTAATTACGCCGGACACTAGGTCTGAACAAGACCAAAGCTAGTCAAAAAACTATAAAAAAAGCTAGAGGGCTCATTTTTGAGGTTGGATCGTTAGTGATTTGAGCTTATGTAAGAGGCTTTTTTACTAATGCAAAGAACTCCGTTGTTCCTCTCCTTGTTCTTGTCTTGTGTGCGTGTGTGTGTGTGTGCGTATGTGTGTGCATGTTTGTGTGCTTCTCACTCACACATTTGTGCCATCACTTGCTCATAGTCTTCATACTAATCCTCACGTCTCCACGGATTGACAATTATGAGGTGGATCTCCTCACGTTGGTACTTGCCATTGTGCTAGAGTGACCCCAATCCTAGACATGCATTTGTCACACATAGGTTGTGCTTGCATGTCGCTAGAGCAACCCATGATTTCTAAGCCATTGTTTGACTCACTAGGCTCGCTAAAAAGCGAGTGTCCTAGGAGGCAATTGAGTCACACTCCATTGAAAAAAGAGAGATGGCGTAGTGTATGCTAGGATCTTAAGTGAATATTCACTTTGTCTAGAGCTTTATTTCCTTAGTTATCAAGTTGTTAGGGCACCCATTTTGTGTTTTGAGTTATTTAGGTGTCCAAAATGATATGTTGTTTGTTCGCGTAGCATTGAAATGGTGACACAAGAGTATTTGGATAGTTTGTTAGTGGGTTGCAGGTGTCAAGTATACCAAGTAGTGTGATACTTCCTATGTGAGAAGAGCGATTGCGAGATATTGTGTTCTCAGGCTTTGTAACATACTACTTGGATAAGCATGCTACAAACTTGTAGAAGAAGGGATTCACATAGACACATCGTGTTGGAGCTTACATCGTGTTGAAATGAAGAAGATAATCAACAATCTTGGTATAGATTATCAATGTATACATGCATGTCCTAACGATTGTATTTTATATAGAGGTGAATATGCAGACTCTTTGACATGTCCCAAATGTCAATCTCCTCGATATAAGGGCGAAGAAGGTAAAATCCCAAAAAAGGTATTGAGACATTTTCCATTGGCTCCACGGATTAGACATATGTTTCAAAGCCCTTATCAAAGCTTTTGACTTGGGGACATGATCACAAAAGTACTGATGGAATAATCAGAATTCCTCATGATAGTGTTGCTTTTCAGCATATTGATTCTACATGGCCTGAATTTGCACAAAATCCACAGAATCTAAAGTTAGGAGTTGCATTAGATGGGGTTAATCCATTCTCCATGAAATTCAGTAAATGGTCAACATGGCCAGTGGTAGTCATAAACTACAATCTTCCGCCATATCTTAGCATTAAAAAGGAACATTTAATGCTTTCACTTTTAATCCCAGGCAAAAGACAAGTTAAAGATATGAATATATATCTTGCTCCTCTCATTGACGATCTTCAAGAGTTATGGAGAGGTATTAATGTCATTGATGTATCAAAAACCATCAATGAAAGACATATTACGGTTCGTGGTATTGTGGCTTGGACTATTCACGATTTTCCAGGATATGGTGTTTGTTCAGGTATTGATGTAATTTTTTTATTCAATATGCATGTAAATAAATATGATTTAATCTAATTATATTTTTATCATTTTCCACGATGCAGGAATATCTACTAAGGGTTATAAAGCTTGTCCATATTGTGGTGATTGGTTGAGATCAATCTATAGTAAGAATCTCAACAAAAATATTTATCTTCGACATCGACGATTCTTGCCTGATGATCATCCATTAAGATCTAAAAGAGAAGCGATACATTTTAATGGAAAGCTTGAAACAGATCAGTGTCCAAAACCTATGACGCCTATGGATTGGTATAAAAAATGGACAGATGGACCTCTGATAGATCCAGAAGCAGAAATCTTTAGTTATGATTCAAATAATGAGTATGTGAACAGAGGTAAAGGAAAATTGGCACTCGCAGAGAACATATCAATATGGTATTCTTTGGAGTATTGGAAAGAGTTAAAAGTATGTCATCTTCTTGATCCTATGCATATATTAAAAAATATTGGTTATTCACTATGGAAGCATCTTCTTGGACTAAAAGATACCACAGCATCAAGGAATGATTTGAAAAGTCAAAAATCCAAACCAAAGTTATGGCCAGTTTTTGATAGACATCGACAAGAAACGACTTATGCACCTGCTCCTTGGGTACTTACAACAAAAGAGATACAGACTATCAACAATAGAATTCAATTGATTAAGACTCCTACAGGATATGGAGCATCTTTTCAAAACATGTTTACTATGGATGATAAGAGCTTATCTGGGTTAAAGACCCATGACTGGCATAACTTTTTGAAACATATTTTACCTTTGGTTATCGATGGATGTACAACAAAAGGAGTACGAGATGTGATCTATTGTCTTGGATCACTTATAAGGTAATTATGATACTTTTATATTTAATATGTATGAATATTGGATATCTTTTATTTTTTAATTAACTTCTTTATAATTATTTTTATGATATGTATAGGTGGATTACATCCAAAGAGATTGACAAAAACTCAATCCCACAAAAGAAACGTGAATGCAAAGAGCTACTATGTTTGATGGAGAAAGAACTTCCTACTTCATTTTTTGATATTCAGGTCCATTTATTAGTCCATCTTGTAGATGAAATAGAGATTGCAGGTGTTGTCAACACTCGAGGAATTTATGGGAGTATTAAAAGATTATGTGCGACAAAGAGCAAAACTAGAAGGATCCATGGCAAAGGGTTGGATGCTTGAAGAATGCATGTATTACGTTAGTGACTACCTTGAAAGAGTTCATGAAGAAGCTCCATGTGCATGGACCAACAAGTCTTCTTCAAAAATAATAGATGAGGTATTATCAGGTAAGGGGGTTCCATTCTTATTTACATTTCAAGAAAAAAATGATGTTTCTACTTTTGTAGCATATAATAGTGAATGCATGCAAGCATTCCTTAGCGAGTACGAGGAACTTCAAAATCTCCGATGTAAAAGGCAAAAAAACAAAAGATTTAGACGTAATCTCGATAATACTATTTTCACGGATTGGCTATATAGTCGTTTGCAACACGGCAATGCAAATAATGAAGAAATTTCAGATGAGCAAAGAGAGTTAATGATAGGTTGTGAACGAAAGGTAATATTATTAAAATAATATTTTATTTTTTTTCATATATGTATGTTGGTTTCTATTTACTAATTGAATTTATTTTGCAGGCTCGAATGTTCACTAATATATGGGCTTTTGGACGATATATTAGAATCAAAGCCATTGATTCTTTACGTAAAACAGAGGATTCTAGTATTGTTGCTTCTTTCTGTTGGAGAAACACTCACTAATTGGACATATATTTGAAGGTCAAAGCTTTAGAAGAAAACCACATGCCTATGTGAAGGGACAAATTCACAAGTGTATTATACTTGTAAAGTTAGTTCACTTTAGTTCTAGAAGTTTTTTAAAAAGTCACGAGATAGAGAAAAACTATATAAGTTAGTTTGTATCAACTCACGCGATGGAGGAAGACAATGAGAGAGTGAGTTAGAACTCATTTTGTATGACTGAGAATAGTCGGGCTTCTTTGCGTGAGAAAGCACCTGTGCATTCCTGAGTTTTCATAGTTATGGAAAGAGTTTAGTGAACTTCTGTGTATAAGTCTTCTTCTTCCATCTCCAGTGTGTGTCTTCTGTGTAATGATTTGAAAGGTTGAAGTTTTCCAAGCAAGTCAATACCTGGCATCGAATGTATGTTGAAAGGTTGAGTTTTATGCAAGAAGTCGATGCCTGGCATCGAATCCTAGCTGATAAGTCCTTATCTTCATATTTGACTTTTATCTACTGATGAAACTTCTTAAAATCATGAGGTTTGTGGAGCAACTCGATGCCTGGCATCGAGTTTCAGCATAAAGTCGATGCCTGGCATCGACTTCCCACATAAAGTGGTCTTCTTCATGTGTGTGTAAAAGAGGCTAATTATGGTACTGAAAAAGTGGCTGAAAAAGCTCAAAGTCGATGCCCGGCATCGACTTTTGGTTGCAAGTCGATGCTAGGCATCGAATTTTTATTTTTAGACACCGAAATTTACTAAAACAGGCAAAATTTCTAGTTTTGGAAGGTCATACAGGGTCATCTTGTGAATGCCATAACTTGAGTTCTAGAGATTCGTTTCATGCATATGATAGCTTTCTGGAAAGCTCTACTCTTCTAGTTTCAACCTATAAAAGATCTTGGAGAATTAATATTTGAGATAAGAGCAATTAGCAAAATACTGAAGGCATGTCATTTTAGTGACTAGAAAAATCTGAAGAGGCAAAGTTCTTGGTTTTGGCTATCATTTCTCAAAGTTTGGAGTGGCAATGAGTTAATGGTGACCATAGAGGTCTCTAGTGTCACATTAATTCATTTCTTGTGGTGTTTTACACATCAACAAGTGGTATCAGAGCAGAAAGATTCTCGAGAGCAGAAGACGACAAAGGTACGAGAAGTTTTGGAAAGTTTTCCATTAAAGTTTGAAAGGTGAAGCATTTGAAGACACAAGGCATCAAAAGATTACTTTCGAAGTATCCTCATACACAAAGAATTTCAAAAGGTATTATCCTTTATCCTTTAAGCTCACACGTTGCAGCAGAAGGGAAGGAGTATGGAAGATCATATCTCCATTGACAAACTGGACAGAGATAATTACCCCGCATGGGTAATGAGAATGGAAGCCTTACTTATGAGTAAGGATCTCATGGTATATGTAACAGGTGAAGAAGAGAAGCCAGTATTTGAAGATGAAAGCCGGCCAAAGAAAGAAGAACTTGATGCTTTAAAGCATTGGCAGAAGAAGGATGCAAGTGCAAAAGCCTACATCTACAATACAATCTTTGATCATTTGCTACCACACATCAGAGGATTGGAATCATCTGGAGATATATGAAATGCATTGGAGTATCATTTCCAAAGCACTACTAAAGCAAGGAAAGCAAGTCTATGGTTAGAGTTTACAACATTCAAGAAGAAGCCAAGTCAAAGTATTAGTGATTATGTCACTAAGATGAAGGATCTAGCAGATAGTCTTGGATCCATAGATGAAGATGTTGAAGATCACAGATTGATTGCTCAACTACTTGCAGGTTTGAGAGGGGATGAAAGGTGGAAACCTTTTGTCTTATCAACAGAATTTTCATTAAATCATTATGTTCCAGATTTGAACCAGTTGCTTGGTTTGATGCTCACATATGAGCAAGACTTGAAGGGAGATGGAGATAAAGGACAAAGTTCTGCAATGTACATGAAGAATAAGAAGAAAGGAGATAAAGGTAAAGCAAAGGATGAAGAAGAGTCAACTTCTCAAGTTTATTATGCAAGAGGTAAAGGCACTGGTAGAGGAAGACCAAGAGGTTTTGGAAGAGGAAGAGGTAATCAAAATAACAACAAGAAGGCTTGTTGGATCTGTGGATTGAGTAATCATTTGGCTCATGACTGTTGGCACAACCAACAAGGATCAAACCAGAATCAAAACAACAATAACAGAGGTCGAGGTGGAAGATATCAAAGTAATTTTCAAAGAGGTAGACAAAGTCAAAGAGGAGGCTATGGTAGAGGTGGAGGAAGAAGTTGGGGACAGAATCAATCCTACAACACCACCTACTATAATTATGCAAATGACACACAGAATGAAGGTCATACATCATTGATGATGAATTCAATCAGCACGTCAGATAAAGAAGATCTAAAGGTATTTTACATTGACTCTGGATGTTCTAATCATTTGTCAGGAAACATAGAATTGATGTCAGAATTGGAAAAAGGCATTTCTAGTCATACAGTTCAAACAGGTGATAATACAAGACATAGTGTACATTCAATTGGAAAAGTGAAATGCAAGAGTGGAGCAGATTTGCTAACCAATGTTTTTTATGTTCCTACAATACCTAAAAACTTGATTAGTGTGGGACAGATAGTTGAAAAAGGTTTTCAAGTCAGGTTTACAAATGAAGGAGTATTTGTTAAAGATCCAAAGAATGGATATAATCAGATTGTCTCTGGTAAGAAAGAAGGTAGACTCTTTACTTTAAGAGTACAAGGGAACATTGGTCAAGCTTTGCTTACACATGGTGAAGGAGTGATTACAGAACTTGATCTCTGGCATAAGAGATTAGGTCACTTCAATGAAAGAGGAATTAAAGCTATGGTTGCTAATCAGTCTGTACTAGGATTACCAAATGTGCAGAGTCAACATATGGTTTATAAATGCGAAGCATGTCAAATGGGTAAAACACACAGGTTACCATTTCAGAAGAAAGGATTCAAACATGATGGAGTACTTGAGCTCATTCATACAGATGTATGGGGACCAAAAAAAGAAGGATCTATCAGTGGCTCAAGGTACTATGTTCTTTTTATTGATGATGCTACAAGATGGATAACATTATATGTTTTGAAGGAAAGATCAGAAGTGTTTGGAGCCTTCAAGCATTTTCATGCATATGCAGAGAGAGTCACAGGTCAAAAGCTTAAAAGATTGAGGTCTGATGGAGGGGGAGAATACTTCTCCCAAGAGTTCAATGATTATCTTTGGAATGCAGGTATTAAGAGAGAAATAACTTGTAGGTATACACCACAACAAAATGGTGTAGCAGAAAGAAGGAACAGGACTTTGGTTGAGTTTGCTAGAGCTATGCTAAAGGAGAAGAACTATCCAAATTATCTTTGGGCTGAGGCTATAAATACAGCTACATATCTTGTGAATAGATTACCATGTGCAGCTCTCAATGGAATGACTCCATATGAAGCTTGGTGGGGTAAGAAACCAACACTAGATCATTGTAGAGTGTTTGGATCAATTGCATATGCGTATGTGCTATCACAACTTAGACATAAACTTGAACCAAAGGCAGAAAAATATGTGCTCATTGGTTATGATGAAAAGCAGATGGGTTACAGGTTGTGGAATCCTTTAACCAAACAATTTCTTGTTTCTAGAGATGTTACATTCGATGAACAGAAAAGTTGGTATGTAGATCAAAGTCATACAGCTGAAGAATTTGAAGAAGAGGTAAGAAGATGTGAGAAAGGAAAATCAATTGTGCAGGTGAATAGAGATGAAGACTATATGCAAGCAAGTACATCCAGAAGTGGATTAACAAGAAGGAATGAAGAAGCTCCTATATTTGATGAAGAGGTGTATCCAGATACTTATGAAGAATGTGAACCAAGAAGGTCAAGCAGGACTAGAAGACAACCAGAAAGGTATTCTTATGATACTTCTTATATAACTCAGAAGAACTATGCATATATGGTCAAAGATGATGAGGAACCTCAGAACTATGGTGAAGCTAAAGGTAAGAAGCAATGGGAAGAAGCAATGAAGGAAGAGTTCAATGCACTGGAGGAGAACAAGACATGGGAACTTGTTCCTAAACCAAATGGTAAGAAAGTAATTGGAAATAAATGGGTTTATAAAGTGAAGAAGCTTGCAGATGGAAGTATAGCCAGATACAAAGCTAGACTGGTGGTGAAAGGCTATGCCCAAACCTATGGCATAGATTATGATGAGACATTCAGTCCTGTAGCTAAGATGTCAACTATAAGGACAATCATTGCTATTGCAACTTCAAAAGGATGGACTCTAAGTCAATTGGATATAAAGAATGCATTCTTGAATGGATACATATCAAATGAGGTATACATGGAACAACCTCAAGGGTTTATAGATTCCAGGTATCCAAAGTTTGTTTGCATGTTGAGAAGAGCACTTTATGGATTGAAGCAAGCTCCAAGAGCATGGAACTATAGACTGGTGAAGTATCTCAATGATCTTGGATATCAAAGTTCAAAAGCAGATCCAAGTCTACTTATCAAAAGAACAGAGGAAGGTACAATCTACATTTGTATTTATGTAGATGACATTATAATCACAGGTACTTCAGATGAAGGAATCAAGCAAGTAAAGAGATTACTTGAAAAAGAATTCAAGATCAGTGATCTAGGAAAGTTGTCATACTTTCTTGGAATTGAAGGCACTTATACAGATCATGGCATATATGTATCACAAGAAAGGTATCTTCTGAATTTATTGAAGAAGTTTGATATGGAAAATTGCAGAGAAGCTTCAACTCCACTTGAAGTTAATCACAAGCTCACTAAATATGATGGTGCAGAATACAAAGATATGAGGAAGTATCAATCTCTTGTGGGTAGTTTGATTTATGCTACACTAACAAGACCTGATCTTAGTTATGCAGTGGGAGTTTTGTCACAATTCATGCATTGTCCAAAGGACCCACATTGGATTGCATGTCAAAGAGTTCTTAGATATATCAAAGGAACTATAAAGGAAGGATTATATTATCCTTTTACATCAGATTTAAAGTTGAGAGCCTACAGTGACTCAGACTGGGCAGGTAATCAAGATGACAGGAGATCAACTCATGGCTACATGATATACATTGGTGATAAGCTTGTAAGTTGGTGTTTAAAGAAACAACATACAGTAGCATTATCATCAACTGAAGCTGAGTACAAAGGACTTGTGGAAGCAGCTAAGGAGGTCATATGGATGCAAACACTGTTCAAAAG
The DNA here is from genome assembly GCA_020310875.1 of Ceratopteris richardii. Lineage (NCBI taxonomy): Eukaryota > Viridiplantae > Streptophyta > Polypodiopsida > Polypodiales > Pteridaceae > Ceratopteris > Ceratopteris richardii. The sequence continues at coordinate 46,504,739 of CM035406.1, read as the reverse complement.
CTTGGGCATTGATCAAGGTATACCTACAATACATGGAGATAATATGAGTTCACTTTATCTTGCAGCAAATCCAGTATTTCATGCAAGGACAAAGCACATAGAGATACAGTATCATTTTTTCAGAGAAAAGGTAATGGAGAAGGAGATTGAAGTGGGGTACATTTCTACTAAAGATCAGATAGCAGACATAATGACAAAGAGCTTGGATGGTGTGAAGACTAGCAGATTCAAAAGCATGGCAGGAGTAAAAGAAAAGAAGATGATATGAAGAAACAAGGCATATCAATTAGTGATTGAGGGGGAGCTGTTGGAGAAACACTCACTAATTGGACATATATTTGAAGGTCAAAGCTTTAGAAGAAAACCACATGCCTATGTGAAGGGACAAATTCACAAGTGTATTATACTTGTAAAGTTAGTTCACTTTAGTTCTAGAAGTTTTTTAAAAAGTCAGGAGATAGAGAAAAATTATATAAGTTAGTTTGTATCAACTAACGCGATGGAGGAAGACAATGAGAGAGTGAGTTAGAACTCATTTTGTATGACTGAGAATAGTCGGGCTTCTTTGCGTGAGAAAGCACCTGTGCATTCTTGAGTTTTCATAGTTATGGAAAGAGTTTATTGAAATTCTGTGTATAAGTCTTATTCTTCCATCTCCAGTGTGTGTCTTCTGTGTAATGATTTGAAAGGTTGAAGTTTTCAAAGCAAGTCAATACCTGGCATCGAATGTATGTTGAAAGGTTGAGTTTCATGCAAGAAGTCGATGCCTGGCATCGAATCCTAGCTGATAAGTCCTTATCTTCATATCTGACTTTTATCTACTGATGAAACTTCTTAAAATCATGAGGTTTGTGGAGCAACTCGATGCCTTGCATCGAGTTTCAACATAAAGTCGATGCCTGGCATCGACTTCCCACATAAAGTTGTCTTCTTCATGTGTGTGTAAAAGAGGCTAATTCTTGGACTGAAAAAGTGGCTGAAAAAGCTCAAAGTCGATGCCCGGCATCGACTTTTGGTTGCAAGTCGATGCTAGGCATCGAATTTTTATTTTTAGACAGCAAAATTTACTAAAACACGCAAAATTTCTAGTTTTGGAAGGTCATACAGGGTCATCTTGTGAAGGCCATAACTTGAGTTCTAGAGATCCGTTTCACGCATATGATAGCTTGTTGGAAAGCTCTCTACTCTTCTAGTTTCAGCCTATAAAAGATCTTGGAGAAATAATATTTGAGCTAAGAGCAATTAGCAAAATACTGAAGGTATGTCATTTCAGTGACTAGAAAAATCTGAAGAAGCAAAGTTCTTGGTTTTGGCTATCATTTCTCAAAGTTTGGAGTGGCAATGAGTTAATGGTGACCATAGAGGTCTCTAGTGTCACATTAATTCATTTCTTGTGGTGTTTTACACATCAACACTTTCAAGAAACTATCATGTGCTAGCTCAAAAGACACGAACCTTATAGATAGGGAACTTGGTTACGTAGGAACTATTGTTGGTATCTATGAAATTTCATTTCGTACATTCAAACAGGTAGAAAAAAGTTCATATTTTTTTATAGAGTTAGTTATTTTTTTAAGCACCTTATAATGGGTTTTTGTTGTTATATATTTTGATAGGTCATTTTGAAGGTTGACTGGTTTCGAGCGGAGTATAAAGGTAGTAATTCCACATTAAGAAAGGAATTATCTGGGTTTTGGGCAATTGATTCTTCCAAGGTAATGCGATCTACTAAAGAACCATATATTCTTCCTAGGCATATTGAACAAGCATTTTTTTATAAAAACCCAGATGCTCATCCTTAGTGGCAAGTCATTCATGTGCAACCTAGAGGTAGGTCATTGTTTGAAGAGTCTATTGTTAGAGAGATCGAAGAAAGTCCTCTTGATGATTCAGCATCATATACTGATACATCAACATGTGAAATAGAAATTAGAATCATTATACGTGATAATGATACTAATCTTTTTGATGAAGAGGGTAATTCTCTACATGCTGATTCTACTGATGAGGAAGAGGAATTACCAGAAATAGATATTAATTCATCAATAGATGATGTGATTCATGAGAACATAGATTTAACAATAGAAGAAATAAATGAAATCAATAAGGATAATGAAGATGAGACTATATTGATGTCTTACCAAAATGATGGCAATAATGAAAACATATGAGCAGATTAGATAGTAAATTCTACTCTAGTTATCGATCAATAACTTGAAGCTTCTGAATGGATATCAGATAATAGATTTTTTTATTAACTTGAATAACGGTGAATCCTACTAGAGAGATGAAATCATGTTCTTCTAAGTTAGAACATGAAGCTCGGGGGTATGCCTAATTATTTTATATATAGCTTTATCTTCAAGGAGCAAATTTTTATCATGTATGTATGCATATGTGTGTGTATTCATGTGTATTATATGTATACATATGTTAGTATGCATATATATGTATTTCATGTATATTTATGTATTTGCATGTGTGTGATATATGTATACATGTGTTAAATATGCATATGTGTATATATGCATATGCATTTATGTAAAATATTCATGTATTCATGTAATATATGCAAGTGTTTATAATTGTGTACATGTATATATGTATATGTGTCTACATGTAAATATGTATGCATGTATATATATGTTTATGTGTGCATGTAGGCATGTATATGTGATGTGTACATGTATATATGTATATATGTCTATGTGTAAATGTGCACATGTAAATATGTTAGTATGTATATATATATTTATGTGTGCATTTAGGCATGTATGTGTGATGCATAATATATCTACTCCATTTTATATTTATGTATCCTATCTACATGATGTGTATATATCTTTATATATATTATGATCCTCGTTGATTCAAGTAGCTATATATAGAGGCATAAGGTTGGGAGGAGAGACATCTCTCTAGTAGGACGTCGGAGGAATAGATGCAATGTGTACATATACTTCAAACATATGGCTAAACGGTTGAATTAGAGTTTTTAAATTAGGGGTTTTAAAACCCTAATATCAAAATTAGTGTTTTCAATTTAGGATTTTTGAAATAGGATTTATTTATTTATGTGTATGCATGTGTTGTGTATGTATGTGTATCTATATGTGCATATGCATGTGTTGTGTGTATAGATGCATGTGTATATGTATACATGCATGTAAATATGATTATATGAGTCTATGTGTGTGTACATATGATTATGCATGTGTATGTGTATGTGAGTATGTGTACGTGTATGTGAGTATGTGTATGTGTCTATGTGTATTCATTATATGTCTGTAACTCCATGCATGTGTATGTGTGTGTAAAAATGTGCATGTATATGTGTGTATGTATAAATGTGCATATATATGTATATGTGTGTAAATGTGCATGTATGATGTATATGTGTGTGTATGCGTGTATTTATACCTCTAGTCTCTCTTTTCTCTCTCTCTCTCTCATATACATACATACATGCATAAACACACATACTCATATCCACATATATATACATAGAAGCAGTGCATACCGTGCATTATCGCGACGATGAGCCATAAGTGTCCGCATCTCTTTTAGACACCACTTAAGCGACCATCCTCTCCCAAACTCTTTCTCAAGTGAACTAAGTACGTATTTTTTATCCCTCTCATCATGCTCACTACAAAAAAAAAACATAATGTAAATAAAACATAAGATATTTATTTCAATTTATATGTAGAATTTTTACTTACTTCCACGGTAAGTGGACAAAGCGCAGGTAAGAGTTGCATAGTGCCTGCATCCTTCTCTTGAAATCCAATCGATTCCCTATGTACACAATGTTCCCCTCTGGCTCTATATCGCACTCTAGTCCTAAGGTGCCTATGCATGTCCTCATAGGCAACTCTGCTCTTCTATCACCTGCTGGAGGTGGTATAGGTGTCCTGAAAATAGATAGATAAAAATAAATAAAAATATGTGTTATAATATCATTAAAAAAGTTTATGAAAAAAAAACATACCTATGAGCAGATAACTCTCTTCCTGCATGTGGAGCCGTAGAAGAGCCCTCGTCTGATCGCTGGGTAAGCATTTGGATCGTATACTCCAGCTCCTCATCAGACATCTCTGAGTAATCACGCATTATGGCCCCTAGAGTATCAAACGGAACTCTTGCTCTCATAAAGCTTTTTATGAGAGTGAGTTTCGCCTTTCTCTCTCTACTAGGATCCATAATACTTAACATATAAAACAAAATGGTTAGAAATCAATATATATACGTGTACATATGTATGTGTGTATGCATTAAGTATGTGTATGTATGCAGGTGTGTGTGTATGTATGTGAGTGTGTATGTGTGTATTCATGTGTATGTGTGTGTATGCATCATTATGTGTGTATGTGTGTATGTGTGTGTGTATGTGTGTGTGTATATGTGTGTGTGTGTGTCTATGTGTATGTGTGTGCATCTATGAGTGTGTATGTGTTTATGTGTGTGTATGTGTCTATGTGTGTATGTGTATGCATGTATGTATGCATATGTGTGTATGTGTGTGTATGCATTATGTATGCATATGTGTGTGTATGCATTATGTATGTGTATGTATGCATGTATGTATGTATGTATGCATATGCATATGCATTATGTATGTATATATATGCATGTATGTGTATGTGTGAGTATGTCTCTCTATGTGTGTGTATGCATATATGTGAGTGTGTACATGTGTTTGTATGTGTGTATGCATGTGTATGTGTGTGTATGCATGTGTATGTGTGTGTATGCATCATTATGTGTGTATGTGTCTATGTGTGTTTGTGTGTGTGTATATGTGTGTGTGTGTGTCTATGTGTATGTATGTGTGTCTATGAGTGTGTATGTGTTTATGTGTATGTATGTATCTATGTGTGTGTATGTGTCTTTGTGTGTATGTGTATGCATGTATGTATGCATATGTGTGTGTATGCATGTGTATGTGTATGTATGCATCATTATGTGTGTCTGTGTCTATGTGTGTATGTGTGTGTGTATATGTGTGTGTATGTGTGTGTGTGTCTATGTGTATGTGTGTGTGTCTATGAGTGTGTATGTGTTTATGTGTATGTATGTATCTATGTGTGTGTATGTGTCTATGTGTGTATGTGTATGCATGTATGTATGCATATGTGTGTGTATGCATCATTATGTGTGTATGCATCTATGTGTGTATGTTTGTGTGTGTGTGTGTATATGTGTGTGGCTATATGTGTGTATGTATGTGTATGTGTCTATGCGTATGTGTCGCTATGCGTCTGAGTATGCATATGTGTGTATGTGTGTGTATGCATTATGTATGCATATGTGTGTGTATGCATTACATATGTGTATGTAAGCATGTGCATTATGTATGCATGTAAGTATGTATGTATGCATATGCATATGCATTATGTATGCATATGTATGCATGTATGTGTATGTATCTCTATGTGTGTGTATGCATATATGTGTGTGTATGTGTGTGTATATGTGTCTGTATGTGTGTATGCATGTGTAGTATGCATCATTATGTGTGTATGTGTGTGTATATGCGTGTGTATATGTGTGTGTATGTGTGTGTTTCTATGTGTATACGTGTGTATCTATGAGTATGTATGTGTTTATGTGTGTGTATGTGTCTATGTGTGTATGTGTCTATGTGTGTGTATGTATCTATGCATGTGCATTATGTATGCATGTAAGTATGTATGTACATTGTATGCATATGCATATGCATTATGTATGCATATGTATGCATGTATGTGTATATGTGTGTATGTCTCTCTATGTGTGTGTGTATGCATATATGTGTGTATTGTTAAAAGTCAAGCTTCAAGCTACAAATTCGTGGGGAATCTTTTATGGACATGTGGAGCAATCAAAGGAAGCCAAAAGCCACGAGATTCCATCAAGAAAAGTCACTCAACCACTCCCCAAGTCATCTCAACTAAGTCCTCCAAGTTATGAGGCTGATTTGGAAAGGTAGTTCCTAGATTTTAGGGGCACACTTCTCACTATAAAAGGAGCATGTATCCCGACTTCTTTTGGGCCATCTTCTTGGAGTTTTAGCTCATGTAAAGTGAGCACTAAGTGCTGGAGTTGTGATAAGCAAGCCCATTGCTTAAGCTAGCCCCTTGCTTGCTTGTTTGTTTTCTTTTAGTAGGCATATCTATGTGTGTGCGCAGGCAGTGTTGCAACTCTCTACCCCTGAGTTGTTAGCATTGGTTCTCCTTCATATTGTATCCATTTGATGTAATTCTTGTCTCATTGGATAGCTATTAGAGTCTATTTTATGCTCACAAATTCTCTAGAGCATTCTCCGAGTAATCTGGGAGCAACATTCATTTTAGTGAAGTTGTGTGATTGATATCTCTCTTGGTGTGTAGGCTCTGTTGGAAATATTTTGCTCTCTGTTGTAAGGGCTGGTTCTCCTTCTCTATGTATCCATTTGCTATGATTTTGGTGTCATTGGGTAGCTATTAGAGTCTTCTAAAGTGGACCCAAGTTTGAGATTCATTCTCTGTATAATCTCTGAGAAAAGCTTGCTGGAGTGAAGTGAGGTATCTGCTTGACTGGCAGTTGTGAGCATTCAACTAGCTCATGTTGTAGACATTGTTTCTCCTTGTGTAAGCATCCATTTGAAGTGAAATTTGTTCTGTTGGAAAGCTCTTGGTGTCTACTAGAGGTCTACAAAAGATCACTGGAGTTCTCTGCATAAGCTCTGAGTAAGAGCATTTTTGGTGTGCAGAGGTCAAAGAAGGATACCTGTGGAGGTCAGTCACGCTTTGTCGTTGCTTAGGGGTTGAGATACTTCCCCCATCAGTGGTATCAGAGCATTTGGGCATCTTGGAGGCATCACATATAAGCAAGAAGACCTCTTGGAGCTGGTGGTTGAAGATTTGCATCAACAAAAGCTTCTTGGAGGTAGCTCACATCAAGGGGGAGCTATTCTACTCAAAGTTTCAAGAGCACAAGGTGTCCATCTAAGGAAAGCTTTGGATTGAGGTAACCTCAGAGCCTCATTTTCATTTTACACACATTGGAGCATTAGCCAAGGGATAGGTCAAGTATCAAACACTAGATATGGGAGACTTCAACACTCAAATTGAAAAGCTAGACAAAGGGAACTATCAACCATGGAGATTTAGGGTCTCCAACTATCTTATGGGCAAGGGCCTTTGGGGGTTGATTAGTGGAAGTGAACCAAGACCTAGGTTGGATGAGAATCCAACCAATGACCAGAGAAGGGCCTTTAGGGAATGGAATGAAAGAGACAAGAGGGTTATCTTTATCCTTTCCCAACACATTAGCAATAGCATGATCGGCCATATCCAAGACTTGGATTCAAGCATGAAGGTATGGGAGACACTTGAAAGGCTTTATTCAACAAGCACCAAGCAAGGAAGATCCAGCTCAAGAATGAGCTCAACAACCTTAGGAAGAGCTCAGGGAGTAGCATAAATGACTACATACTTAAGGTCAAGGAGTTATCAGATGCATTGGGATCCATTGGAAGCCACGTAGATGATGACTATCTTGTGGCTTATACTCAATGGTTTGAGAGATGATGAGAAGTGGAAACCCTTTACCACTTCAGTTTATGTAAGGGATAATCTTCCCGATTTTGAGCAATTGGTTGCTCTCATGGTCACCGAAGAAATGAACATAGGTGGAAGTTCAACTAAAAGCAAGGATGCACAAGTTTTCTATGCAGGTAATCAAAGGGGCAAAGGAAGACGAGGACAAGGAAGGGGCAAAGGAAGGTTTGGAGGAAGGCAAGGCCACTCAAGCAATCAAGGACATGACCAAGGCACCTCATCACAAAGAGGGAGAGGAAGAACAAGAGGAAGAGGAGGACGACGTCAACAAAACAGGAATCAAGATGGTGAAGGACGTTACATATGTGGCAAGTTTGGCCACTATGCTAGAGATTGCTACCAAGGAGGAAACCAAAGGAGCTATAATCAAGGTTCTTCATACAAAGGCCAAGGTAATTATGCTTCTACAAGTTCAGAAAATGACAATCTCTTGATGATGCACATGAATGGGAATTCAAGCAAAGTAGATAACACTTGGTATATTGATAGTGGATGTAGCAACCATATGAGTTGCAATTCTTCTCGGTTTACTAATCTACATGTTCCCAAAGGTAAAGGAAATGTAGAAACAGGTGATGATACAGCCCATGAGATCTCCCATGTTCGAGATGTAGCTTTGGATGACAAGGAGGAAGGAAGATGTCTCAAGGATGTCTTGCATGTACCTACTATCACAAAGAACTTGGTGTCCATTGGGCAAATGGTTGAAAGAGGCTATCAAGTAAGGTTCAACAAAGGTGGATGCTTTGTGGAGAACCTTAAGCAAGGTTACAAGGTCATAGCAAGAGGAAAGAAGCAAGGGAGACTCTTCACTTTGGAGGTAAATTCTCATTCCACTCAACATGTCTACTTCACATATGGAAACAAGAGGATTTCGGAGTTGGACTTGTGGCACAAGAGGATAGGTCACATCAACATACAAAGAATGAAGGAAATGCAATTCAAGAGGCTGGTTGAAGGTCTTGCCAACTTCCAAGGACAAGGTATGAAGCATTTATGTGAATCTTGTCAACTAGGGAAGCAAGCGAGACTTCCATTCAAGAAGAGTGGCTACATAAGCCAACATCCATTGGAGTTGATACATACAGATGTGTGGGGGCCAACCAAAGAGCAATCCATTGGAGGTAACAAGTACTTTGTCACTTTTATAGATGATTGCACAAGGATGGTTTGGGTTTATTTCATCAAAAAACAAATCAGATGTGTTTACATGTTTCAAAACATTCAAGGCAATGGTAGAGAAGGAAACAGGTACATATATCAAGAAGCTAAGGTCCGATGGAGGGGGAGAATATTTCTCAAATGATTTTTCTGATTTTTTAATGGATCAAGGCATCAAGAGGCAAGTAACATGCAGGTACACACCCCAACAAAATGGAGTAGCAGAGAGAAAGAATAGATACATTGCCGAGATCGCTAGAGCAATGCTTAATGAGATGAATGTACCTAACATGTTTTGGAGTGATGCAGCAAATACCGCCGTGTATCTTATGAATAGGGCTCCTACCTCAGGGATCCATGGCTTGACACCATATCAAGCCTATTATGGTAAGAAACTTGATCTTTCCCACTTGAAGATATTTGGATGTACTTGTTATGTACATGTGCCAAGTGAATTGAGGCACAAGCTACAACCAAAGGCAGAAAAGTGTGTGTTTCTAGGATATTCAAATGATCATAAAGGTTACAGGTGCTTCAACCAAAACACAAAGGACTTGAGGATATCAAGGGATGTAGCATTTGATGAGCTACTCCCTTGGTATAAGAAGTATGATTGTATGCAGGACTATGAAGAAGAAAAGCATGGACATGATGAAGAACAAATCGACCTAGAGCTAAGCAGCCCAAGGTGTTCCATCAATGAAGATAGTTCAAGCATGAACTCACCATGGAGGGGGAGATCTTCATCAAGCTATGAAGCACAATCAATCAACAAAGGCAAAGCAACATTGGTGGAGTTGGATGAAAAAGGTAATGAAGTTGAAGATGATGAAGGACACATGATGGAGAAAGAAGCCATGTCAAAGAAAGAGATCAAGTTCCCAAGGCAAAAGAGGTTTATTCCTCCAAAAGGTGAAGAAAGGAAGTCTTCTAGAGTTAAGTATCCAACTCAAAGGTTTACTTATGATTCATACATGGAAACTCATTATGCATATATGAACAAAGTAGTAGAAGATCATGAGCCCGATTGCTATGAAGATGCAAGCAGGTACACCGAATGGAAAGAGGCAATGCAAGAAGGAGATCGACGCACTTGAGGAGAATCAAACATGGACTCTAGTGCCCAAGAAGGATAACATGAAGGTAATAGGTAATAAGTGGGTGTATAAAGTAAAGAGGAATTCAGATGGATCTATTTCTAGGTTCAAAGCAAGATTGGTGGCCAAGGGTTTTGCACAAACCTATGGAGTGGACTTTGAAGAGACATTCAGCCCCGTGGCAAAGATGAGCACCATTAGGACACTCATTGCAATGGCTTCTAGCAAAAGATGGAAGCTTTTCCAATTGGATATCAAGAATGCCTTTCTCAATGGAGACTTGGAAGAAGAGGTATACATGGAGCAACCACTAGGTTTTGTTCATAAAGAGTTTCCACATCATGTTTGTAGGTTGAAGAAGGCACTTTATGGCCTAAAGCAAGCTCCAAGGGCTTGGAACCAAAGATTGGTGGACTATTTGATCAAATGTGGTTACAATCAATGCAAGGCGGATCCATCTCTCTTCATCAAACAAAGAGGAGAACTTGTAGTCTACATGTGCGTGTATGTAGATGATCTTATCATTACTGGTAATGATACAAAGGGCATTGAGGAGATCAAGGCAAAGCTTGGAAAGGAGTTTAGGATCTCTGATCTTGGAGATCTTAGGTATTTTCTTGGCATTGAAGTTGTATACAAAGAAGAAGGTATTATGCTCATACAAAGGAAGTATATTCTAGACCTACTTGAGAGGTTTGGGATGCTACATTGCAAGCCTATTTCAAATCCCATGGAAGTTAATGTAAAGCTAAGCTCCATTGATGGAGAGCCATTAGAGGATGTAACCTTGTATCGATCTATTGTAGGATCTTTCAATTATGCCACAATAACTAGGCCCGACATAGCATATGGATTTGGAGTGTTATCACAATTTATGCATAGTCCAAGGACTACACACTTGCAAGCTGCAAGAAGAATGTTATGATATCTCAAGGCCACTATAAATGAAGGATTGTTCTATTCATTTGATGATGATATGCAGGTCAAAGCTTATTCTGATGCCGATTGGGCCGTTTCGAAGGAGGATAGAAGAAGTACAAGTGGTTACCTAGTCATGCTAGGTAGCAAGATCATCTCATGGATTTCAAAGAAGCAACCCACGGTGGCATTATCTTCCACGGAGGCTGAGTATAGAGCTTTGGCTCAAGTCACATGTGAGCTAATGTGTATTAAGAAGTTATTTATGGAGCTTAATTTGCAGGTTGACACATATCCAATTTTTTGTGACAACATGAGTAGCATTCATCTAGCATCAAATCCTGTCTATCATGCTAGAACCAAGCATATTGAAGTGCACTATCACTTCATAAGGGAAAAGGTGATATACAAGGAAGTTTTAGTACATCATATTGGTACCAAGGACCAAGTTGCGGACATGTTTACAAAGGCTTTGGATGGGATGAAGATTTCAAAATTCAAGCAATGCATCAACATGAAGGAGCTTGGATGAGGACGAAGAATTGAAGCTTGAGGGGGAGTGTTAAAAGTCAAGCTTCAAGCTACAAATTCGTGGGGAATATTTTATGGACATGTGGAGCAATCAAAGGAAGCCAAAAGCCACGAGATTCCATCAAGAAAAGTCACTCAACCACTACCCAAGTCATCTCAACTAAGTCCTCCAAGTTAGGAGGCTGATTTGGAAAGGTAGTTCCTAGATTTTAGGGGCACACTTCTCACTATAAAAGGAGCATGTATCCCGACTTCTTTTGGGCCATCTTCTTGGAGTTTTAGCTCATGTAAAGTGAGCACTAAGTGCTGGAGTTGTGATAAGCAAGCCCCTTGCTTGCTTGTTTGTTTTCTTTTAGTAGGCATATCTATGTGTGTGCGCAGGCAGTGTTGCAACTCTCTACCCCTGAGTTGTTAGCATTGGTTCTCCCTCATATTGTATCCATTTGATGTAATTCTTGTCTCATTGGATAGCTATTAGAGTCTATTTTATGCTCACAAATTATCTAGAGCATTCTCTGAGTAATCTGGGAGCAACATTCATTTTAGTGAAGTTGTGTGATTGATATCTCTCTTGGTGTGTAGGCTCTGTTGGAAATATTTTGCTATCTGTTGTAAGGGCTTGTTCTCCTTCTCTATGTATCCATTTGCTATGATTTTGGTGTCATTGAGTAGCTACTAGAGTCCTCTAAAGTTTACCCAAGTTTGAGATTCATTCTCTATATAATCTCTGAGAAAAGCTTGCTGGAGTGAAGTGAGGTATCTGCTTGACTGGCAGTTGTGAGCATTCAACTAGCTCATGTTGTAGACATTGTTTCTCCTTGTGTAAGCATCCATTTGAAGTGAAATTTGTTTCGTTGGAAAGCTCTTGGTGTCTACTACAGGTCTACAAAAGCTCACT